>CP092880.1:73048904-73197572 GCA_030710605.1 Cordylochernes scorpioides
ATGGTGTTTACCGCATGCTCTAGCGCAAAATATTTGCGGAGTTATTAATTTTTAAAAGTTGTGCGGACTTTTGATCACCCTGTATATTTAAAGTTAGAAATTATATTGATATATATATATATTCGTGTTACATCAAAGGTTATACATAAATATGACATGTAGGTTTCATGGGAAGAATGATACAGGTGTAAAAATTAAACTAATTTAGGCACATTAACAATATGAGTATATATAAAATAAAAGGATTTTAATATGAGTAATAATTGATATAAAGCAAAAACGCACCATCTACGAGTATATATAAGGGATAAAGGTATTTAAACACGAATGTTTCTTTTTTTCACACAAATCAAACTTCTACTGTCCTTACTGCGATGGAAAAAATATATATTGGAAGGGCTTGTCTCATCAATGGTGAATTCTCCCAGCGGTTTCGCCAATTAATCTACCAGACCGCTTCTTAGAACTCTTAATGAGTATAATATTAAGAGAAAATAGATTTTTTATTATTCATTTTATATATATATTGTTGCACCAGCTGCGGTTTGGCAGTTACTTCAGTCTTGATTCTCTCCTCAGACGCGTCTTGCATCTTTCCAGAACGTATCTCAACCAGCCTACAAGAGTTAAACCTGTCAATAATAAGACAACTATTTATTTAGGTAACACCTAGAATATCTCTTTATTTATCACATCAAAGTTTAAAGCAGGTGGTGTAGTCAGTGTATCAAAATACAAATGATTTTATAGTCCAATATTTTATAATAATATTCTGTTTTATAAAAACAAATATATTATAAACAATACTTAAAATATACCGCATAAGTTTCTTTTCTATGATAAATCAATATTTATTTTAAAGAGAAATATTTACTATTTCTAACTTTTTTTTTAAATGAAGTATGAGGGGTGAAAATATGAAGAGTAATGGCGAACGGGAAAAATAAAAGTGTCCCAGGGGCGGAATCGAACCACAACCTTCTGCTTACCGGGCAGGTGCCATGTCCACTTTTATTTTTCCCGTTCGCCATTACTCTCATATTCTCACCCTCTCATACTTCATTCAAAAAAGTTAGAAATAGTAAATATTTCTCTTTAAAATAATATTGATTTATCATAGAAAAGAAACTTATGCGGTATAATTTTAAGTATTGTTTATAATCACACGCCGCAGTCCTTTATAAAATAAAATATAATTTAAATTTTAAATATATTAAAATAATATTAAATATTTTTTTAAATACGTGCATTAATCTGATGCAACAATTTACACTATCATCATTTACATTGTTGTCTTTCATTTAGGAAAAATATTCAAACTTACATAATGTTGAGTTTTCTATGATATTATTTATTTATTTTCTGTGATTATGTATATTGACCGTTGACTATTTGTATATAATTGAGTTTTTTAAATAAAGTATGAGTGTGAATCGTAATTTGGTCGGGCTTATTTCTCTCTTTGGCTGAGGTATTGGAATCACCATTGGGGTGTCGCCTGGGAAGTTGAAAACCTATACAGTCCTCTAAAGTACTCGTTAAGGACAAAGGAACCTTAACACATATCAAATTTTATTTTCTAAAACGATCGCAAACTATTGAGAGTTTCAATCAAAAAGGTGAACCTTTGATATCTATACAACTTTATACTTATTTCAATAATTCAACGAGCTCGTGTAGATTGTATAATTTCGTTAGTTCCACGCTATTACAAATTAAGGGATAAAATAGGAATTAGTAGATACTTATGTATTAGTAGATACTTATGTAGATACTTAGTATATACTTTGTGATTGTAAAACAACACTTGAAGTTACACCGCATGAGTTTCTTTTCAATGAAAAATCAAAATTTATTTCAAGGTGAAATGTTGACTATTTCTAACCTTTTTGGATGAGGTATGAAAGGGTGAATTATGAAGAGTAATGATGAACGGAAAAATAAAACTGTCCAGGGATGGGAATCGAACCCACAATGGTCCGCTTACTGGGCAGATTCCATGTCCACTAGGCTACCCTGGACGTATTTTTCCGTTCATAAATAATACATAAAGTAACTATAATACAATATAATACACTGCGGCTTGTGATTGTAAAACAACACTTGAAGTTACACCGCATGAATTTTTTTCAATGAAAAATCAAAAATTTATTTCAAGGTGAAATATTGACTACTAGACGAATGGCCCGGGCAACAACGCCCGGGTTTACCCGAGTGCGAATATATTTTAAAAACGTTGACTTGGGTGAAGAGTGTTTTTTGTTGCATCATGCTGTGACTCACACGATGACCCAAGGTCAACAGGGGTGGCGCAGCAAGCTTTAGCCTATCACCGTCTGGCGGCGCTGCTTGCGAGTTATATCTATAATTCTGCAAATAACTCTAAGGATATTCAAGATATTCAAGAAATTTTTTTCGAAAACCTTTCCGGGATATACCTAATAATATCCCAGAATTTCATGGCGATTGGATGTTGGTTTTTGAATAACAGGGTTGTCTAGAGGGGGGCAGGGAGGACACTGTTTCCCTGTCAGCCAATGAGCGCGCAATTATCCGTGAGCTTCAGACAAACAGACAGAATAAGGCAAATATATTATTGACTATTTCTAACCTTTTTGGATGAGGTATGAAAGGGTGAATTATGAGAGTAATGAAGAGTAATACTTATTCATGTTGAATTGAGAATTCTGATGCCATGGTGTGTCTGGAGATAGTCTCTCCTGAATTGAAAATGCGTATCTTGAATTCAAAAAATTTTGATATTTAATCTTATTTGTAAAAGAGTATAAATGTTTTTAAGATCATAAATTTGTATATTCAAAAACATTTTTCTTATTAATACTTGAGCTCAAATATCATATCCATTTATTTTTATTAATTTTTGAAGTTATTAAAGGTTTCCATTGCAAATCCTATAGTAAAATATCCATTTTCATAGAATCAATTTTCAATTTTTTATTTCATATATTTTTTATATAGATATGTTAAATATTTTTAAGATGATCTATAAAAATCACGTTTCCAACGGTCCAACAATGGGACGTCAGTCAGTTGGGAAGTGAGTAGAAGGCGGGTCTGCTTTGAGACTCTGTCCGAATTTATGTTTCCTCAGATATGAAGCTTTCCTCCCTGACTCTTTGAGACGGAGTCCATAGCATCGGCAGACCAGTTCCTGGCAGGGCCTGGACCATCAGCTCGGCCGAGAGCGAGTTGGATGCTCTGGTTGTGCCAGAAGAGTGGAATAGGGCTTCTACGGGAGGCGAAGCGCCACTATAAACAAAGGCTAACGCGCTGAGCAGGTACCTCCTGGGTGGCGTGGAAACCCTTTGCGTAAATATTTATAACCTGGTCTGGTGATGCATGGACTTCTTGAGATGAAAAAAAAAATATTGAAGACATATAATTAATATGTAATCCCATAATATTATGTTCAAATCAATAAGCTTGAGGGATAAGTCTCTTTTAAATACATTTATTCCAAGCTTTCGGGCTCAACCGCCCTTCGACAGGAAAAATTATATTAGCTACTAAAGTTTTCGGATCTAATCTATATATACATTTGTGAGACGCCTGTGTCTCGAGTGTAATGCGAGGCTTGCCGCGGGAGGGGCACTCGAGACACAGGCGTCTCACAAATGTATATATAGTTAGATCCGAAAACTTTAGTAGCTATAATAATTTTTCCTGTCGAAGGGCGGTTGAGCCCGAAAGCTTGAAATAAATGTATTTAAAAGAGACTTATCCCTCAAGCTTATTGATTTGAACATTGAAGACATATATATCTAGAAAATATTTGCATCACAACCACAAACCTTTATTCACAGTGAGAGATACCAACTTAATGTGCACAGATACAGCAAATGATTAGTTATAATTAAATTGTTTGGTAGTAGATTTAGAAACAAGTAGGCAACTTTTGAGTATATAATAGGCAAACGATGGCTAGTTCATTTTATAATGAACTTGTATGTTTAATATATGGTAGATTATATCTTTGATTATTATATAACCCAAAAGACAATCTGATAAATAGAATGTAGAAAATGGTTTGTGTGATATGCAACAGATTATCAGTTCATTTTACAATTGATCGCATTGGCTTAACTAACAAACGATTTTGTGTTAGTTAATTGCAGCACGCGCGATCATTTTTGTTACAATCAAATAAACAATCATATTGGTTTAAAGTATAATGCGATCTTGATATATTAGAAGACAAATTTATTTATTTGAATCCATAGATGACAGCAGACTATTATGTTGGGTTAGCATTGCATAAGATCTTGTGTTTTACCATGATAGACGATATTGTTAGTTTAATGGTAGCAGATGACCTTGGATATTCAAAGTAGCAGCCAAACTTGTTATTCTATCAAACTGAATTTGTTTATTTAACAACAAGGCTATCGATATTTTTGGTTTAACTCATCATCTTTGCTCAAAATTAAAGAGATAATATTTTTCATAGAGAGGATCGTGGGAATATAATTACATAAAAGATCATTGATTCATTTTATAGACGATCCTGTTTGTTTAAAGCAGCAGTCATCTTGTTGGTTGAAGCTGAACAGACGATCTAGTTGGTGTAACGCGGAAGATGATGTTGTTAAATCAAAGTTGAATCGATCTTGTTGGTTTAGCGCGCGTAGCTGATAATTAAAGTACTATATGATCAATGCAACAAACAAATATAGGTGAAGGCTTTGCATCAGAATCTTTTTAGATGATTCAGACTGGTGACCTGGTTTAGATTTTTTTCAATGAAACTGATTCCAAAAAAATTATAATAAAACATTATATTTACTGATTTACAAGAGAGAGAACAAAATATAAAACGGAAACTAATATTAAACTTAAAGGAATTTTTTCTTCTTCGGTTAGCGCCTATTAACTTGTGATCTTACGCACATACTCTGTGGGAATAATTAATCAATTAAAATATATACAACACAGATTGGGCTTCCTGGATATACAGAGTTCAAATGGAATCTTGTCTGTAGTTCAAGGGTATTGGTTTTGCAGGTAATTGGCTGTAGATGTAACTGCTCCATCCATAGAGACTAGGAGAGTTTTAATTGAACAGCAACATCTTTTGTCAGCTCCACGAGTGATTGATTTTTTCCATTTGGCTACTCCATTTTGGGTGGGGTTAAGGAACTGTAAGGTGATGTTTAATTCCTCTTTGGGTATAGGAAATCTTTGACTTTTTTGTTTATTACTCACACCATTTTCGTCCTTAGGGTTTGGATGTTTATATATATATATATTTATATAATTGCCTTATTCTGTCTGTGTGAAGTTCACGGATAGATTTTGGTCAGAATGGATAAAATAAAAAAGTGTCAAGGGATGGGAATCGAACCCACGACCTTCCGCTTACCGGGCAGATGCCATGACCACTAGGCTATCCTGGACATATTTTTCCGTTCATAAAGTTAATATAGATGCTATCTTATATATATAATAATTGTATAAACGAATGCAAGACAAAATCACCGCGAATGTTTCTTTTTTTAAGGCAATTTCTTTTTAAGGCAATTATCGTTTTGCACAATTACTTAATCTTTTAAAATAAATAACAATACTTAAATGAAAATATGTTTCTTTAAATAAAATAAAATAAACTTTTAAATCGGTAATCTTTTGAGAACCTTTAAATATATTAAGTACCTTTAATCGATAATATTTATAAGAATAAAATATGTAATTCATTAAATAGAATTATATAATGTTGTAAGATTTAGGTACTTACAGCTTGTAGGAAGGCATGAGGACGTTGAGGATTATATGATAATAATCTTTATTATCCATTTAGTAAGAAAAGACAAAGTTATGGTAGCGAACAGTTATTGTAATATAGAAGAAGGTAAACAAACAGTTGTGATGATGTGAGGTCCAGTGTGGCGCTAGCTGTCGTAGCATTCAGTTATCCAACAAATCCCCGGCATGAATGTGGAGACATCACGAGGTTGTAGCGTAACTTCTCAAATGTCGGCCTTGGTAGCGGCTTGGTCAGAATGTCCGCCTTCATGTCGCCAGTTGGGCAGTAGATCATTTTTATCACCGTCTTTCTGAAGATCCTTCAGGTGATGGATCTTGGTTGCGATGTGCTTGGTTCTAGAAGACACTTTTTCGGATGAACATATCTTGAGACATGATGATTGTCTTGGTGGAAGTAGATTGGAGCTTTCTGTTCCAGTTTCGAGATCCTTTAGCAAGTCGAGAAGCCATAACAGTTCTTGTGAGGCTTCAGCTGCGGAGATTAGTTCCGCTTCGGTGGATGAGAGAGATACGCAACCTTGTTTCCAGTCATCCATGAGATGGGGTTTGATCCCAGTAGGAACAAGTTTCCGCTCAGTGATTTTCTGTCGGTGTTGTCGCTTGCCCATGTGGCATCGCTGTATGCTTCCAGCGTGGGAGGTTTTTGGTTAGATATGCGTAGCTCGAGTTCTTTAGTGGTTTTTAGATATCTTACGATTCTTTTTGCTGCATTCCAGTCACAATTTCTAGGATTCTGGTTTCTGCTGCTAAGTATGCAGACTGGAGCTGCGATATCTGGTCTGGATACTACGCTTAGGTACAATAGTGAGCCTATCATTGTTTGGTATTGGACGTTGTTTGGTAGAAGTTTTTCATCAGATATACCGGGATATCCGCTTTCCATGGGAGTGAAAGTAGGTTTCGCTTCTTGGAGATTGTACCTTTCAACTAATTCTTGGATTTTATTCTTTTGGCTCAGAAGGAGTTCACCTTCTCTGTTCCTTGAGATTTCTATACCAATGAATTGAGTGGGGTCTCCAAGATTCTTTATTTCGAATTCTTTTCGAGAGTTTTTACAGTGTTTTGGATGATTATTTCGGAATCGCTTGCAAGGAGCATGTCATCCACATATAGAATCAAGTAGATGGAATGGTTTTCTTCATTCTTGGTGAATAGGCATGGGTCTACAATGCTCTGTTTGAAGTTATTTTTAATTAGAGTGCTTGCAATTTTTGTGTTCCAAGATCTTCCGGCTTGTTTTAGACCGTAAATTGCCTTCTTTAGTTTGCAGACTTTGTTTGTTTGTTTTGTATGGAGTCCTTCTGGGAGTTCCATGTAGAGTTCTTTATCTAGGTCGCCGTGTAGGAACGCTGTCTTCACATCGAGGTGGATCACTTGCATCCCTTTGTAGACTGATGCAGCTAGGAAGGCTCTAATTGTAGAATGCTTCACAATTGGTGCAAAGGTTTCTTCGTAGTCTCGGCCAAATTTCTGATTGAACCCTTTTGCTACGAGTCTGGCTTTGTACCGCACTATTTCTCCTTTGGAATTGAGTTTTTGTTTATAGGTCCATTTACATCCTATGATCTTTTTGTCCTTAGGTAGAGGCGTTAGTTCCCATACATTGTTCTTCTCAAGAGAATTTAGTTCTTCGTTCATTGCTTGTAGCCATTTTTCTCTTTCTATTTTTGGTAATTGTAGGACTTCCGAGTAGTTGGTAGGTGTCTGAATGTCTTGAGCTTCAGTTTTGTACAGCATGTAGTCATTTCTTATGGGAGGTATTCCCTTTGTTGGTCTCGTGGATCTTCTTTGTGTGACCACTTGTGTTCCTGTGCTTGTGCCGGGTTGAATGTAATCCTCGGTTTCTGAGTCCTCAAGGTTTTCGGATTGTGTTCCTGGTTCCTGACTTTCCTCTGCATTTCCAATATGATTGGAGGAAGTTAGATCTGTACTTAGTACTTGTGGTGAAGTTGTTTTTGTGGAAGCGTGGTGAAACCATTTTCTTTTTTCTATAAATTTTACGGATTGCTGATTGTGATGTTGTCTGTATCGTGCAGGATTCTGTATCCTTTGCTTCGATCATCGTATCCAAGAAAGATCCCTTCGATAACTTTGCTATCCAACTTGTTTCTTTTTATCTTGGGAATATAGGCGAAGGCTTTACATCCGAATCTTTTTAGATGCTTCAGACTGGGCTTCCTGTTGGTCCATAGTTCAAATGGAGTCTTGTCTGTAGCTTTCGAGGGTATTCGGTTGTGTAGGTAATTAGCTGTGGTAACCGCTTCCGCCCATAGAGATTGTGGGAGTCCTGAGTCAAACAGCATGCATCTTGTCATCTCCATTAGTGATCGATTTTTTCCTTTCGGCTACTCCGTTCTGGGCTGGTGAGTGGGACTGTTAGCTGATGTTTGATTCCGCTTTGGTTCAGGAAATCTTCGACTTGTCGGTTTACGTACTCACGACCGTTGTCTGTCCGTATGGTTTGGATATTTTTCCAAATTCCGTGTGTGCTGAGATGACGTAGTCTTTTATTTTTTCAAGGCTTCGTCTTTTCCTTTCAGGAGGTAGATCTTCGTGTTCTGCTGTAGTCATCAGTGAAGGTGATGAAGTATCTCTTACCGCTGAGAGAGTTAGTTGGTAATGGACCGCAGATATCACTGTGGACAAGTTGAAGCGTTTCAGTTGCTCTGTACTCTGTCTTCTTTGGAAAAGGGGTTTCGGTGAGTTTTCCTTGAATGCACTGACGCAGTCTGTGCTGTGCGAACAGTTATTTAGACTTAGTCCTCTTGCTAGGTTCTCATTTTGAATTTTCTTAATTGATTCTATATTTCTGTGTCCTAGTCTGTCGTGCCAGAGCATGAGGCAATTTTTGTTCTTGCAGTGGTTTTGTTTTGCAACATTTGCTTTGAATGTGCGAGTTTGGGGGTTGTCATCCAGGTGGAGTCGGTACATTCCATTGTCAAGTATACCGTTCGCGAGGGCTGTGTTGTCTCTTTCGATGGTACACCAATCTCTTTGAACGTCACTTTACATCCGTTGGAGGTGGCCGCACTCACTGACAGAAGGTTGTCTGTTAGTTCCGGGATGTAGAGAACTTTTGTGAGAAGTAAGGTGTCAGTCTTCCTTGGGGTGTGATGACTTTGATTTCTCCTTGTCCTATCCCTTTGACCTGCAGCTTATTGCCATTAGCAACCACAACATTTTGTGTTTGTTCTCTGTTAAGTTCAGTGAAGAAGCTTTCATCATACGCCATATGAGATGTGGCTCCAGAGTCGACGAACCAGTTGTGTACACTTGCTTCTCGTTGAGTGCAATTGAGAGCTTTTGGGTTAGGTCCTTTTGTTGTTCTCTGATTTGTTGATTGTTCTTGGGTGACACTCGACTGATTTGTGTACTTTGGTACGTTTCCTCTTCTGAAGTTTTCATATTTGTACTCTTTGTTGCTGTTGTTTCGCTTTTGATAGTGCCAACATTCTTCTTTGGAGTGGTTTGGTTTGTGGCAGAAGGAACAGAATTTCTTCTCTTTTTTCTCTTCTTTGGCTTGAAGCTCCGTGGAGGCTTTTTAAGGCCTTTGATCCGGTGCTTTCGTCTTTCGAGCTTTCTACTCTGCGTGTGTGTTCATCAAGGAGTTTGTTCTTGGTGAATTCAAGCGTTAGCTCGTCATCAGGCCTTGATTCCAACATCGTGATGAGATTGGAGTAGCTCTTTGGAAGCGAGCAAAGCAGTATAGCCGTGATGTGAGAGTCCTTTAGTGTTTCGCCAATGGTTCGCAGTTTGTCAACAAGTTCCATCATGGTAGTGATATGCTGTTGCATGTCTTTGTCTTCTTCGAGTTTTAAGCTGTATAGTTTCCTTAGCAAATAAATTTTTCCTGAGAGTGTTTTTCTTTCATAGATATTTTTAAGAGTGTCCAGGTAGCTTTGGCTGTTAGTAGGTTTTTGACATGCACTATTTGTGAGTCGGCGATGCTTAGATTAATGATAGCTCTAGCTTTTGAGTCTTTCTTTTTCCATTCGATTTTAGGTTCATCTGGAATATTTTCGGTGACAACTTCCCAAAGATCTTCCTTTTGCAAGAGCATTTCAATTTTGAAAGACCATAGTGAGTAGTTATAGCCGTCGAGCTTATTTAGGGTTACATCGTGGCTCGGGAGTGACGCCATTTTTGTCTAAGCCTTTTTTCTTTGTCTTAACTCGTTAGTTGAATTTCATGCAATATTCAGTCTCATAATCTAATTGTTGTAAGATTTAGGTACTTACAGCTTGTAGGAAGGCATGAGGACGTTGAGGATTATATGATAATAATCTTTATTATCCATTTAGTAAGAAAAGACAAAGTTATGGTAGCGAACAAGTTATTGTAATATAGAGAAGAAGGTAAACAAACAGTTGTGATGATGTGAGGTCCAGTGTGGCGCTAGCTGTCGTAGCATTCAGTTATCCAACATATAATAAATATAAAAAATATACGCACTCGGGTAAAACCCGGGCGTTGCCGGGCCATTCTCTAGTATATATTATATTCTGTTTAGGTTGAGGTGACATAATCTTTTCTTTTTCATAGACTTCATTTTGTTTCAGTTCAGGAGGTAGATCTTTGTGTATCTCCTGTAGACGCCAGTGTAGGCGATAAAATATCTCTTAATGCCTCGAGAGTTATTTGGTAGTGGACACCACAGACATCACTGTGGACAAGTTGAAGCTTTGCAGCTGCTCTGTACTCTGTCTTTTTTTTTGGTCCCTATTATATTCAATAAATGTGCTTATTGAAATCAGAAATGGGATTTTAAAAATCATAAATGTCCTTAACAAAAATACAGTACTAAAATAAACAAATTTCATTTAAAATGAAGTGTTTCAATTAAAAATTTCTAAAATTACTGCTAAAGTTAAAAAAAGAGAAAAATATCGCTTAAAAAATGAAAAATGTAATCATTAAAAATGTAATATTTTATTAAAGTTTAAAATATTATTATATTAAAGTATAAATTTTTTTCTTAAAAAAGGGCAAAACCAAAATAAAAATAAACATTAAAAATATTATTAATATATATTTATTTTTTTTGCTTTTACGCCCACGCTCTCACATCCTAAAATTCACTATATAAGTTTTTAAAGAGGATTAAAAATATTTTTTAATCAGCTTATCTGTATAAATAGAAAAGATTAAATATTACTTTTTTTTTATCCTTTGAAATATCAAAACTAAAGCTCCATTACGTTTTTGAAAATAATAATAATAATAATAAAAACTAAAATTTCCAGTAGTGCTGACTTCGATACATTGTTTTTAAAACTTTTATTTTGAACCGGAGCTCCCTCTTCATATTCTCTGGTAATTTTCAATTTCTTTTTTAAAAAGAAAATTAACAGCTAAAATAACTAAAATGACATCACATCATAGATTTTAAAAGTATAAACTGGTTGTTAATATTTATTGTGTATATAATTTAGCACAATTAAGCAAGCACCAAATTCTAGGTATAACCGTCATCTGGTAGGGTTGACATTTGCAGCCTATGTTCGAATACGGAATTCATTAAATGATCTTTGGAACAAAAATTATAATTAAGTATTATATATCGAATCACACCCAAACGACTTTCAAATTTTAAATAAATATACATTTTAAAACTAATTTTAAGACCTTGAAAAATAAACAGCTGAATTAACTTTTCAAGAGCAAAACAGTTTTGATATTTAAGAAAACGCGTTTTTTTTTTTAAATAATATTTTAAAGATATTTAAGTTCAATTATTTGAAATAATTTTAGCAAATTTCTATTTTTTTATAGCCACACCCTAAAACAAACATTTTATTCAATTTCTATTTTAATATTGTGAAAAAATTACGTTATTTAAAAAAAAAATTGAATTTCCATTAGTTGAATATATAATATTCTTCAATCTTTTAATTTTAATTTAGTTTCCAAGAAATAATATCATTTTGCTATTTTTTAGGTCAAATCAATAATTAATATACACACAAAGTTATAAGACCAAATCCAAATAAATAAATAGTGTGTGGTGTTTCGGTAACAGCGTTGTTACCATCTTCAGACAAAAGTACTGAATGAGAAATTATGTGGTAAAATTTCTCATTCAGTACTTTTGTCTGAAGATGGTAACAACGCTGTTACAGAAACGCCTCACACTATTTATTTATTTGGATTTGGTCTTATTACCTTGTGTTTTTAATCTATAATCCAAATTGTGTCTTATTAATTAATACACAATTATTATTTTATTCCAAAAAGGATTTTATAAATTTTATTTTAATTTTGTGTCATTAACACTATAAATTTTCCAAAAAATATCCAATACAGCCATCAAACCTCATTGATTCTGTCGGCTAATTTCATCAAAGGATACTTCTATTATTTAATATCAAATAAACATTATATATTGAGAAAAAAGGCATTTCCTGATCGTGCAACTAGAAGTTTCTGATCTTCTTTCTTATCTCCACTCAATCATATTAGGATATCAAGTTGTGACCCTTGATGTGTCTGTTTGAACCATCATGACTGGTGAAGTGAATGCGTCTGCCTTTGCATTAAGACTGGGAGCACCACTCAGTGGCAGGCCGACTTAGCTCCAAAAGAAATGGCCGCCTCTGACATGAGGAACAGACGCCATGTACAGCTGCTCCTAACATGGAGTACAAACACTGCTCATCCTGTATCCCTGGATTAGGAGCCCTTACAGGGTACTATCAGCCGGGCCAGCTGAAGCCAGGTTTTTTAGTGAGATTATTACTGCTCCCCCTCCTCCTTTTTCATCTGGGCTTGGGATGGCAAAGGCGGAGTTAAAGTTGCTGATGGCTTGCGCCATCAGGATTTTTCAGGATTGGCCAAATGCCTTTTCTTGATTAATCAAGTAAAGCTTGAGGTACAGCTTGCACCACGCTGATGAGGGTCAATAGCCCAAAACGCGTACGTGGTTATCTTTTCTTGATTAATCAAGAAACGGAATTTGGTCAATTCTAGAATAATTAAAAATCAATGATTAGTTGATATTATTCCAATAGATGGCACAAGTCATCAGCAACTTTAATTTGCACGATCAGGAAATGTCCTTTTTCTTAATTTATCCATCTGATCCAAGTACAAATTCACTTTTTTACTACTTTTCATCATAACACCAGTTTAGACAAATTCAGACAAAAGCCAACAACCAGTATACCATGGTATCAGGCTATGGCCCTCATCAGTACAGGGACGGCTTCGATTTCATAACATCCTACTAGGGAATTATAAAATTTGTTGAATTTACCAAACTGGTGCTGGTGAAGTAGCAAGGCTGATTTTCAGGAAAGATTATAACATTAATTCCCCGGCAGACACCATCAACAAGCTTTACAAGCTTGATACCTTAGTGTGATTGAGTGGAGATAAGAAAGAAGAAGAAGAGGAGAGACATAGCTGACAGTGTTGGAGGAAAAGCTCTGGGGAAGAGATCGAGGGGAAGGAGACAACAGGGATACACAGGAATGGAAATCTGATGCTGCACATGACTGGTACAGAGCAGGAGGGACAAGCACCGGTTCTGTCCTCCCAAGAGAACAACAGTCTTTGATTTCCAGACTTTAAGTCTGGTCATCTACGGACAATGACTTTCAGAATGGTTGCAGGGTTTTCCCACTATGTACCAAAAGAGACACTTTTCCTTTTAATTGTGTTTCAGAATGATGGCACTATGCATCACCCTAGTGAAAATTCTTTACTAAACTTCTTTCTTTCTTATCTCCACTCAATCATATTAGGGTATCAAGCTTGTAAAGCTTGTTGATGGTGTCTGCTGGGAATGTTGAATAGAGCTCATCAATGGATGAGTCAATACAGTCAATAATGTGTTTTAGGGTTGCACCCCAAACTTGTGATGATAAAGAATGAATGACAACACCAGTCTTGGCAAGTTCAGACAAAAAGCCAACAACTGTATACAATTGTTTGTGGCTAGGGTCCTCATCAGTACAGACCCACAACTCTTATGTTGTAATCTTGCCTGAAAATTTACCATTTCACCAGCTTAACCACCAGGTTTGGTAAATTCTACTGATTTCATAACTCCTTCTCATAGGATGTTGTGAAATCAAACCCGTCCCTGTACTGATGAGGGTCATAGCCTGATACCATGGTATACTGGTTGTTGGCTTTTGTCTGAATTTGCCAAGACTGGTGTTATGGCTTACTCTTTATCCTCACTAGTAACATTTTTTACTAGGGAGATAAACATAATGCAGGAGAGACATTCAGAGACCTCCTCCATACCATCAAAACCCAATGCCTGCAGGAATGGAAATCTGATGCTGCACATAACTGGTACAGAGCAGGAGGGACAAGCACCGGTTCTGTCCTCCCAAGAGAACAACAGTCTTTGATTTCCAGACTTAAGTCTGGTCATCAACGGACAATGACTTTCCAGAATGGTTGCAAGGTTTTCCCACTATGTACTAAGTGTTAAACTGCAACCCCAAGACATATTATTGACTGTAGCATTGATGAGCTCTACTCTTCCCCGGCAGACACCATCAACAAGCTCTACAGCTTGATACCTTAGTGTGATTGAGTGGAGATAAGAAAGAAGAAGAAGAGGAGACATAGCTGACAGTGTTGGAGGAAAAGCTCCGGGGAAGAGATCGAGGGGAAGGAGCGACAGGGATACACAGATGATCTAAAACAATGGACTGGATGACACGAGGAGATGAAGAGGATGGCGGAGGAAGTATGGAGAGACCATGTACTTCAGTAGAGGAAGGCATTGAAGGAGGGAAACACCGTTCTGATCTATAATTAAAGGGAGAGATGCCTCTTTAGGGATACATGTCTGAACATATAAAGTTATCAAAATTCAAAACTATTTTAAAGGCGTAAGATTCTTTTGAAAATAAACAATTTCTACTGCCCTTACTGCAATTGAAAAATTAATGGGAGGGTCTGGCTCATCAGTGGTGAACCCTCCCAGGTTTCGCCAGTTTAGATTAACTGGCGAAACCGCTGGGAGGGTTCACCACTGATGACCAGGACCCTCCCATTAATTTTTCAATTGCAGTAAGGGCAGTAGAAATTGTTTATTTTCAAAATGAATCTTACGCCTTTAAAATAGTTTTGAATTTTGATAACTTTATATGTTCAGACATGTATCCCTAAAGAGGCATCTCTCCCTTTAATTATAGATCAGAACGGTGTTTCCCTCCTTCAATGCCTTCCTCTACTGAAGTACATGGTCTCTCCATACTTCCTCCGCCATCCTCTTCATCTCCTCGTGTCATCCAGTCCATTGTTTTAGATCATCTGTGTATCCCTGTCGTCTCCTTCCCTCGATCTCTTCCCCCGGAGCTTTTCCTCCAACACTGTCAGCTATGTCTCTCCTCTTCTTCTTCTTTCTTATCTCCACTCAATCACACTAAGGTATCAAGCTTGTAGAGCTTGTTGATGGTGTCTGCCGGGGAAGAGTAGAGCTCATCAATGCTACAGTCAATAATATGTCTTGGGGTTGCAGTTTAACACTTAGTACATAGTGGGAAAACCTTGCAACCATTCTGGAAAGTCATTGTCCGTAGATGACCAGACTTAAGTCTGGAAATCAAAGACTGTTGTTCTCTTGGGAGGACAGAACCGGTGCTTGTCCCTCCTGCTCTGTACCAGTTATGTGCAGCATCAGATTTCCATTCCTGCAGGCATTGGGTTTTGATGGTATGGAGGAGGTCTCTGAATGTCTCTCCTGCATTATGTTTATCTCCCTAGTAAAAAATGTTACTAGTGAGGATAAAGAGTAAGCCATAACACCAGTCTTGGCAAATTCAGACAAAAGCCAACAACCAGTATACCATGGTATCAGGCTATGACCCTCATCAGTACAGGGACGGGTTTGATTTCACAACATCCTATGAGAAGGAGTTATGAAATCAGTAGAATTTACCAAACCTGGTGGTTAAGCTGGTGAAATGGTAAATTTTCAGGCAAGATTACAACATAAGAGTTGTGGGTCTGTACTGATGAGGACCCTAGCCACAAACAATTGTATACAGGTTGTTGGCTTTTTGTCTGAACTTGCCAAGACTGGTGTTGTCATTCATTCTTTATCATCACAAGTTTGGGGTGCAACCCTAAAACACATTATTGACTGTATTGACTCATCCATTGATGAGCTCTATTCAACATTCCCAGCAGACACCATCAACAAGCTTTACAAGCTTGATACCCTAATATGATTGAGTGGAGATAAGAAAGAAAGAAGTTTAGTAAAGAATTTTCACTAGGGTGATGCATAGTGCCATCATTCTGAAACACAATTAAAAGGAAAAGTGTCTCTTTTGGTACATAGTGGGAAAACCCTGCAACCATTCTGAAAGTCATTGTCCGTAGATGACCAGACTTAAAGTCTGGAAATCAAAGACTGTTGTTCTCTTGGGAGGACAGAACCGGTGCTTGTCCCTCCTGCTCTGTACCAGTCATGTGCAGCATCAGATTTCCATTCCTGTGTATCCCTGTTGTCTCCTTCCCCTCGATCTCTTCCCCCAGAGCTTTTCCTCCAACACTGTCAGCTATGTCTCTCCTCTTCTTCTTCTTTCTTATCTCCACTCAATCACACTAAGGTATCAAGCTTGTAAAGCTTGTTGATGGTGTCTGCCGGGGAATTAATGTTATAATCTTTCCTGAAAATCAGCCCTTGCTACTTCACCAGCACCAGTTTGGTAAATTCAACAAATTTTATAATTCCCTAGTAGGATGTTATGAAATCGAAGCCGTCCCTGTACTGATGAGGGCCATAGCCTGATACCATGGTATACTGGTTGTTGGCTTTTGTCTGAATTTGTCTAAACTGGTGTATGATGATGAAAAGTAGTAAAAAAGTGAATTTGTACTTGGATCAGATGGATAAATTAAGAAAAAGGACATTTCCTGATCGTGCAAATTAAAGTTGCTGATGACTTGTGCCATCTATTGGAATAAATATCAACTAATCATTGATTTTTAATTATTCTAGAATTGACCAAATTCCGTTTCTTGATTAATCAAGAAAAGATAACCACGTACGCGTTTTGGGCTATTGACCCTCATCAGCGTGGTGCAAGCTGTACCTCAAGCTTTACTTGATTAATCAAGAAAAGGCATTTGGCCAATCCTGAAAAATCCTGATGGCGCAAGCCATCAGCAACTTTAACTCCGCCTTTGCCAGTCCCAAGCCCAGATGAAAAAGGAGGAGGGGGAGCAGTAATAATCTCACTAAAAAACCTGGCTTCAGCTGGCCCGGCTGATAGTACCCTGTAAGGGCTCCTAATCCAGGGATACAGGATGAGCAGTGTTTGTACTCCATGTTAGGAGCAGCTGTACATGGCGTCTGTTCCTCATGTCAGAGGCGGCCATTTCTTTTGGAGCTAAGTCGGCCTGCCACTGAGTGGTGCTCCCAGTCTTAATGCAAAGGCAGACGCATTCTACTTCACCCAGTCATGATGGTTGTCAAACAGACACCATCAAGGGTCACAACTTGATATCCTAATATGATTGAGTGGAGATAAGAAAGAAGATCAGAAACTTCTAGTTGCACGATCAGGAAATGCCTTTTTTCTCAATATATATATATGTTTATTTGATATTAAATAATAGAAGTATCCTTTGATGAAATTAGCCGACAGAATCAATGAGGTTTGATGGCTGTATTGGATATTTTTGGAAAATTATAGTGTTAATGACACAAAATTAAACATAAAATTTTAAAATCCCTTTTTGGAATAAAATAATAATTGTATATTAATTAATAAGACACAATTTGGATTATAGATTAAAAACACAAGGTAATAAGACCAAATCCAAATAAATAAATAGTGTGAGGCGTTTCTGTAACAGCGTTGTTACCATCTTCAGACAAAAGTACTGAATGAGAAATTTTACCACATAATTTCTCATTCAGTACTTTTGTCTGAAGATGGTAACAACGCTGTTACCGAAACACCACACACTATTTATTTATTTGGATTGGTCTTATAAACTTTGTGTGTATATTAATTATTGATTTGACCTAAAAAATAGCAAAATGATATTATTTCTTGGAAACTAAATAAAATTAAAAAGATTTGAAGAATATTATATATTCAACTAATGGAAATTCAATTTTTTTTTTTAAATAACGTAATTTTTCACAATATTAAAATAGAAATTGAATAAAATGTTTGTTTTAGGGTGTGGCTATAAAAATAATAGAAATTTGCTAAAATTATTTCAAATAATTGAACTTAAAATATCTTTAAAATATTATTTAAAAAAAAAAACGCGTTTTTCTTAAATATCAAACTGTTTTGCTCTTGAAAAGTTAATTCAGCTGTTCTATTTTTCAAGGTCTTAAAATTAGTTTTAAAATGTATATATTATTTAAAATTTGAAAGTCGTTTGGGTGTGATTCGATATATAATACTTAATTATAATTTTTGTTCCAAAAGATCATTTAATGAATTCCGTATTCGAACATAGGCTGCAAATGTCAACCCTACCAGATGACGGTTATACCTAGAATTTGGTGCTTGCTTAATTGTGCTAATTATATACACAATAAATATTAACAACCAGTTTATACTTTTAAAATCTATGATGTGATGTCATTTCTAGTTATTTTAGCTGTTAATTTTCTTTTTAAAAAAGAAATTGAAAATTACCAGAGAATATGAAGAGGGAGCTCGGTTCAAAATAAAAGTTTTAAAAACAATGTATCGAAGTCAGCACTACTGGAAATTTTAGTTTTTATTATTATTATTATTATTTTCAAAAACGTAATGGAGCTTTAGTTTTGATATTTCAAAGGATAAAAAAAAAGTAATATTTAATCTTTTCTATTTATACAGATAAGCTGATTAAAAAATATTTTTAATCCTCTTTAAAAACTTATATAGTGAATTTTAGGATGTGAGAGCGTGGGCGTAAAAGCAAAAAAATATATATATTTATATAATATTTTTAATGTTTATAGGTTTTGCCCTTTTTTAAGAAAAAAATTTATACTTTAATATAATAATATTTTAAACTTTAATAAAATATTACATTTTTAATGATTACATTTTCATTTTTAAGCGATATTTTTCTCTTTTTTTAACTTTAGCAGTAATTTTAGAAATTTTTAATTGAAACACTTCATTTTAAATGAAATTTGTTTATTTTAGTACTGTATTTTTGTTAAGGACATTTATGATTTTTAAAATCCCATTTCTGATTTCAATAAGCACATTTATTGAATATAATAGGGACCAAAAAAAAAGACAGAGTACAGAGCAGCTGCAAAGCTTCAACTTGTCCACAGTGATGTCTGTGGTGTCCACTACCAAATAACTCTCGAGGCATTAAGAGATATTTTATCGCCTACACTGGCGTCTACAGGAGATACACAAAGATCTACCTCCTGAACTGAAACAAAATGAAGTCTATGAAAAAGAAAAGATTATGTCACCTCAACCTAAACAGAATATATATATACTAGAGAATGGCCCGGGCAACGCCCGGGTTTTACCCGAGTGCGTATATTTTTTATATTTATTATATGTTGGATAACTGAATGCTACGACAGCTAGCGCCACACTGGACCTCACATCATCACAACTGTTTGTTTACCTTCTTCTCTATATTACAATAACTGTTCGCTACCATAACTTTGTCTTTTCTTACTAAATGGATAATAAAGATTATTATCATATAATCCTCAACGTCCTCATGCCTTCCTACAAGCTGTAAGTACCTAAATCTTACAACAATTAGATTATGAGACTGAATATTGCATGAAATTCAACTACGAGTAGTTAAGACAAAGAAAAAAGGCTTAGCAAAAATGGCGTCACTCCCGAGCCACGATGTAACCCTAAATAAGCTCGACGGCTATAACTACTCACTATGGTCTTTCAAAATTGAAATGCTCTTGCAAAAGGAAGATCTTTGGGAAGTTGTCACCGAAAATATTCCAGATGAACCTAAAATCGAATGGAAAAAGAAAGACTCAAAAGCTAGAGCTATCATTAATCTAAGCATCGCCGACTCACAAATAGTGCATGTCAAAAACCTACTAACAGCCAAAGCTACCTGGGACACTCTTAAAAATATCTATGAAAGAAAAACACTCTCAGGAAAAATTTATTGCTAAGGAAACTATACAGCTTAAAACTCGAAGAAGACAAAGACATGCAACAGCATATCACTACCATGATGGAACTTGTTGACAAACTGCGAACCATTGGCGAAACACTAAAGGACTCTCACATCACGGCTATACTGCTTTGCTCGCTTCCAAAGAGCTACTCCAATCTCATCACGATGTTGGAATCAAGGCCTGATGACGAGCTAACGCTTGAATTCACCAAGAACAAACTCCTTGATGAACACACACGCAGAGTAGAAAGCTCGAAAGACGAAAGCACCGGATCAAAGGCCTTAAAAAGCCTCCACGGAGCTTCAAGCCAAAGAAGAGAAAAAGAGAAGAAATTCTGTTCCTTCTGCCACAAACCAAACCACTCCAAAGAAGAATGTTGGCACTATCAAAAGCGAAACAACAGCAACAAAGAGTACAAATATGAAAACTTCAGAAGAGGAAACGTACCAAAGTACACAAATCAGTCGAGTGTCACCCAAGAACAATCAACAAATCAGAGAACAACAAAAGGACCTAACCCAAAAGCTCTCAATTGCACTCAACGAGAAGCAAGTGTACACAACTGGTTCGTCGACTCTGGAGCCACATCTCATATGGCGTATGATGAAAGCTTCTTCACTGAACTTAACAGAGAACAAACACAAAATGTTGTGGTTGCTAATGGCAATAAGCTGCAGGTCAAAGGGATAGGACAAGGAGAAATCAAAGTCATCACACCCCAAGGAAAGACTGACACCTTACTTCTCACAAAAGTTCTCTACATCCCGGAACAACAGACAACCTTCTGTCAGTGAGTGCGGCCCCTCCAACGGATGTAAAGTGACGTTCAACAGAGATTGGTGTACCATCGAAAGAGACAACACAGCCCTCGCGAACGGTATACTTGACAATGGAATGTACCGACTCCACCTGGATGACAACCCCCAAACTCGCACATTCAAAGCAAATGTTGCAAAACAAAACCACTGCAAGAACAAAAATTGCCTCATGCTCTGGCACGACAGACTAGGACACAGAAATATAGAATCAATTAAGGAAAATTCAAATGAGAACCTAGCAAGAGGACTAAGTCTAAATAACTGTTCGCACAGCACAGACTGCGTTCAGTGCATTCAAGGAAAACTCACCGAACCCCTTTTCCAAAGAAGACAGAGTACACGAGCAACTGAAACGCTTCAACTTGTCCACAGTGATATCTGCGGTCCAATACCAACTAACTCTCTCAGCGGTAAGAGATACTTCATCACCTTCACTGATGACTACAGCAGATACACGAAGATCTACCTCCTGAAAGGAAAAGACGAAGCCTATGAAAAAATAAAAGACTACGTCATCTCAGCACACACGGAATTTGGAAAAAATACCAAACCATACGGACAGACAACGGTCGTGAGTACGTAAACCGACAAGTCGAAGATTTCCTGAACCAAAGCGGAATCAAACATCAGCTAACAGTCCCTACTCACCAGCCCAGAACGGAGTAGCCGAAAGGAAAATCGATCACTAATGGAGATGACAAGATGCATGCTGTTTGACTCAGGACTCCCACAATCTCTATGGGCGGAAGCGGTTACCACAGCTAATTACCTACACACCGAATACCCTCGAAAGCTACAGACAAGACTCCATTTGAACTATGGACCAACAGGAAGCCCAGTCTGAAGCATCTAAAAAGATTCCGGATGTAAAGCCTTCGCCTATATTCCCAAGATAAAAAGAAACAGTTGGATAGCAAAGTTATCGAAGGGATCTTCTTGGATACGATGATCGAAGCAAAGGATACAGAATCCTGCACGATACAGACAACATCACAATCAGCAGATCCGTAAAAATTTATAGAAAGAAATGGGTTTCACCACGCTTCCACAAAAACAACTTCACCACAAGTACTAAGTACAGATCTAACTTCCTCCATCATATTGGAAATGCAGAGGAAAGTCAGGAACCAGGAACACAATCCGAAAACCTTGAGGACTCAGAAACCGAGGATTACATTCAACCCGGCACAAGCACAGGAACACAAGTGGTCACACAAAGAAGATCCACGAGACCAACAAAGGGAATACCTCCCATAAGAAATGACTACATGCTGTACAAAACTGAAGCTCAAGACATTCAGACACCTACCAACTACTCGGAAGTCCTACAATTACCAAAAATAGAAAGAGAAAAATGGCTACAAGCAATGAACGAAGAACTAAATTCTCTTGAGAAGAACAATGTATGGGAACTAACGCCTCTACCTAAGGACAAAAAGATCATAGGATGTAAATGGACCTATAAACAAAACTCAATTCCAAAGGAGAAATAGAGCGGTACAAAGCCAGACTCGTAGCAAAAGGGTTCAATCAGAAATTTGGCCGAGACTACGAAGAAACCTTTGCACCAATTGTGAAGCATTCTACAATTAGAGCCTTCCTAGCTGCATCAGTCTACAAAGGGATGCAAGTGATCCACCTCGATGTGAAGACAGCGTTCCTACACGGCGACCTAGATAAAGAACTCTACATGGAACTCCCAGAAGGACTCCATACAAAACAAACAAACAAAGTCTGCAAACTAAAGAAGGCAATTTACGGTCTAAAACAAGCCGGAAGATCTTGGAACACAAAAATTGCAAGCACTCTAATTAAAAATAACTTCAAACAGAGCATTGTAGACCCATGCCTATTCACCAAGAATGAAGAAAACCATTCCATCTACTTGATTCTATATGTGGATGACATGCTCCTTGCAAGCGATTCCGAAATAATCATCCAAAACACTGTAAAAACTCTCGAAAAGAATTCGAAATAAAGAATCTTGGAGACCCCACTCAATTCATTGGTATAGAAATCTCAAGGAACAGAGAAGGTGAACTCCTTCTGAGCCAAAAGAATAAAATCCAAGAATTAGTTGAAAGGTACAATCTCCAAGAAGCGAAACCTACTTTCACTCCCATGGAAAGCGGATATCCCGGTATATCTGATGAAAAACTTCTACCAAACAACGTCCAATACCAACAACTGATAGGCTCACTATTGTACCTAAGCGTAGTATCCAGACCAGATATCGCAGCTCCAGTCTGCATACTTAGCAGCAGAAACCAGAATCCTAGAAATTGTGACTGGAATGCAGCAAAAAGAATCGTAAGATATCTAAAAACCACTAAAGAACTCGAGCCTACGCATATCTAACCAAAAACCTCCCACGCTGGAAGCATACAGCGATGCCACATGGGCAAGCGACAACACCGACAGAAAATCACTGAGCGGAAACTTGTTCCTACTGGGATCAAACCCCATCTCATGGATGACTGGGAAACAAGGTTGCGTATCTCTCTCATCCACCGAAGCGGAACTAATCTCCGCAGCTGAAGCCTCACAAGAACTGTTATGGCTTCTCGACTTGCTAAAGGATCTCGAACTGGAACAGAAAGCTCCAATCTACTTCCACCAAGACAATCAATCATGTCTCAAGATATGTTCATCCGAAAAAGTGTCTTCTAGAACCAAGCACATCGCAAACCAAGATCCATCACCTGAAGGATCTTCAGAAGAAGACGGTGATAAAAATGATCTACTGCCCAACTGGCGACATGAAGGCGGACATTCTGACCAAGCCGCTACCAAGGCCCGACATTTGAGAAGTTACGCTACAACCTCGTGATGTCTCCACATTCATGCCGGGGATTTGTTGGATAACTGAATGCTACGACAGCTAGCGCCACACTGGACCTCACATCATCACAACTGTTTGTTTACCTTCTTCTCTATATTACAATAACTGTTCGCTACCATAACTTTGTCTTTTCTTACTAAATGGATAATAAAGATTATTATCATATAATCCTCAACGTCCTCATGCCTTCCTACAAGCTGTAAGTACCTAAATCTTACAACATTATATAATTCTATTTAATGAATTACATATTTTATTCTTATAAATATTATCGATTAAAGGTACTTATATATATTTAAAGGTTCTCATAAAGATTACCGATTTAAAAGTTTATTTTATTTTATTTAAAGAAACATATTTTCATTTAAGTATTGTTATTTATTTTAAAAGATTAAGTAATTGTGCAAAACGATAATTGCCTTAAAAAGAAATTGCCTTAAAAAAAAGAAACATTCGCGGTGATTTTGTCTTGCATTCGTTTATACAATTATTATATATATAGATTAGCATCATATATTAACTTTATGAACGGAAAAATATGTCCAGGATAGCCTAGTGGTCATGGCATCTGCCCGGTAAGCGGAAGGTCGTGGGTTCGATTCCCATCCCTTGACACTTTTTTTTTTTATCCATTCTGACCAAAATCTATCCGTGAACTTCACACAGACAGAATAAGGCAATTATATAAATATATATATATATAACATCCAAACCCTAAGGACGAAAAATGGTTGTGAGTAAGTAAACAAAAAAGTCAAAGATTTCCTAACCCAAAGAGGAATTAAACATCACCTTACAGTTCCTTAACCCCACCCAAAATGGAGTAGCCAAATGGAAAAAATCAATCACTCGTGGAGCTGACAAAAGATGTATGCTGTTCAATTTAAAACTCTCCTAGTCTCTATGGATGGAGCAGTTACATCTACAGCCAATTACCTGCAAAACCAATACCCTTGAACTACAGACAAGATTCCATTTGAACTCTGTATATCCAGGAAGCCCAATCTGTGTTGTATATATTTTAATTGATTAATTATTCCCACAGAGTATGTGCGTAAGATCACAAGTTAATAGGCGCTAACCGAAGAAGAAAAAAGTTCCTTTAAGTTTAATATTAGTTTCCGTTTTATATTTTGTTCTCTCTCTTGTAAATCAGTAAATATAATGTTTGATTATAATTTTTTTGGAATCAGTTTCATTGAAAAAAATCTAAACCAGGTCACCAGTCTGAATCATCTAAAAAGATTCTGATGCAAAGCCTTCACCTATATTTGTTTGTTGCATTGATCATATAGTACTTTAATTATCAGCTACGCGCGCTAAACCAACAAGATCGATTCAACTTTGATTTAACAACATCATCTTCCGCGTTACACCAACTAGATCGTCTGTTCAGCTTCAAACAACAAGATGACTGCCTGCTTTAAACAAACAGGATCGTCTATAAAATGAATCAATGATCTTTTATGTAATTATATTCCCACGATCCTCTCTATGAAAAATATTATCTCTTTAATTTTGAGCAAAGATGATGAGTTAAACCAAAAATATCGATAGCCTTGTTGTTAAATAAACAAATTCAGTTTGATAGAATAACAAGTTTGGCTGCTACTTTGAATATCCAAGGTCATCTGCTACCATTAAACTAACAATATCGTCTATCATGGTAAAACAACAAGATCTTATGCAATGCTAACCCAACATAATAGTCTGCTGTCATCTATGGATTCAAATAAATAAATTTGTCTTCTAATATATCAAGATCGCATTATACTTTAAACCAATATGATTGTTTATTTGATTGTAACAAAAATGATCGCGCGTGCTGCAATTAACTAACACAAAATCGTTTGTTAGTTAAGCCAATGCGATCAATTGTAAAATGAACTGATAATCTGTTGCATATCACACAAACCCATTTTCTACATTCTATTTATCAGATTGTCTTTTGGGTTATATAATAATCAAAGATATAATCTACCATATATTAAACATACAAGTTCATTTATAAAATGAACTAGCCATCGTTTGCCTATTATATACTCAAAAGTTGCCTACTTGTTTCTAAATCTACTACCAAACAATTTAATTATAACTAATCATTTGCTGTATCTGTGCACATTAAGTTGGTATCTCTCACTGTGAATAAAGGTTTGTGGTTGTGATGCAAAATATTTTCTAGATATATATGTCTTCAATGTTCAAATCAATAAGCTTGAGGGATAAGTCTCTTTTAAATACATTTATTTCAAGCTTTCGGGCTCAACCGCCCTTCGACAGGAAAAATTATATTAGCTACTAAAGTTTTCGGATCTAATCTATATATACATTTGTGAGACGCCTGTGTCTCGAGTGCCCCCTCCCGCGGCAAGCCTCGCATTACACTCGAGACACAGGCGTCTCACAAATGTATATATAGATTAGATCCGAAAACTTTAGTAGCTAATATAATTTTTCCTGTCGAAGGGCGGTTGAGCCCGAAAGCTTGGAATAAATGTATTTAAAGAGACTTATCCCTCAAGCTTATTGATTTGAACATAATATTATGGGATTACATATTAATTATATGTCTTCAATATTTTTTTTTTCATCTCAAGAAGTCCATGCATCACCAGACCAGGTTATAAATATTTACGCAAAGGGTTTCCACGCCACCCAGGAGGTACCTGCTCAGCGCGTTAGCCTTTGTTTATAGTGGCGCTTCGCCTCCCGTAGAAGCCCTATTCCACTCTTCTGGCACAACCAGAGCATCCAACTCGCTCTCGGCCGAGCTGATGGTCCAGGCCCTGCCAGGAACTGGTCTGCCGATGCTATGGACTCCGTCTCAAAGAGTCAGGGGAGAGGAAAGCTTCAATATCTGAGGAAACATAAATTCGGACAGAGTCTCAAAGCAGACCCGCCTTCTACCTCACTTCCCAACTGACTGACGTCCCATTGTTGGACCGTTGGAAACGTGATTTTTATAGATCATCTTAAAAATATTTAACATATCTATATAAAAATATATGAAATATAAATAAATTGAAAATTGATTCTATGAAAATGGATATTTTACTATAGGATTTTGCAATGGAAACCTTTAATAACTTCAAAAAATTAATAAAATAAATGGATATGATATTTGAGCTCAAGTATTAATAAGAAAAATGTTTTTGAATATACAAATTTATGATCTTAAAAACATTTATACTCTTTTACAAATAAGATTAATATCAAAATTTTTTGAATTCAAGATACGCATTTTCAATTCAGGAGAGACTATCTCCAGACACACCATGGCATCAGAATTCTCAATTCAACATGAATAAGTATTACTCTTCATTACTCTTCATAATTCACCCTTTCATACCTCATCCAAAAAGGTTAGAAATAGTCAATAATATATTTGCCTTATTCTGTCTGTTTGTCTGAAGCTCACGGATAGATTGCGCGCTCATTGGCTGACAGGGAACACGTGTCCTCCCTGCCCCCCTCTAGACAACCCTGTTATTCAAAAACCATACATCCAATCGCCATGAAATTCTGGGATATTATTAGGTATATCCCCGGAAAGGTTTTCGAAAAATAATTTCTTGAATATCTTGAATATCCTTAGAGTTATTTGCAGAATTATAGATATAACTCGCAAGCAGCGCCGCCAGACGGTGATAGGCTAAAGCTTGCTGCGCCACCCCTGTTGACCTTGGGTCATCGTGTGAGTCACAGCATGATGCAACAAAAAACACTCTTCACCCAAGTCAACGTTTTTAAAATATATTCGCACTCGGGTAAACCCCGGGCGTTGTTGCCCGGGCCATTCGTCTAGTAGTCAATATTTCACCTTGAAATAAATTTTGATTTTTCATTGAAAAGAAATTCATGCGGTGTAACTTCAAGTGTTGTTTTACAATCACAAGCCGCAGTGTATTATATTGTATTATAAGTTACTTTATGTATTATTTATGAACGGAAAAATACGTCCAGGGTAGCCTAGTGGACATGGAATCTGCCCAGTAAGCGGACCATTGTGGGTTCGATTCCCATCCCTGGACAGTTTTATTTTTCCGTTCATCATTACTCTTCATAATTCACCCTTTCATACCTCATCCAAAAAGGTTAGAAATAGTCAACATTTCACCTTGAAATAAATTTTGATTTTTCATTGAAAAGAAACTCATGCGGTGTAACTTCAAGTGTTGTTTTACAATCACAAAGTATATACTAAGTATCTACATAAGTATCTACTAATACATAAGTATCTACTAATTCCTATTTTATCCCATTAATTGTAATAGCGTGGAACTATACGAAATTATACAATCTACACGAGCTCGTTGAATTATTGAAATAAGTATAAAGTTGTATAGATATCAAAGGTTCACCTTTTTGATTGAAACTCTCAATAGTTTGCGATCGTTTTAGAAAATAAAATTATGATATGTGTTAAGGTTCCTTTGTCCTTAACGAGTACTTTAGAGGACTGTATAGGTTTTCAACTTCCCAGGCGACACCCCAATGGTGATTCCAATACCTCAGCCAAAGAGAGAAATAAGCCCGACCAAATTACGATTCACACTCATACTTTATTTAAAAAACTCAATTATATACAAATAGTCAACGGTCAATATACATAATCACAGAAAATAAATAAATAATATCATAGAAAACTCAACATTATGTAAGTTTGAATATTTTTCCTAAATGAAAGACAACAATGTAAATGATGATAGTGTAAATTGTTGCATCATGATTAATGCACGTATTTAAAAAAATATTTATAATATTATTTTTAATATATTTAAAATTTAAATTATATATTTATTTTATAAAGGACTGCGGCGTGTGATTATAAACAATACTTAAAATTATACCGCATAAGTTTCTTTTCTATGATAAATCAATATTTATTTTAAAGAGAAATATTTACTATTTCTAACTTTTTTTGAATGAAGTATGAGAGGGTGAGAATATGAAGAGTAATGGCGAACGGGAAAAATAAAAGTGGACATGGCACCTGCCCGGTAAGCAGAAGGTTGTGGGTTCGATTCCCGCCCCTGGACACTTTTATTTTTCCCGTTCGCCATTACTCTTCATATTTTCACCCTCTCATACTTCATTTAAAAAAAAGTTAGAAATAGTAAATATTTCTCTTTAAAATAAATATTGATTTATCATAGAAAAGAAACTTATGCGGTATAATTTTAAGTATTGTTTATATATATATTTGTTTTTATAAAACAGAATATTATTATAAAATATGATGGACTATAAAATCATTTGTATTTTGATACACTGACTACACACCTGCTTTAAACTTTGATGTGATAAATAAAGAGATATTCTAGGTGTTACCTAAATAAATAGTTGTCTTATTATTGACAGGTTTAACCTTGTAGGCTGGTTGAGATACGTTCTGGAAAGATGCAAGACGCGTCTGAGGAGAGAATCAAGACTGAAGAATCTGCCAAACCGCAGCCTGGTGCAACAATATATATATAAAATGAATAATAAAAATCTATTTTCTCTTAATATTATACTCATATTAAGAGTTCTAAGAAGCGGTCTGGTAGATTAAATTGGCGAAACCGCTGGGAGAATTCACCATTGATGAGACAAGCCCTTCCAATATATATTTTTCCATCGCAGTAAGGACAGTAGAAGTTTGATTTGTGTGAAAAAAAGAAACATTCGTGTTTAAATACCTTTATCCCTCTATATATACTCGTAGATGGTGCGTTTTTGCTTTATATCAATTATACTCATATTAAAATCCTTTTATTTTATATATACTCATATTGTTAATGTGCCTAAATTAGTTTAATTTTACTACCTGTATCATTCTTCCCCATGAAACCTACATGTCATATTTATGTATAACCTTTGATGTAACACGAATATATATATATATCAATATAATTTCTAACTTTAAATATACAGGGTGATCCAAAAGTCCCGCACAACTTTAAAAATTAATAACTCCGCAAATATTTGCGCTAGAGCAATGCGGTAAACACCATTGTGTTCAGGATGTAATGGGATTTTTTATGGCAAATAATGAAAAATTCGAAATTGATTTTAGTTACAATTTTATTCGCCAGATGGCGCTCTACCAGAATCAGAGATTCAGCGGCCAAATTGTTTGATAAATTGAAAAATATAACTGATCGACACGTATTTTTTCCTTTTTGAATACCCCAGGAAAGAACCCTAATAATATCAAATAACAAATTAATAAAACACCACTTCGCCAAAAGTATGAAGAATTGGTTAACGATTTTCAAATACAATCAGAGATATGTAAAATAGGTAAATGCAAATTAAAACATGTAGCAAAAATATTATATTTTATATGGGGTTTTGTGAAATAGATTGAATGTTTGAAAAACACTGCTGATATCAATACACGAATTTTTGAAATGTTAATATAGTACCAAAAATTATGATGGCACTATTAATAGGATTTCTTGCTCTAAGAAATGTGTAGTTTCTTGACTGATTGGCGACCCTTGACTATTTAACTGGATACAGGGTGATCCAAAAGTCCCGCACAACTTTAAAAATTAATAACTCCGCGAATATTTGCGCTAGAGCAATGCGGTAAACACCATTGTGTTCAGGATGCAATGGGATTTTTTATGGCAAATAATGAAAAATTCGAAATTGATTTTAGTTACAACTTTATTCGCTAGATGGCGCCCTACCAGAATCAGCGATTCAGCGGCCAAATTGTTTGATAAATTGAAAAATATAACTGAACGACACGTATTTTTACTTTTTGAATACCAGGAAAGAACCCTAATAATATCAAATGATAAATTAATAAAACACCATTTCGCCAAAAGTTAGAAGAAATGGTTAACGATTTTTTAATACAATCTGAGATATGTAAAATAGGTATATGCAAATTAAAACATGTAGCAAAAAAAACTGATATTTTAGATGCGGTTTGCTGGAATCCTCTCAGCTATTTATATTTCGAAAATAATAATTTTCTATTTTTTTTTAAATTCAACTCTCTCTCAGTATCGATTATATTTATTTTAATTCATTTGACAAATATTTATCTATCTCTGATGATTTATTTTACTCTGGAATGCCGTTTTTGTTTTTGTCGTGTCCAATAACGAGCCTCAGATTCTTTTCGTTTGGCCAACAAAAAATGTCCAATTTATATACACATATATTATTAAATAATGATACTTTAAAGAATGCAAATAATCTTCATCTATTTACATACACAACACATCTCCCCCCTTAATAATACTCCAGTCGGTCTAGGGGTTTCCTGGCTCTCTGAGGTCTAGAACTGCGGACGGGCACTTGCACAGCGGCAGCCTCCGGTTTAGGAGTGCAAGAGGGCACGTGCACAGCAACAGGCCCTGGTATAGGAGTGCAAAAGGGTACGTGCACAGAAGCAGTCTCCTCTTTGTTTCCTGATGTAACCTCTGGAACCTCCTCTTCACTTTATTTCTGACTTCCACCTACAGGCTTCTCTCCTGATGTTCGAGGGAGTATCAAATTTCTTGTCTCCACTTGTTTCTTTCTCACAGGTCGCAATTGATTGATATGCCTCTTATATACGACGCCCTCGCAACTTATAAGGTAGTGATGGTAGCTCAATAATTCCAAAATGGTACCTTTTTACCGTTTAGGTCCAGTTGCATAGTTGCGGAAATAAACCTCGCAACCTGTAGTAAACTGCTCCTGCCTTCTTACGGCCTCATGAAATACCTCTCGCGGATTTCCCATCTTGGTATTAAATTCGAGAATCTTGATCTTAAACTTCTCTTCATTAGCAGTTCCGCCGGGGAATTCCTTTATTACAGTTTGGGGGAATGCTCTATGAGCAAATAGGAAACTTTGTAGATTCGTCTCTAAATCATCCTTCCCATTATTCTTTCTCAAAAGGTTTTTAAACTCTTTTACATATCTCTCAGCTAAACCATTTGTACTAGGATTATACGGACTGGTCTTAGTGCGCTGTATACCATTCACTTTGGTAAATTGCTCGAATTCACCGGAGACAAACTGTCTTCCGTTATCTGTAACAAAAAATTAGGGCAATCCAATTCTGGCGAGAATTTCTCTAAGATGACTTATAATCGTTTTTCTGGTAATATCTTTGATGATAAAAATTTCTATCCACTTTGAGTATGCGTCCACGAGAACCAAAAACATTCTTCCCATGAACGGACCCGCTAGATCAAGATGAAGTCGATGCCACGGTTTTTCGGGCCAAGTCCATTCCGAGATGGTAGCCGGGGGCATGCTTGCCGATTCTTGGCATACTCTACATTCTCTAGTTAACTCCTCGATGTTACTGTCTATGCCTGGCCACCAGAAAATACCGTCTGGCAATCATTTTCATTTTAACAATCCCCATGTGTATTTCATGCAAGTCATTTAAAATTAAAGATCTTAATTTTTGGGGAATTACCACTCTTTCACGCCATTGAAGACAACCAAACTCCAAACTTAATTCCTCATTGATCTTATAATGAGGAGCTAGTGGGTTTTCTTTGGGTACACACCCTTGTGAATTTCCAGTTGCCTTCTCTAACATTCCTTAATATTATAGACAGTATTTTATCTTGGGGCGTCTCATTAGCCACCTCCATAAAAGAGAACGGTACCTCATTCGACTTCCTAAGAAGAAGTACCTGGTCTTCATCAAGAGACTCCCTGACACTCGATTCTAAAGGAAGACGTGACAATGCGTCAACATTGGAATTATCACTAGTTTTTCGAAATTCCACAGTATAATTAAATGCAGCTAATTTTAAGGACCCTCTTTTAATTCTGGATGATGCGCATATGGGAATTGGTTTATGAGGTGAAAATATATGAATTAAGGGTCGGTTGTCTGTGACCAATACAAATTTTCGTCCCAGTAAGTATTGTCTGAATTTCTCAACGCCAAAAGTTATGCTCAACGCTTTCTTTTCTAGTTGAGAGAAACGTTTTTCCGCTTCAGTTAATGTTCTAGAAGCAAAATCTATAGGGCATTCTTCCTTTCTATCATTTCTATGACTCAGAATTACGCCTAGTCCATAGTCTACTAATAATTAATTTACATTTTTTTAATAACATTCGATATTTTTTCGTCCAATTCCATCTACAATTTTTATTCAAAAGTTGATAGAATAGCCCTAAAATGTTTGCTATATTCTTTATGAATCTATAATAATAAATTAAGAGTCCTATGAAAGATATCAATTGCGAAACATTATTCAGTTTCAGGCGCCTCTATCACTGCTTTAATTTTATTTTCTAAGGGATGCAGTCCATATTTATCCATTTGAAACCCTAAATATTCCACCGATTTCTTTTTAAATTTACATTTATATCTGTTTAACTTTAAACCTTTTTCTAGCAATCATCTAAACACTAGATCCAACTTTTGTTCATGATCTTCAAAGTCTTTTCCTGCAACCAAAATATAATCTATGTAGCAGGCCACACCTGGCAAATCAGAAAATAGGCCTTCCATAATCCTCTGAAATTTATTTGGTGCTACCGCTACGTCATATGGTAGTCTTTTATAAGAAAACAACCTCTTTGTTGTGTTTATATCAACAACAGCTTTGGCTTCTTCAGCTAACATTACTTGTAAGTAAGCCTGTGATAGGTTTAGAGTCCAAAGTACGGTGCTTGTAGATAATTTTAAAAAGATATCATCGATCGATGGAATGGGATACCTATCTAATTCTATTGCTTTATTAGCTGTACATCTAAAATCACCACATATCCTTACACTACCATCCTTTTTTGATGCCGGTACTATTGGAGCGGTCCAATATGCATGAACTATAGGTTATAAAATGCAAGAATTCACTAAACGATCAATTTCATTCTCTACTTTGTTTTTTAGAGAGAAAGGTAAACTTCTTGCCTTACAAAACACAGGAGTCACATCCTTTTTTAAATTAAAATTTATTCTAACGTCCTTTAGACAGCCCAAATCTTTGTTAAACAAATCTGCATACCTATCCACAATTTTTTATATATTTAAATATATTTCTATTATATTCATTATTTAAAATTTTAATGCTAAACAATATAGATTAATCAAGTTTCAACTATTTAAGCCATTCTCTTCCTAATAAAATTACCTGGAATTTTCATTTACAACTATTAATCGTAAATATTGGTTGGCTTCTTTTACAAAAACATTTCTTTGATCTATAATCTCTATTGATTTACCACAAAAAGATTTTAATCTTAAATTTGTTGGAAATAATATTTTACCTTGCCAATAATTCTTATAAATATATTTAGGTATTAACGTAACTGGACTTCCTGTATTTATTGTAAAGCATAAAGAATAATCATCTACTGTTAAATTTATTGTGGCATCAGTTTCGCCCTGTACAGAATATATAGAGTCCTCATGTACAAATTTACATCCCCACATTCTTTTACAAGCTTTGCAGGCCCTACTTAAATGACCCAGTTTATTACATTTTAAAACAAGTCTTTGTTCTATGAGGTAAAACAGATGCCACGTGTGAATGTCTTTCACCACATCTATAACACACTATTTTGCCTTTGCCACTTTGCCTGAAAGGCCTATACTGCGCCGTACTATTATTGTACTCACCCTTTTTATCCTTTCAATTCACAGGGGATATCTTGGCCACTAATATATCTTGTAATTCTCTTGTATTTATCTCCGCCAATTCGAACGAGATCGCCACTGCAAAAACTTTATCCAGGGTGACATCGTCGTCCTCTTGTAGTAGATTCTTTTGCAGGATTTCCGACTTGATTCCAGCCACAAAACGGTCTCGCATCATGGTTCCCAACTTATCGACGAAATTACAATTTATTGCCAAATGTTTCAATTCTCTAAGATATTCCGAAATTGATTCTCCTTCCTGTTGAATTCTCTTTAAAAATCTGCATCGCTGTGATATCACTTTCTTCTTTGGATCCAAATGCAGCTTAATTCTTTGAATGATAGTATCATAGGGTTGATCTTTCATTAGACCAGGAAGAAAATGTCGTTTCCCTGCTTCAAAGTTTCAGAATCTGGTAGCGAGGTAAAAATCAGCACTTTAATCTCCTCCTTCAGATGCCAAAAAGAAAGCCTCAATTTTTTGTACAAATAGATCGAAGTGTCCTCCACTGGGCTATAGCATCTAAAACGTACTATTAACTTTGAACTTGTCATGCTGATCTATTCTACTCCTTTGTTTTCTTGATCCAGATAGTTCAAAAGATGTAATCCTAACCCATTTTCCTATTTTTCCTCTCCATAATCCGAGAGTCAGATTTTTTTAAAAGATGTAGTTGTTATACTTGCATAGACGCCGTTTTCCTAAACTTTTCACTGGCTCTGTAGATCGCGCATCCTTGTCGCCACTTTTGTTGTGTCGTAATTAGACGTACAAGAGCTCAAACCTGACCATGGCCAACAACAAATGTCCAATTTATATATACATTTATTTTTACATAATGAGGCTTTAAATAATACAAATAATATTCATCTATTTACATAAACAACGGCTAATATATAGCGAGAAGAGTAGAGGACTGAGCACAGATCCCTGAGATACACCAGCCCATGTTCTTCGGTCCTTGGAAAATGTTCCTTTGACCCGAACCTTTATCCTTCTTCCCCTTAAGAAGTCTGCAATCCAGATTAAGGTTTTTCCTCTTACTCCGATGTTGTGCAGCCTTTCAAATAATTTCTACACTCGATCAAAAGCTGAGGTCATATCCAGGAATACGGCCGTTGTCTTCTTTGGCGGTTTTTCCTAGAAATCTATTATTGATTGACAGAAGTAGAACAGTTTATCAGTTGTACAGTGTCTGGATCTTTAGGCAGTTTGGTAGAAGTTTATTTTATTATTGTTAGTGAGCCAGACTATGAGCCTAGAGCGGATAATTCATTCTGTTATTTTACAAAGTATGCTGGTAAGAGCAATTGGCCGATAGTTCTTGCATTCCTTAGCATCTTTGTTTGGTTTCAGTATTGGCACTATAATTGATATCTTCCAATTCTTTGGTAGTTCACCAGTTTGCCATGAAATGTTCAGTATTCGTAGGAGTTGAATTTTAGCTTCGTCTCCAAAGTGTTTAATCATTTGACCAAAGATTAGAGCATCTTCAGGTGACATCTTGGATTTAACCTTCCTATTGATGAATTTAGCTCATTCAGTGTGAAGTCTCTCGAGTAAATATCTTGTTGATGGTAATTTCTTGCTTGTTTAACTAACTTGTTCATATTATTTTTTAGAGTCCTGTCTTCATTCGTATAGCTGAGTCTGGAAGTGCTTGAAAGATATTCAGCAATTATGTCAGCCATCTGTTTGTTCGTTCTCGCTGTTCATATCGGTTAGAGTATTGGAGGATTAGTGTTGGTTTTGATTGTTTTATAACACTAATTATATTCCAGTGATGGCTTTCCTTTTTTGGATCCATTTTTTCGCAGAATTCTGCCCATTTTTCTTGTTTGAATATCCAAATTTCTTGTTCTATTTTGTGACTAATTTCAATGAGTTCCTTTATGATTTCTTCTGTTTTATTTGTTTTAAGAAGTTCATTTTTATTGTCTCTCTCTGCAATCATTGCCTCGATATTGTGGTTCTTTCAGTAAAGAATTCACAGATCTTTACGTATACCTCTAGGTATCGATACTTATGCAGCTTTGGATATGTTTAAAGATAATTTTTCCAATTTTTGTCAATCGTTCTGTGATTTTATTCTTCGTGGCACAGTTCTTCAAGCTTTTCTGTAATTATTTTCCCAGTGTTCTTCTATTCTGTTGGAAATTCTCAATTTTGAATTTTAGGGTTGTTAAAATTGGTCTGTGGTCACTGATTGCACTTTTCAGAATTTTCCATTGTGTTGTGGGTGCGATGTTGTAATTTATCGCTGTGATGTCTATTGCGGATTCTGTGCCTGTGGACTTGGATAGATAGGTGTTCTTTTCGTTATTTAACGGCGTAAGGTCGAGGTCGGTTAGCATGTCCTCAACCTGCTGTCCTTTGTTATCCTGGACAAGTGATCCCCAAGTTGGTCTTTCGGCGTTAAAATCACCAATTATGATTGCGATATCCGAAGACGCTTCACTTAATGTCTCTATCAGGCCTGTATTGATGCTAGTATTATCGTGGTGATAAACATTTATGATTGGAATTGCTTTATCTAGATTTCTATTGCCTGAGCTTCTGTCGTGCCTTCTCTAAGCTTACTCTGATTATAGGCGATTTCCTTAAATTTGATTTCAAGAGTTTTAATCAAAACGGCAAGTCCTCCTCCGAATTTTCCCGGTCTGTCCATTCGTAGTGTTGTATAATCTTTGAAATTGAACCTCAGATTCTGATTCAATTTTGTCTCCTGAGGACAATTAATATGTACCTTGTTGTCACAGAGAAGACAAGTCAGCTCTTTATTTTCCTCTTGGTACCATTTATATTGAGTTGTAGTAGATTGAATTGTGTCCTCGTAATAGATTTCTCATCATGAGCTCGAGCTGCAGCTCCTGACGCGGCGGTTACCCCGGACGCGGTAGCATTACTGGAGATATCAGTTTTGCTCTTCATTTGAAAATGGGTGCCGTTGCAACGTTAGTCATCTTGGAAACAAACCAGAATTTGGTCAAATATTCCAAGGGTCCAGGGGGGACCGCAAGGAGATGTGGTCGAACATCTCCCCTTTCACTTGGAATGCCGTCACTACAGGATAAAGCACTCTTGGTGAATTTTTTAAATTGTGATTCAGAATCTGCCACTGAAGCTTTACGAGCGTTTCGTTCCTTTAAAGATATTCGAAGCGGTAAAGGACCAATGAGTTGCTACTCTCTAAAGCGATTGATTAAAGGTTTTTAGGAAACTGGATCTCTGGAAGCAAAACCTCGGAGTGGAAGACCATCGACATGCAAGTCAGTGGCTGCTACGGTTTTGCAGAATGCTGAAGCTATTGAAACATTATCCCCGTTTGGAAAAGTAAGTGCTAGACAAGTTTCTCGACAAACGGGGATTTCGTATGGAACAGTTTGGAGAGAACACACATTTATAATTTTTCTATAAAAATATCCTAACAAAATTCAAAGTTTTCACGAGTTGAAAGTCAGCGATTTTGAGAAGCGTCAAGAATTCGCTGCATGGGTTTTCCGGCAAATTGATATTGATTAAAACTGGCTGTCAAATGTTCTAAGAACAGATGATGCTCACTTTTATCTAAAGGGAGAATTTGACATTCAAAACTGCCTCATTTTGGCAACAGAAAACCCTAGGATTTTTACAGAAATACCACTTCATCAGCACAGAGTTACAGTTTTGTGTGAGTTCACTTCTTCTTTTATTATTGGGCCATTTTTCTTTGAAAAAATCAATGGAAGAACTTTTAAAACCGTTTTCGTAACTGGTGAACGTTATGTTCAACTTTTGAGAGAAAAGGTTATTCCCATATTGCAGGACAGACAAGCACTAAGCGAAATAACATTCATGCAAGATGGAGGACCTCCTCATATCTCCCGCGGTGCAAAACAATTGCTGAAGGATACGTTCGGTGGAATTCGTTGATAAGTCGCCACTTTATATACCAGTGGCCTCCAATATCATCAGACTTGAGGTCTTACAATTTCGGTTATGGGGGTACATTAAGTCGAGTTTTTATCGATGCCGGCCTACCACATTGGCCATTTTGAAGGCTTCTATCAGATGGCACGTTTTATAAATTTCAACTATTTAATTGTGACCATACAGTCATCTATCGCTTGCAGGCGGTGTTTGAGAATGAAGAGCGCCACATTGAGCAAGGATTGTGACCTAATACAAAAGAGAAGGCAGTTACCTCATGTGTTATATTTTGCAGCTCTTTGTTTTGGGTTATGGGAATAATAAATGCTGTCCTCACATCTTGACTCTTTTTTTTTTCTGTAAAAAGTATTTTTTTTGTTTGTCATTTGCCCACATTTTATATTATGTCGTGCAGGCCAAAGTGTTATAACTTCTCGAATAACACTGGTATACACAATTTTGCCCCTTATGTTTAGTTTATCGCTTTTCGCTCATTATAAGAAATAGCATAAGGAATAATCCCTCTATCCCCCCCAACTTTAGATATTTTGCGCAAAAAATAATACAAAATAATTTTACTACCACGTTTTTCAACGCAAAAGGTCGATTGAAAAATGATTTTTTTTGAGGGGATACATTTTCAAAATTATGTACAGTATAATAAACAATGATAAAATTTGACAAACCCATAGGATATTTGGAATAAAGTACGACAAATATATTTTGTCACTCCCCTCTATATTTCATTTTTGGATCATGACAAATATCCAGTTAAATAGTCAAGTGTCGACAATTAGTCAAGAAACTATACATTCCTTATAGCACGAAATCCTATTAGTAGTGCCATCATAATTTTTGGTACTATATTAACATTTCAAAAATCGTGTATTGATATCAGTAGTTATTTTCAAACATTCAATTTATTTCACAAAACTCCATCTAAAATATAAATATTTTTTGATACACGTTTTAATTTGCATATACCTATTTTACATATCTCGGATTGTATTTAAAAATCGTCAACCAATTCTTCTAACTTTTGGCGAAATGGTATTTTATTAATTTATCATTTGATATTATTAGGGTTCTTTCCTGGTATTCAAAAAGGAAAAATACGTGTCGTTCAGTTATATTTTTCAATTTATCAAACAATTTGGCTGCTGAATCTCTGATTCTGGTAGAGCGCCATCTAGCGAATAAGGTTGTAACTAAAATCAATTTCGAATTTTTCATTATTTGCCATAAAAAATCCCATTGCATCCTGAACACAATGGTGTTTACCGCATTGCTCTAGCGCAAATATTCGCGGAGTTATTAATTTTTAAAGTTGTGCGGGACTTTTGGATCACCCTGTATATTGTTGCATCACAATGCGCCCTACATTTATTCAAAATATTCTATGATATTTAATATTTATTTAAAACAGATTATTTAGATTATCATCATTCATTTTTATAGTTTCATTCCTTTTGTAATATTTAATTGTACATATATCTTGATTGGTTATTGGAGCGAAAGAGGACCTACACGAAGACTGCGGATCACGACCTACGAGGAAGACAACGAATAAATAAACGCAATAACTTTATAAGGTAATTTATTTTATTTACTTTTATTTATTTGATTTAAGTATGGAAACCCGCTCGGTGTATAACACCAAGAAGGAGGAAACTATGGTCGACGACCCTGCAAAGCTGCAACTTGGTGCAACAATATATAGAGAGGAAAAAATAAATTTTCTGAAAATAAAAAGTTAACCTAATAGGATCAATTCATCAAATAAAAATAAGCTATCAACTAATAAATTTGTGAATATTAATAATTATATCTATCAATATACTTACTGTTAACCTTTATACACACAAGGATAAGTATGAGGAAGTGGAAAGACTTTGATATCGCCGGTCGTCTTTTTTTTAAGGAGACAGAGGCAATTTTGTTCACACTTGGTTATCTTGTGTATCTTCAAAAAAGGTCACTGTAATATCTTTCAGAATTATTGTCTGAATCCCAATATACATGTTAAAAGGTACAACTTCCTTAAGTTTTTTTCTCCATGTCTTCAATAAAGGTCGCTATGTATCAAATATATTTCAGAGTTATTGTCTGAGTCCCGATATATATATATGTTACAACTTCCTTAAGTTTTGTATATGAGTGTAATCATTAACTCTGAAAGTGAACACATTAAATTTACATAATAATGAAAGAGAAACATGGGTAATATCAAAAAAAACAAAACATAAATAGTTTATTGAATCAACAACAAATAATGACTAGCTCCATAGAGATTCTATGATATTCATGGATGGTGCGACGTATTCTCGTGGCTCTAAAAACTTCCAAGATGTGATGCTTGAGTTGTTAGCACATTCCTCCAACCTGGACACACACATTCCTGAGGATTTACACTTGTAGGATTATTGTTGCGTGATGTGTTGGTGTGGCTTGTGGAAAGGCTGCTGATAAAATTATAATTAAAATTAATTTATTTAAAGCCAGAAATATATAAAGAGAAAAGAAACAACGGTTGAAGTAACGGCCGTTGGAGCAAGCCTAGATGTTTACCGCTGAGTGGCCAGAGTCTCTGATGACGTCCCGCGCGCATGCGTAGTCAGGTTGACGCTCGCGGTTGCCGATGCCGTCCACTGCCCCCTGTGTGTAGTGGAGCTTTGTCAAAGTGTAGTCGCCACACTACTCCCCCTCCAGTAGGATCTTTCCAGCGATCCTATGCAATCTTATTGGCTTGCCAAGTTCGGGTCTTGGGAAAACATCGGCCCTTCTGATGTGAAAGCAGGCTTGAGGCGGTCGATTGACACCCACGTGGATCTCTTTTTAATTTTCAGTTTGTAAATTTTGGGTTTCCTAAAAAGGACTTCATATGGACCGTCGTATGGGGGAGCTAGCGGTGGCAATATCAGGTCCCGACGTAGATAGACATGGGAACATGTCTCGAGTGGTTTGGGCACGTAAACGTGGCGGTTCCCATGTGGCCTGCTTGGTGCAGGTTTCAGAGATGCCATGGCGCGCTTGAAGTCCTCCAGCCACGGTTCGGTAGGCGAGCTTGCAGAGGGGGGGTCCTCGAAAAATGTTCCTGGAAGGGGTAGGGGCTTCCCATAGACCAGCTCAGCGGTTGTGGTGTTGAGATCTTCCCTTAGCGACGAACGAATCCCTAGGAGCACCAGGGGAAGTTTCAAGGACCAGCTCGTGGAATCGTGACAGCGAAGGGAGTCAGAGTCTCTGATGACGTCCCGCGCGCATGCGTAGTCAGATTGACGCTCGCGGTTGCCGATGCCGTCCACTGCCTCCTGTGTGTAGTGGAGCTTTGTCAAAGTGTAGTCGCCACACACTCATAGACAAAACTTAGGGAAGTGGAAAGTCTTTGATGTCGTCGGTCATCTTTTTTTTTTTTTGAAGGAGACAGATAATTTTTTTGTTTACACACTGAAGAAGAGAGCAGAAATGCTTGAAGGTTTGAGAATTCATTATTACACTCATAGACAAAACTTAAGGAAGTGGAAAGTCTTTGATCTCGTCGGTCATCTATTATATATATTTTTTGAAGGAGACAGAGACAATTTTTTTGTTTACACACTGTAGAAGAGCAGAAATGAACGAACGCTTGAGAATTCAATAATAAAATTGAAAATAAACCTCCAGAAACATTTTATATTATTTTAATTTATTAGATAGTAAAAAGGCATATATTAGATTTAATAAAATATTTATTTTGAGTCAAAAGGCGATGCATTAATTAAGATTATATAAAAGGGCGTACCTGGATCTGTAAAGAAAAAAAAACAATTTTTTTCTTAAAATATTTCGAGAGATTGTTCCCTCTTTATCAATTTATTGCACAGTTAAATTGATAAAGAGGGAACAATCTCTCGAAATATTTTAAGAAATAAATTGTTTTTTTTTTCACAGATCCAGATACGCCCTTTTATATAAAAGATTTATTGCCTATATTTATTGGCATATATTGGAAAATAAATATTTTATTCAATCTAATATATACCTTTTTATTATCTAACGATTTAAGTATGGATTGGTCTATTTTCAGAACGATTTTCATTTATATATAGAGGAGATTCAAATCAATTACAATAAATATTGTCACGGTAATGAATACAAGAAGTTGTTCAAATTAAATAAAGAGTCGGTGGACGAGTGGGTAACACCCTCGATTCCCTACAGTCATGAACCGGGATTGAATCCCACGTTAACATTTTGTTCAATATATGAATAACCTTCACATTCATTGTTGTAATTATCATAAACTAGGTTGCTCTTGTTGAGCGGTACCTAATAAAGTGATTTTGAAACAAGAACAAGAAGGTTCAACTTAAAATAAATAAAGATTTAAGAATTTATGGTTAAGATAAAATTATATAAATTACCCCCCTGTTTAAGATCAATACTATCAAGCAAGAGCAAGGTGATTCACATTGTATCCAATTAAAAATGACAAATTTATGTATGAATGTTTCTATATTATTCTTTATTCATTAATTTTTTCATTGCAGTGAGGGCAGTATAAAATTGCTAGTGGTAAACTGGCGAAACCGCTGGGAGGGTTCTACCACTGATGAGCCAGGCCCTTTCATTAATTTTTCATTGCAGTAAGGACAGTATAAAATTGCTAATGGTAAGATTAAACTGGCGAAACCGCTGGGAGGGTTCTACCACTGATGAGCCAAGCCCGTTCATTAATTTTTCATTGCAGTAAGGGCAGTAGAGAGAAATTGCTAATGGTAAGATTAAACTGGCGAAACCGCTGGGAGGGTTCTACCATTGATGAGCCAGGCCCTCCTATTAATTTTTCATTGCAGCAATGACAGTAGAAAAATGTTCAATTTTAAAAAGAATCATACACGTCTATAATAGTTTTGAATTCCCATAACAGATGACGCGCTGATGTATCATATTGTAACATTTAATTTATCACTGAATTATTTATTTTTAATCATTTGTTGCCCTTGATGATGATGATTCAGAAACACTTAGAATCTTTCTTTTTGTATACACCTATCCCCCGATTTACACGGTAGATACGTTCCTGAGAAAAACGTGTAAATCGGGGGATAGGTGTACACAGAAATAAAAATAAAATGCATTGACAGGTTAAAATATGTAGTCAGCACATAAGCTCGGGATTCCTCGTGAGATGTGTACACAGCGCATGTGTTCAATCACAGTAGCATTTAGTATAGTGCGATAAAAAAAAACTTATTTGGAAAACCGTGTAAAAGAGAAAACGTGTAAAACAAGTACCGTGTAAATCGGGGGATAGGTGTATTTTGTAAATTAATGTGATTAGCATTTTTTTTTCAGATTTTGATCTTTAGATTCATAAATAAAATATTTTATCGATAAATTTGTCTAATTAATTATATTAAAATATTATTCTTTGATTAAATATTATCTCTATGACAATATATGGTACACAAGAGCATGGAATGTTTGATCCAAGCCATACTTACCCCGAGAAGCAGGAATCCGACTGGAAGCATTGAAAGCGGACAACATTGAAGTAGATCTTGCCCAGAATGTTGGAGGTGAGAGTGTTGGTCTGTTGTAGACAGTTGTAGAGCTCCTCGTCACATTCACAGTGGCTCCTGTACAGTTGTCACATGCATCTATGTTGTTGTTGAAGTTTGAATTACAACAACAACAACAAAAAGCCTTTATTTAGGGTCACTGACCCTATACAGGATTCACCAGAGGTATGCATAAGAACAAAGCAGTGAGACAAAGGAAACAACGATATAGACAGAAGAAAAAGAAAAAAAAAGAAGAAAAAACAAGAAAGAGAAAGAGGGAAGCAAGAAAAACAACACAAAAAGAGTAGCAGTAAGAAAGTGAGGAGTGAGTATCACTTGGCCTTCTTCTGAGATATGGACTTGTAGAAACCATAAATGAAGATTGAATTAAAGAAAAAGTGATTTATTAATCAAAGTACTAAAAAACAAGTAGAGGCTACCTGGCTGGAATTCATAGTTCTTAAAACCTACTCCACACTGACGAGTGCCAAAAGCGCTAAACGCGTTCGTGAATGGCTTTTCTTGATTTATCAAGAAATTGGGTTGGCCAAATATCAGGGAACAGGCTAAATCAATGTTTAGTTGATTTCTGTTCTACCAGATGGCGCTCTGCCTTCTGTAAAGCACATGTGCTCCTGGTCAGGATATGTGTGCCATTTTTATTTTTTATAGTTTTTAAAATTAAAGATACTTCGACAAAAAAAAATTACTGGCAGAAATATATTTTTAATTTGAAGAACAATATGTTAGCATGGCAGTATAGAAATGTAGGTTTTAGGAAAGACGAGAGATAAAAAATATACACAAAGACGTCGACTGCAGCGCCGCCGTGGCTGTTGATTGGTCGATCATTCCTTTAATGTTCTATGAATATTTTGATCGTTATTCCAACATATGTAAATTTCTTTGGTATTTCTTCGTGTAGTTAGGTAGTCGGGAGCATTTTACTTTCTTTCTTTCTCTAATATTGCAGAAGTTATTTTGTTTATATATTAACCTTATAAGTAAAGGATATGAAGCGTACGAGGATACTTTTCTTTTAAACTTTAATGAAGATTCAAGCTTTCGGGCGAAAACAGCCCTTCTACAGGAAATTATAGAAAAACATTTTCAAAAAGTAACGTTTGTAAACAAAAATGGTATCTCTATTGATCTTGTAACGCGTGAATAAATCTCACATCCACGCGACCCAGACTATGATACATTGAATAAATCTGCTAAGTTGAGACTTTTCAAAGTAAAACAAACTGGCAAAGGGCAACTATGGTACACAATTTATGGAAATATTGCTTTATATGCGTCAGGGATCTCTATGTGTCGGTTAATACTATTGTAAATAGACAAAAGAATTGCTATAAATTATTAAATAAAAACAAACGATAGCAATGCGTCTCTTTATACATAAAATTTTTAATATGATAGCTTTCGGATCTTATCGATCCTTCAACAGGCCAAGCTGTAAATTGAGAGAAAGAATATTTCTCTCAATTTACAGCTTGGCCTGTTGAAGGATCGATAAGATCCGAAAGCTAGCATATTAAAAATTTTATGTATAAAGAGACGCATTGCTATCGTTTGTTTTTATTTATTAATACTATTGTGTTTCAAAGAGAGCAACGCCTCGACGACTAATCTTTTGAATTTGCTGTTGATATTAGAGTAATATGCATGTGGGTGGGATGTGTTAAAAGAATGTCCTGTTTGTCTAATATGTTGTACGATGAGGGACTTGGGTTCATTATTTCTGATGTTTCTGTAGTGTTCGTCCATCCTGTCCTTGATTCGTCTACCTGTTTCTCCTATGTATATGCTATTACAGTTTGAGCATTTCAATGAATATACGGAGTTTGTGAAAAAAGGTAGGGTAACGGGAAAGCTATTCCTGGTTATGGGATTTCTGATTATTGTTTCTAATTTGGGTGTGTTGGTGTAAAAGGTACGAATACCATAGTTATTTTTTAGGAATCTAGAAATGTTGACACTATGAGTAGAGAATGGGATGGTGCATATGGATCTATAAACTTGGCTATTAAGGTGCTGTTGGGGATTATAAAAGTGTCTGAGTATGAAATTTTTCGGGTATCCAGAGTTCATCAGGTGGTCGAAAGCTCGAATCTTTATTAAAGATTAAAAGAATATTATCCTCGTACGCTTCAAATCTTTTACTTATACTCATCAGAGGATTCCAACTTTCTATTTATTCAATCAATGTATCAATGCAAAATGTAGTGATAGTATACAGTTTGGCTTTTGTCTGAATTTACCAAAACTGGTGTAGTTTTATTGCCTCCATTAGATTTTGTACTGGAGATATAAACATGATGCATTGATTTGATACATTTTTAAAGGGAGAGGTGGTTTTTTTGTTACATGAATACATCCCCCCTTCAGTACCTCTATTGTTGACACACTTTAAAATGTTATAACAGCTTGATAAAGGTTGGCGTTCAGCCAACTGAAATATTGGTAAAATAAATGATATTTTGATCCAATATATGTCTTTTTAATTAAATATGTATATATGTTATAAATATATATGTATGTGTCTCTCTCTGTGTGCAAAAAAAAAAAAAAAAATTTATAAATTAATATTAAATTCCAAAAAAATAAAAAAAACGTATAAAACTATATACAGTAGAGCTACCTCCCTGTAAAGGACAACACCTAATTGTAAAGCCAAAGTGTCCTTTAGGGAGAAGTGTCCACTTATCAGAGAGTTGCTAAATAGTAAAAATGATCATTTTGCAAATGAAAATTGTCCTTTATAAAGAGGTGTTCTCTATCGCGAGTGTCCTCTCATGGAGGTTCCACTGTATATACAAAGATGTACCATATGAAATACCAATAAAGATGACATGATATAAAGAAGCGAACCATGGAAATTTTAAGGGATTTTTATCAAAGATTGGCGTGATTGAAGACTCTAGCTGTCATTGTGGCAACGAATTCCAGGACTCGAGACACCTAGTGCTGGAATGCCCACTCTTCTTCACCGCTAGACAACAGACAATATTGTATATCTATATCAATTTGTAAATAGCAGAGAGAATTGTCATAGATTTAACTATTTTTGTAAATATATTTATGATTATCTTTCAAACCTGAAAGGTTCAGGTTCCTAATATATGTATTATTGTTTTTCTTTTTATTTTTGATTACTTTTTCTTGTATTAAGAAAAAGGCATCTCCTTATCGTGCAACTGAAAGTTGCTGATGGCTTGCGCCATCTATCAGAATAAATATTAAACGAGAATAGTTGATATTTATTCCGATAGATGGCGCAAGCCATCAGCAACTTTCAGTTGCACGATAAGGAGATACCTTTTTCTTAATTTATGCACCTTATCCCAGAACAATATCACATTTGTACTATTTTTCCACATTTTTTCTTGTATAATATGCTTATAACTGTTTCTGTTTAAAAAAATGTAAATCAACGCAATTATCCGTAGCCTGGATATCGCGTTTTGTGTGTTGAAATAAAATAAAATGATATAAAGAGAAGGAGCAGGCACTGTACTCACGATGTAAACATGCGGCTATTGGTCAGTCCGAACCTGGACTCCCCAGGAAGGATGTAGACTGGACAATGGTCATGTTCCCGACAACATAAGTCCGTGTCGCTGGCTGGACCCAGATCTTCGTAGTTTCTGGATACATTGCCGAGTCCGCACCACTTGGTTCCTGTGCCATTTAATGATAATCATTGCTTCTATAGTTGAAAAATACAACAGATCAAATTAAAACACTAACTTTATACACTATACTGTATGTATATTGTTAGTACTGTAAATTGACACCATATAGCAAATATTCCTGAATAAATACACTATGTGATGTGCAAATATGTTTTAAAAGAGGAACAAATAATATATATATTTAAATATATAAACATCTATATATATAAATCAATGTTTGTATGTTTGTCTGTTTGTATGTCCGGTATACAAATTCGCAGTAGTTCACTAATTCAAACCAAAATTTCCATACAAAGGTAAAAAAAATACGGGGAAGACGATAGGCTATTTAAAAATATATATATAAATAAATTATTAAAACTATATATTCAAATTATTCTACTTAGCTCACGAACAGCGCCATCTATCAAAGATTAGATTAAATTATGCTGATGCAAACAAATAGATAATGCTAATAACAAACAATTATAAAAAAAAATCTTATCTAAATATATATCACTCGGGTAGATATGCACACGGGTCAATCCCGGGGCGAAGCCCGGGTCACCCGTCTAGTTTTTTTTTTTAATAATAGATAAGCTTTAATATAATCTTAGAATATATTTTAATAATATATATTTAACAGACAAATCAAATTAAAACATTCACTTTATATACTGTATGTATACTGTTACTACTGTAAATTGACACTATATAGCAAATAATCGTGAATAAATAAACTGTGTGGTGTGCAAATATGTTAAAAAAAAGGAGGACAAATAATATTGTTTTTAAATATAGGAATAATTATAATAGAGAAGTTTAAATAGAATCTTAGAATACATTTTTAATAAGGGTGTAATCAACAGGGTGTAATTTAACAGACAAATCAAATTAAAACATTAACTTTATACACTATACTGTACGAGTATGTATACTGTTACTACTGTAAATTAATTCATAGAGAAAATATTCCTGAATAAATAAACTGTGTGGTGTGCAAATATGTTAAAAAAGGAGGATAAATAATATATATTTTTAAATATAGAAATAATTATAATATATAAGGGTGTAAATATTATTCTATATTAGGTAAATTAAAATTCGAAATTATTTTAAAGGCGTAAGATTCTTTTTGAAATTAAACAATTTATACTGCCCTTACTGCAATGGAAAAATTAATGGGAGAGCCTGGCTCATCAGTGGTGAACCCTCCCAGCGGTTTCGACTTTTTAATCTACCATTTTTCCATTGCAGTAAGGGCAGTAGAAATTGTTTAATTTCAAAAAGAATCTTACGCCTTTAATGGTAGATTAAACTGGCGAAACCGCTGGGAGGGTTCACCACTGATGAGCCAGGCCCTCCCATTAATTTTTCCATTGCAGTAAGGGCAGTAAAAATTGTTTAATTTCAAAAAGAATCTTACGCCTTTAAAATAGTTTCGATTTTTGATAACAGATGGCGCGCTAGTGCATCATAGATTAGGTAGTTAGCGCTCTGCGCGCTCCAGGAATTTGGGTTATAAATATAATATCATAGATTAAAAATAAAACTAGAATATATTCATATAATAAATAAATAGGAGTAAATATGTAAAATAGTAGAGTAATGTGAATGATAAAGTATAAATAAACATAGAACAAATAATCCCAGAAGATATATATTCCAATAAGGGTGTAAATTTTATCATTGATAAAAATAAAACTAGAGTGTGAACTAAATAACATAAATAATTATGATTAAATATATATATATATATATTTTAAATATGAATTATATCTACTTATATAATTGCCTTATTCTGTCTGTGTGAAGTTCACTGTGTGAAGTTCACGGATAGATTTTGGTCAGAATGGATAAAATAAAAAAAGTGTCAAGGGATGGGAATCGAACCCACGACCTTCCGCTTACCGGGCAGATGCCATGACCACTAGGCTACCCTGGACATATTTTTCCGTTCATAAAGTTAATATATCATGCCAATATATATAATAATTGTATAAACGAATGCAAGACAAAATCACCGCGAATGTTTCTTTTTTTTTTTAAGGCAATTTCTTTTTAAGGCAATTATCGTTTTGCACAATTACTTAATCTTTTAAAATAAATAACAATACTTAAATGAAAATATGTTTCTTTAAATAAAATAAAATAAACTTTTAAATCGGTAACCTTTTTTTATGAGAACCTTTAAATATATATAAGTACCTTATAATTGTAACGAATAGTATTTTAATTAAAACATTTTAAAAACACACAGTTTGGAACGGGACGTTTCACAAGAGTGACATCCATGGCGCCAATTTATAATTGTAACGAATAGTATTTGAATTAAAACGTTTTTAAAATATATACGCACTCGGGTAAAACCCGGGCGTTGCCCGGGCCATTCGTCTAGTAAATTATAAATAGACATAGAGCAAATAATCACAGAAGATATTTTCAATAAGGGTGTAAATTTTATCGTAGAATATAAATATAAAACCACAGAGTAAATATTCATAAATATAAAAAAGTGCAGAATAAATGTGAATCATAAAGTATAAAAATAAATAAAGAGTAAATAATTTTATAAGATATATTTAATGAGAATAAAAATTTAGCATAGAATTTGCAAATATAAAACCACACAGAGTAAATATTCATAGAGTAAATATAGAAAAAGTGTAGAATAAATGTGTGAATCATAAAGTAAAAATAAATATATAAAGCAAATAATTCTATAATATATTCAAGTATAAAAGATATATATATTCTCGTATTTAATAAGAGTAAAATTGTATCGTAGAAAAAAAAAAAAAACAGAGTGAATATTCACAGAGTAAATTTGACCTACCCGGCAACACTGCGAAATAGCTCCTCAGAAACTCGGCCAGGGCGGCGGGGAGGTCCGATAGCTCTGGCAGCCAGCGACCTTGGGCAATCTGGGACAGGGCCGCGGTGCTGCAACGGTCGACTAGATTGGCTACCAGCTCGGTGGACACGTGACGTATCTTGTGAGGCTCGGTGTGACTGGCCAGCTTTTTTATAATCTCCCTGGAAACATAGGAAACACCTCACTGTTAGCTATATATCCTCATAACACACAAGTAAAAGTTTTAAAAATAGAGCAATCCATATTTAATTCATTAGATAATAAAAATGACATATATTGGATTTAATAAAAGATTTATTTGTCAATATTTCGGCTGGCTGAACACCAACCTTTATCGAAGCATCACATTTTTGTATACACAAACTCAGCGCCGCATAGTGTTTAAATTATTAAATCCAATATATGCCTTTTTTTTATTATCTAACAAGTAAAAGTGGAAACACTAAAGGTACGAGGGCCAAAGAGGTGAGAAGTCCTATTGGAGGGTAGGACAGGTTTAACCAAGTCTGAACGAGAGGACAGCAACCTGGCTAAGTAACTCTCGAAGACGTCTGTGGGCTGATTGGTCGACTCCATGGAACTACTGGACAAGGGGTCCATAAACCTTTGAGTCAGAAGAGTCAAAAATTACAATTAAAAAAATTTCAAAGTTTTTAAAGAGCCATACATTTTTTTTTCTTGCCAAAAATAAGCAGTATTCGTATAAATAATATTTGCATATGTAATTATATTGTGGCGAAGAAATAATTTATGTTTTATTATTTAATTTAATTTAATTATTCAGTAAAAATATTTGAAACAGATTTATTATTAATTTATATTTGTAAAATCATCATACGTGTTCCTTAGCTTGCTTGTTCAAGATTCTCTAGCTGTAGATAGTTTGTTGTTTATAATTGTCGACTGGTCGTACTGACGTCATCAATAAATACTTTGACATCTTCAGATATACAAAGATTGAACAAGTCGGTGAACAAGTAGGTAACACGCTCGATTCCCGACAGTCATGAACCGGGATTGTATCCCTCGTTAACATTATGTTTAATATGTGAATAACCTTCACATATTATTCACTGTTTCAATTATCATGAACTAGGTTGCTCTTGCTGTGCGGTACCTATTAATGTGAATTTGAACCATATATACAAAGACTTGATTTCTACGCTACAATATAAAGGGCCGCATATTCACATCCAAAGAACCGTCTGTGACTCGCGATCCACAGTTTGCCGACCTCTGAGATAGGCAATAAAGGCGGGCGCGAGGGGCCATACCAAATGACCGATCAGTGCATGGAGAATGCACCAGTTCCTACTGGCTAGGAAACTGGAAGAGACACTCGAGATGCGTCGGCAAAGCTGCGGATATACCGCCACTTTGTTCAGGTTGGACTCGGTGGCGTGGAGGACCCACTCATCGCCTGGAGGAGAACACTCGCACGCCGAGGATGCCTTCCTTCATCATCTGTCATATAATTTCCTTTGTATATATTTCAATTTCTATTTATTATTATTATAGTATTTTCTTATCTTAATATTTCTACTAAATAACTCTTGTTGAGTGTAAAATTGACAAGATGTCAATAAAATTGTTTTAATTGTCAAAATTGTCACTCGGGATGCAAGGACAACATATGTCTAATAGCGACAATTTCCACTTTTGACACTTTTTTTTGTGACGAGGAGATCACATTAAAACGAATGATACATGCGGAAGAAACAAATTTTGATTGAACCTTGGAATTTATCCTATGGTACATCCTGTACGACCTGTGAATGAAACTTCCAGACCATTTTATCTTCCTACATGGCGATGCATTTATAGTCGACAGTAATGTTAATAGAGTAGTATCCCAATTGCTGTCCCAAATTTCATTTCTTCTGATAAATTCACTACTTTATTCTTAACAGGCAAAGGACCCTTCATAAGTTTCCTAATTAAACTGAATATTATCAATGATCCAACATGGGAATGCCGCTTAGATGTTGAATCACTAGAGCATCTTCTTTTAACTTGCCCTCTGACTAATCAAATTGTATGTAGATACTTTGAAACATTACCAAATTCTCTTTGTGTATATACTCTATCTTATGAGAACTTTGTAAAGTTTAGAACTATTTGTACATTAATTTACAAAACACTACTAATCCATCGTGTAAATAATTAATCATATCTATGTAAATAATACTAGCACAGCACAATAGTCCTTTGGACTTCGTGCTTTTGTAACAATAAATAAATAAATAGAGTAGAATCGCCCATAAGAGAACACAGCCTAAAAAACATAACTAAACCTTGCCTCTCATTGTTGTAATAGTATATTAGAAAGATAAAATCCTCTGAAATGTAATCAATAATTAAAAAAAACGGCCTCCGAGGGGGATACGTTTCTTTCCTTATTTACATATTTTCTCAAGCTTTCGGATATTATAAACCCTTCTACAGAATTATATGTAAAACGACATTTGAAAATTATCCCGCATGTGTTTCTTTTCAACGAAAAATCGAAATTTATTTTAAGGAGAAATAACTACTATTTCTAACCTTAGGGATGAAGTATGAAAGGATGAATTGTGAAGAGTTATGATAAAAGGAAAAATAAAAGTGTCCAGGAATGGGAATCGAACCCACAGTGTTCCGCTTACCGGGCAGATGCCATGTCCACTAGGCTACCCTGGACATATTTTTCCGTTCGTAAATAATACATAATTTATAATACAATATAATGCGGCTTTTGATTGTAAAACAACATTTGAAGAGTATATGTGACAAACGTTTATCACATACTCCTGTAGACAGGTTTATGATATCCAAAAGATTGATAGAATATGTAAATAAAGCAAGAAAATTATCCTCTGAGGTCATTTTTTTTATTATTGCTGTAATAGAATATATTTGCATATTCTGCATATTAACATACTCTTAGTTAGAAACCATAATGTTTACTTCAACTTCAATTTTACTGTTTATATATATTTAATAAATAATCAATTACTTAAAAAGACATATATTGGATCAAAATATCATTTATTTTACCAATATTTCAGTTGGCTGAACGCCAACCTTTATCAAGGTATTATAACATATTTAATGTGTGTCAACAACAAACTCAGCGTCACATAACGTCAACAGAATTAAGTTTAAATGAAATCTAAAATATTGGTAAAATAAATGATATTTGATCTAATAGATGCCTTTTTATTTAAAGAGAAATATACGCAACACCTTGATAAAGGTTGGCATTCATACAGCTGAAATATTGGTAAAATAAATGATATTTTGATCCAATATATGCTTTTTTAATTAAAGATTTATTTATGGATTGCTCTATTTTCAAAATAATCAATATTGTAACAAAGTATTTATTATTTTATTAACAGAGTATCATTTTTATGTTTATATTTTACTACTCTGTAAACTTCCCTCATTGTTTATCTCTTTTGTTTTATCAATTATAGTTTGTTCTTACTTTAAATAAATTGCTGTGTCATCCTGAAGTTTTTGTATTTCATAATTTTCCACGTGGCAATATGTATTAAATATAAACTTCTCATTATTTCTATCAACTCACAACCCTCATGGAGGTAGTCTTTTTTATATCAGAAACTGTCATGTCAGGCCATAATCATGAGGAGTCTTTTAAACCAGACAGGATCTCTGTAAGAGATCACCTCCAGTAGAGGCTACCTAAGAACATGGCTATAGCTGGTAGCTACTGAGATAATCTCTTATCAAAGAATCTTTTATGTCAGACACCAAGTCATTAGGGGTCTTTCTGTGCTATACTCCCCGGCAGACACCACCAAAAATCTCAAGCTTTAAAAGCTTGACACCCTAATATGATTGAGTGGAGATAAGAAAGAAGAAGAAGAAGAGGAGTCTTTCAACCGAAAAAGGATCTCTGATATGCGACCACCTCCAATGAGAGACTTGCCATGTTTTTGGCAGTCTCTGATGGTAGACATTACTGTAGTATATATACTCATGGACGAAATTTAAGGAAGTGGAAAGTCTTTGATATTACCGGTTGTCCGTTTTTAAGGAGACAGAGGCAATTTTGTTCAAACTTGGTTATCTCGTGTGTTTTCAATAAAGGTCACTGTGTATCAAATATCTTTCAGAGTTATTATTTGGATCCCGATATGCATGCTACAATTTCCTTTAGTTTTGTCCATAAATGTATGATTTATTATAAACAAATATATAAACATTGATATATAGAAAATGTTGATATAAAAAGACGTGGGAGGAGTCTAGGTGAAGTGAGTGTGTACCTGTCCCCAAAGATGTAACAGTACTCCATGCTGAACAGAGGAGAAACTGAGATGACCTGCACGGCTCTGTCCCATGTAGGGTCGACGTAGAGCTGGGTGTAGGGATGTTCTGGGGTCAGAAAGGCGTAGGAGAGACACAAGATGGCGGGTACTACTACTCCAGGAACTCTCCAATCCTGTACCACAAATTTTACCGTCAGTTTGGTGCATTATACCTTCAGTTTGGTGCATCGTACCTTCAATTTGGTGCATCGTACCTTCAGTTTGATCCATCGTACCTTCAGTTTGTTGAATCGTACCTTCAGATTGATGCATCGTACCTTCAGATTGATACCTCGAACTACCAGTTTGGGGCAATGAACCGTCAGTTTGGTGCATCGTACCTTCAGTTTGGTGCCTCGAATTTCCAGTTTGGTGCATCGTACCTTCAGTTTGGTGCATTGTATCTTCAGTTTGGTGTATCGAACCTTCAGTTTGGTGAATGGTACCTTCAGTTTGGGGAATCGTACCTTCAGTTTAGTGTATCGTACCTTCAGTTTGGCGAATGGTACCTTCAGTTTGGCGAATGGTACCTTCAGTTTGGGGAATCGTACCTTCAGTTTAGTGTATCGTACCTTCATTTGGGTGCATCGAACCTTCAGATTGGTGCATTGTATCTTCAGTTTGGTGCATCGAACCTTCAGTTTGGTGAATGGTACCTTCAGTTTGGGGAATCGTAACTTCAGTTTAGTGCATCGTAATTTAAGTTTGGTGCATCGTACTTCCAGTTTAGTGCATCGTACCTCCAGTTTGGTGCATTGTACCGTCAGTTTGGTGCATTGTACCGTCAGTTTGGGACATCGTAACTTCAGTTTAGTGCATCGTAACTTCAGTTTGGTGCATCGTAACTTCAGTTTTGTGCATCGTAACTTCAGTTTGGTGCATTGTACCGTCAATTTGGTGCTTTGTACCGTCAGTTTGGTGCATTGTACCGTCAATTTGGGGCATCGTAACTTCAGTTTAGTGCATCATAACTTCAGTTTGGTGCATTGTACCGTCAGTTTGGTGCATTGTACCGTCAGTTTGGGGCATTGTACCGTCAGTTTGGTGCATTTTACCGTCAGTTTGGTGCATCGTACCGTCATTTTGGGGCATCGTAACTTCAGTTTAGTGCATCGTAACTTCAGTTTGGTGCATTGTACCGTCAGTTTGGTGCATTGTACCGTCAGTTTGGTGCATTGTACCGTCAGTTTGGTGCATTGTACCGTCAGTTTGGGGCATCGTAACTTCAGTTTAGTGCATCGTAACTTCAGTTTGGCGCATTGTACCGTTAGTTTGGTGCATCGTAACTTCAGTTTGGTGCATTGTACCGTCAGTTTGGTGCATTGTACCGTCAGTTTGGTGCATCGTACCGTCAGTTTGGGGCATCGTAACTTCAGTTTAATGCATCGTAACTTCAGTTTGGTGCATTGTACCGTCAGTTTGGTGCATCGTACCGTCAGTTTGGTGCATCGTAACTTCAGTTTAGTGCATCGTAACTTCAGTTTGGTGCATTGTACCTTCAGTTTAGTGCATCGTACCTTCAGTTTGTTGAATCGTACCTACAGTTTTGTGCATAGTACCTTCAGTTTAGTACATCGTAACTTCAGTTTGGTGCATCTTACTGCCAGTTTGGTGAATCGAACACTGTCAGTTTTAAATAGAACAATTTTCTACTACCCTTACTGCAATGATAAACTGGCGAAAAAGCTGGGAGGGTTAACCACTGATGATCCAGGCCCTCCAATTAATTTATCATATTGCAGTATGGGTAGTATAAATTGTTTAATAATAAAAAAGAATCATACGAGTCTAAAATAGTTTCAATTTCCTATAAGATATCTAAAAAAACATCATAAGCAACATCAAAGAATGATAGATATAAGTAAAAAACGTAATTTTACAGTAGTTGTCTTGCTCGGTGCTTGTAGAAACCAAATATAGATGTAGTGGGAACTTTCCCGTGTCAAATAGCTCCTGTAGTGTAATAAGGAAACTGGTGTTAACCACTTTCGAGAAGAACATTTGCATATCTTCCAGACTACTTGTACAATGTGTAAAAATGGATCCATACAATTCGAAGCTTATTTTCCATTTGCACAAATTTGGCATATATGGTAATCATTTTTTAAAAATTTGTCTTAAGATTTTCAACAAAAGAATTTACAGAGTACTCAACAAAAACAACAACAAAAAGTTCACAATGAGCATTTCAGATATCAGAATGCATATGTACTATATGTAAATATATATTTTGTTTTGAATATAGAGAAATCCATATTTAATTCATTAGATGATAAAAAATATTGGATTTATATTATGATGCATTAGCGCGCCATCTGTTATCAAACTGAAATGATTCTTTTTAAAAATAAACAATTTCTACTGTCTTTACTGCAATGGAAAACCTCCCATTAATTTTCCATTGCAGTAAGGACAGTAGAAATTGTTTATTTTTAAAAAGAATCATACGCGTCTATAATAGTTTCGAATTTTGTTATATTGGATTTAATAAAATATTTATTTGCCAATATTTCGGTTGGCTGAACGCCAAACCTATATCAAGGCATAAATTCACAAGGCATACATACAAAAATGTAATGCCTTGATAAAGGTTTGGCGTTCAGCCAACCGAAATATTGGCAAATAAATATTTTATTAAATCCAATATATGTATTTTTTTTTTAAGTAAACGAAAAAATTGCGCTACAAATTTTAAAATAAGGTTGTATTTTTATTATCTAGTAAATATGTATGTACTAGAGAATAGATCAATAAAAAACAATATTTTACTAATAAGCTTTCCGCTTTTTTTTAGGGCCAAGAGTGGGTCTCAGAAATGTCAAAAGGACCATAAACTTTTATAAAAAGGTTGATATGAAGTTTTCAACTTGAATTGATTCATATGGTTTGTGATATTTCCAGTTTTTTTTTATTCTAAAAAATGTACAGAGTAAATATTTTTATACGTTTCTTTTATTATCAAATAAATAACAAAAGAAAAATTTCGAAGTAAATTGAATTTTATTTACATCAGCCTATAAACATATATGCATATTGGTATAAAAATAAACAATTGAAATATAAAAGTTATGTAAAAAATAATTTATTTAAACTGATAAATATTCATAAAAAAATACACAAATAGCTTTTGCTTTAAAATATTTTTAAAATTTTGATAAATAGGTTTTATTATATTTTATAGAAATCTTTTTGTACACAATATATAAAGATTTTGTATGACATATATAAATTTTAAAAAATAATTTTAAAAAATTCTTACCACTTGCATGTTTCATCCGAAAACCTGCAACACAGCAAAAGTTAAAAAAAACTTATATATAGTAATGTTTTAATATTGGTATTTGAGGGTGGGATAATATTAATGTGCAAATTTTTAAATATGAATAGCGAATTAGTGTATATATATATATGTGTGATAACCGAGTGTCAAACCTGTAGTAATTTTTAAAAATATATATTTTATTTTTATTCATTGATAATTCCACTTTTGGTTATCATCGTTTTTAGAATAACTTTCAGTTTTGTTGTAAATATGCGTAGTTAACATATCTATCTTTTTGAATCACTAATATAGGATTAACTTTATAAATTCTATATAATGTGAAAATAACTAATGTGTAATATTTCCTCAAGTAATTGAAATAAAACTACTTGATGGTAAATAATATTTTTTTTTATCACGACTGCACCTTCTACTCTTTATCTTATCGATCCTTTGTCTTATCAACCCTTTCTCTAACAAAAAACAAATTATTCATAACATATATATATGTAGTACTACAGGCACTTGCAGTCATGGGGCCAAGAGGTTTCAGGCGTCTATGGATAACACAAAGGACGAGGCAGGTTGGATGTTATCTAAGGGAGGCCAGCGGCCGAAGACGTAGCAAGGTCAAAGAGGGTGTGATTTGCACGAGTGGGAGATATTATCTGTTGTCCGGCGGTGGTTATAAAACTCAATAATGAGTTATTGAAGTTTCCTGGGGAGGAAATGACGTAATCTTTACGAACTGGACTGTACCTTGTCTTACCTAGGGTGTGGCGGACTCTCAATAAAACTTTATTGTTTTGTTTGTGATTACATGATATTGGCAAGCTGGCGTGCTGAAGCTTATCTACATTTAGGGTTGTTACACTATTTATAATTATGATACATATGAGAATCTAGTGTATATTGACATATATTACTACATATTGCCACGTGAAAATTAGGGAAGACAAACTTAAGGATGAGACAAAAATATTTTTTTCGGGAATAATAAATTTATTATAAAGGGTATTTACCTTTTAGTTCTCCAATAAAATTATATACAAGAGGTATTTATAGGGAGAACAACTTATCCCAGGGTAAAGATAATAATAATGAGCGTCGTCAGTCACCGAGGGGTCCCGTTTTCCTTATTTGCAGATAAGATTCCGAGAACCCCTCACACCTGTGGTCGTCCCCCGTAGTCCAGGGATGATTGACAGGTGTCCCATGGAGCTTCTTGTGGCTAGAGTTGCAGAACTACTTGACAATATAATATGTTGTAATGTGTGCTGCCTACATCGTCGCAGTAGGCTTCTCATCCAACTTACAGTCATGGGGCCAGAGTGGGAGCGCACTAGGCTGAAGATAAATGAAGACCACATGCATGGAGCATGGTTATCTCAGTTTAGAGGGCGGGCAGCACTCGGGAAGGTGAGAATGAACTATGGGGAGTCCTGGGATGTCTGTTCAATCTAGCAGCATGGCGTCCTAACTACACTTAAATCCTGATTACTCTATCTCTCTGGGTTCAGAAACAACCCAGATCATATGCTCATAGTAACGTAAAAGAGGGCAAACCTTTTTGGGCATCCGTGTCCAATCAAGGACTGGCATGACCAATATGTCTAAATCCTATCTAAGTTGCTTGGACAATGTTAACGACCTGTTATTCGGCCTTTTTGGGTGCCGTCCTGTTTCTTTTCCGAGTGTTCTTTTATTAATACCATTTTTGAGTTACGCCAGGCTTGGTTTGAGTCAAAAGGCAATCCATCAGGCTTGGTGTTTCAATGTAAAACATTCCTATGTATGTTATATTGAAATATTATTCTATTTAAAATTATATTTAATAGATCCAAATACTCTGTTAAATCGACCGCCAGAGGTCATGCTTCCCCTATAAAAACTCGTTGCTGTTTTTCCCCGATGGCCGGCTCAAATCTTTTGTACATTATGTAAATAAGCTTTTCATTTTTTTTATTCTTACGCCTTAAGCCAGGCAGTACTTTTATCAAATTATTTTTTTTATGCATATCCCTTAGCTCAAATAAAGAAATCTCTTATCAAAACCATATTTATTATTATTCTTTCAATATTTATGCCACGACTGCTCAACAAATATTCTCAAAATAATCAGCATCAAGTATTAATTCTATATAGCTCTAATAATCAAAATACAACAGAAATCTAATTATTTTACATTATGTATATATGTACAACATATAAAATTAGACAGTTATGTCTCTTATGGATGAGAGTTTTTACTAGAGTGAGACAGGTTTAATGCGTAGAAAGACTATCGTTTAAAGAAAAAAATTAGTGGACAAATTAGTTGAAGCTCAATAGTGAGGTAATATAATAAGGTAAGAATGAAAAATCTAAAATCCAAATATCAAAGTAATATGCAAATGAGTTGCATAATACGTATATAGAGTAAAAAACAATGTAAAGTAATAGCAAGCAGAGAGTAGATGTAAGATGTAGATGTAATGTAAGCAGGCGTAAAGTAAGCAGACGTTAACTAGAGGGTTGACCAAGAGGAAAATGATTAGCTATGAGTCTAGACAGATTTATCCTTAAAGGTAAAGTGTTTCGATAAAAAGTGATGCAATGCGACGCTCTGGTTATACGGAACGTTGTTTGCATTATTCCATCATCCTAACTTTGACATCGTTCCGTTCGTGATAATCTATCTGGCTATGAAAGATAGAGGAAGGTGCGATGAGTAATTTGAAAATATTTCGATAATTAACAAAAGTTTCTAAAGTTGGAAGATGGCCGTGAGCAAAGATTAAGATTTTTAGCCGAAATCATATTAATTGGACCGTGGTTAAAAGGGTTTAGGAACCTTGAGGTTCATGAAAGAACAAGGTTTTCGGCCTTGACTGAGTCCTAGTTTTGGAACGAGATCTTGATCTATCCAGTCTCAATTCGGACACCTGCCGTTCAAGATCTTCCAATTTGGCGATCAAGCGATCTGTTGAGGAAGAAGAAACTTCCGAATCATATATTTCTTTGGAAAAGTTTATTTCATTTATTTTATCGGCCATTATAGCAAATTTGATAATGTCCTCAACACTTACAATGAGTATAATCTTTATGGATATGGGAAATTTATCGAGGCATAAAGTTTTAATCAAATTGTCAGAGATATCTGGGGTAGCAAGGAATCTGAGCTTTTGTAGTAACTGGCTCGGCTTCCTGTCTCCAAGCTCTATACCTGAAATTAACTTTTTAATTCTCAACCCTTCATTTCTCTGAACAATTCAAGTAGACGTGATTTACATTCAGAGTACTTGTTGACGTAAGAGACAAAAATGAGAGGAGAAAAAAAACAACTTCGCCTGCTCGAACCGCGCCATAGATAGAGAGAGAGGGAGAGATTGAGATTGAAATTGATTTATTATAACGTCCATATAAGATTATATATGGTTAAATACATAAATTGAATAAATAAGATTAAAAATAATAGATATATGAATAAATAGATATAAATATATAAAAACAATTGATAAATATACATATATATATACAAGGTCGTCATTGGTGGCGCCCACCGCGAGAAAGACTCCGCCACCGATGGACTGCGAGAGTTCTTTCCCACAGAGTAGACAGGTCGATGTGTTGGCTGGTGTTACCCAACTCAAAACCAAGATGGTACTTGTAGATGGTAGCCTTCGCCACACTTGTTATTTTCACTGCCTCGGGATGGAGGCCGACGCCGAAGGGAGAGAGAGAGAAAGTATCTTGTCAGATTTTTTAAAACTCCCTTGTGGGGATAAGATACACTGAGGGAGAAGGTATCTAGATATAGATAGAATTTAATACAAAGCAATGACGCACCATCTATATATAACGAATGAAGACATTAAGACGCGAATATTTATTTTCACAAATAAATCAAACTTCTACTGTCCTTACTGCGATGAAAAAATATTGGGAGGGCTTGGCTTATCAGTGGTGAACCCTCCTAGCAGTTTCGCCAATTTTTAATCCACCAGACCGCTTCTTTAGAGCTCTAGTAACAATTTGGATCAAGTTTGATTTATTTGTGAAAAGAAAGATTTGCGTGTTTTAATGTCTTCATTCATTATAGATAGAATTTGTTAAAAAAGGAAAATGAGTTTTGGCTGAACATTTGCAATCTTGCGAGGTTAGTTTTTTCGAAGTTTTAAGAGTGTTGTCTTAGGGAATGGCGTTGAAATTGACAAGAGGAAAGTTGCATAAAGATGAAGAGAGTATTTTACACAAATAAATTTACTGGCAATGCGTTTCTTTTAAATATCTTTTAAAAATTTATTTGTGTAAAATATTAACGATAGATGGCAATAAAATTTAATTTATGAAGAGAGTATGCACATGAGGGATAATTTTCAAATGTCGTTCTACAATCAAAAGCCGCATTATATTGTATTATAAATTTATTTAATATTTACGAACGGAAAAATATGTCCAGGGTAGCCTAGTGGACATGGCATCTGCTCGGTAAGCGGAACACTGTGGGTTCGATTCCCATCCCTGGACACTTTTATTTTTCCGTTCACGCTTCACAATTCATCCGTTCATACTTCATCCCTAAGGTTAGAAATAATCGTTATTTCTCCTTAAAATAAATTTCGATTTTTCGTTCAAAAGAAACACATGCGGGATAATTTTCAAATGTTGTTCTACAATTATAAGCCGCATTAAATTGTATTAAGAAGAGAATATATATAGTAAAAGGTTATAAGATAGAGAGAGGTTTGTCTTTGCAACTTGCAGTACGTTGAAAAAACATTATAATTAGAATGGTGTTGTTTTGATACAAAATCTAACCTGTTTCATCACGAACAACAAGTTTACTGAACTAAAGAGACAAAGGTCGCCTCTCCCGTCAAAATAGACGTCAAAACTAGACGCCATCTGACGAGGGCCATTAGCCCGAAACCATGGTCTCTAGGTGAACGCTTTTCAGTTTGCCAAAGCTGGTGTTGTGGCTTTGTCACCGACCCGAGGCCGCAAGTTTGCGGCGACGGTCAATAGATGGCGTCTAGTTTTGACGTCTATTTTGACGGGAGAGGCGACCTTTGTCTCTTTAGATCAATATCCACCCGGAAAAATATCCATCTATAAGTTTACTGAAGTCATACGCAGTGGATAATGTACGAACATATGAGATGCTGTCACTGTTAGTAGATGTGACGCTTTTAGAGGCACGTTTAGTGGTGATGATTGATATGTCTCAAAATGGAGCTCGTGTGGCTCGTGATTTGCTTTCAAGTCACGAACTAAGAAGTCATGTGGATAAATTAAAGATGTTCGGTTCCAAAATCACTTTATTAGGTACCGCTCAACAAGAGCAACCTAGTTTATGATAATTGAAACAATGAATAATAAGTGAAGGTTATTTAAATATTAAACAAAATTTTAACGTGATATTCAATCCCGGTTCATGACTGTCGGGAATCGAGGGTGTTACCTACTCGTCCACCAACGTGTTTTATTTTTGATTAAAGATGTGTTGAATCAGTATATTACAGGAAATGGGTTTAATTGTAATCGTAAAAGGAAACTAAACTCTATGGAAAAGGTAGTGTATAATTTTACACTCGAAATAAAATGGTGAGACTAGAAGTTTGGAGTGTTTCATCCTACTTTTGTTGATGAGGTAAAGTGGACGGTAACCGTTCATTTTATTCGTAACTCTTGTGTATTCATCATTGACTGATCCATTGATGAGCTCTACTCATCCCTAGCAGACACCATCAACAAACTCTACAAGCTTGATATCTTAATATGATTGAGTGGAGATAAGAAAGAAGAAGCTTGACTGTATTGACTGATCCATTGATGAGCTCTACTCATCCCTAGCAGACACCATCAACAAACTCTACAAGCTTGATATCTTAATATGATTGAGTGGAGATAAGAAAGAAAAATAAGCTTGACTGTATTGACTGATCCATTGATGAGCTCTACTCATCCCTAGAAGACACCATCAACAAACTCTACAAGCTTGATATCTTAATATGATTGAGTGGAGATAAGAAAGAAGAAGCTTGACTGTATTGACTGATCCATTGATGAGCTCTACTCATCCCTAGAAGACACCATCAACAAACTCTACAAGCTTGATATCTTAATATGATTGAGTGGAGATAAGAAAGAAGAAGCTTGACTGTATTGACTGATCCATTGATGAGCTCTACTCATCCCTAGCAGACACCATCAACAAACTCTACAAGCTTGATATCTTAATATGATTGAGTGGAGATAAGAAAGAAAAAGAAGCTTGACTGTATTGACTCATCCATTGATGAGCTCTACTCATCCCTAGCAGATACCATCAACAAACTCTACAAGCTTGATATCTTAATATGATTGAGTGGAGATAAGAAAGAAGAAGCTTGACTGTATTGACTGATCCATTGATGAGCTCTACTCATCCCTAGCAGACACCATCAACAAACTCTACAAGCTTGATATCTTAATATGATTGAGTGGAGATAAGAAAGAAAAAGAAGCTTGACTGTATTGACTCATCCATTGATGAGCTCTACTCATCCCTAGCAGACACCATCAACAAACTCTACATGCTTGATATCTTAATATGATTGAGTGGAGATAAGAAAGAAGAAGCTTGACTGTATTGACTGATCCATTGATGAGCTCTACTCATCCCTAGCAGACACCATCAACAAACTCTACAAGCTTGATATCTTAATATGATTGAGTGGAGATAAGAAAGAAAAAGAAGCTTGACTGTATTGACTCATCCATTGATGAGCTCTACTCATCCCTAGAAGACACCATCAACAAGCTCTACAAGCTTGATATCTTAATATGATTGAGTGGAGATAAGAAAGAAGAAGCTTGACTGTATTGACTGATCCATTGATGAGCTCTACTCATCCCTAGCAGACACCATCAACAAACTCTGCAAGCTTGATATCTTAATATGATTGAGTGGAGATAAGAAAGAAAAAGAAGCTTGACTGTATTGACTGATCCATTGATGAGCTCTACTCATCCCTAGCAGACACCATCAACAAACTCTACAAGCTTGATACCCTGATATGATTGAGTGGAGATAAGAAAGAAAAAGAAGCTTGACTGTATTGACTGATCCATTGATGAGCTCTATTCATCCCTAGCAGATACCATCAACAAACTCTACAAGCTTGATATCTAAATATGATTGAGTGGAGATAAGAAAGAAAAAGAAGCTTGACTGTATTGACTCATCCATTGATGAGCTCTACTCATCCCTAGCAGACACCATCAACAAACTCTACATGCTTGATATCTTAATATGATTGAGTGGAGATAAGAAAGAAGAAGCTTGACTGTATTGACTGATCCATTGATGAGCTCTACTCATCCCTAGCAGACACCATCAACAAACTCTACAAGCTTGATATCTTAATATGATTGAGTGGAGATAAGAAAGAAAAAGAAGCTTGACTGTATTGACTCATCCATTGATGAGCTCTACTCATCCTTAGCAGACACCATCAACAAACTCTACAAGCTTGATATCTTAATATGATTGAGTGGAGATAAGAAAGAAGAAGCTTGACTGTATTGACTGATCCATTGATGAGCTCTACTCATCCCTAGCAGACACCATCAACAAACTCTACAAGCTTGATATCTTAATATGATTGAGTGGAGATAAGAAAGAAAAAGAAGCTTGACTGTATTGACTCATCCATTGATGAGCTCTACTCATCCCTAGAAGACACCATCAACAAGCTCCACAAGCTTGATACCCTGATATGATTAAGTGGAGATAAGAAAGAAGAAGCTTGACTGTATTGACTCATCCATTGATGAGCTCTACTCATCCCTAGCAGACATCATCAACAAGCTCTACAAGCTTGATACCCTGATATGATTGAGTGGAGACAAGAAAGAAGAAGAAGCTTGACTGTATTGACTCATCCATTGATGAGCTCTACTCATCCCTAGCAGACACCATCAACAAACTCTACAAGCTTGATATCTTAATATGATTGAGTGGAGATAAGAAAGAAGAAGATAAATCTTGTTGGGGGTAACAGATGATTGTAGAAGGGTTTGTACTTTAATGATTTTTTAACATTTCTCCTGCGATTTCTGGTATAAAGAGAAGAGTTTTACCATTTTTAATTTAAGTTTTTCAAAATGTTTTATTGATTATTTTTATAAGAATGCTGGTTGAAAATGGTAGTGAAAATGATCATTACAAAGATTCAGTAGAACTACCTCCCTGTAAAGGACAACACCTAATTGCAGAGCCAAAATGTCCTTTAGGGAGAGGTGTTCTCTTACTGGAGAGTTGATAAATAGTAAAAATGGTAATTTTTCAAATGAAAACTGTCCTTTGTTGAGAGAAGTTCGCTAGTGGGGTGTCTGCTAGAAGGAGTTTCTACTGTAATGGCTAAATTCGACCGATTCCATAACTTATCTTGTAGGATATTATAAAAGTGAATCTCAGGAAACCTATATAAGACAAAGAAGGAGGAAATTAGGACCGAGGACCCTACAAAACTTAGCAACCTGATGCAACAATAGCAAACAATAATTTTAATGATGAAATTGTGAAAAAGTATTATAATTACAATTATATTCTCACAATGAGTATCTTTTTTATTTAAAAAACGCTAGCTTTCAAGCGTTATTCGCTCTTCAACGGGCTTACTATAATATCGACTTTATCCCACCAGAAATATTTACAAAAAAACAAACGCGCGCCGCGTGGATATATTTATAACTGAAAATTTTGAATTGGTTTGTAATTTAACTATTTTATGGAATATATCTATTGAAAGCTAGCGTTTTTTTAAATAAAAAAGATACTCATTGTGAGTATATAATTGTAATTATAAACAATAATATTATCTATTTCGTAACCATTTTGTAAAAATAGAGAGAAGGAAAAAAAGGTAAAAAAATCTCCATAGTATAGATGGGAATTTTCCCGAGAGGAAATTGATCTATAAAAATAAAAAAGTTCGCTTCTCCTATCAAAATTTCCATCCATATTTTGGCCATAGATTTGTCCTACTTTACCAGATAAACATCCAGGTAGAAACGTGGCTCTTAGAATATCAGAACACAAAAGGAATATTAAAAACAGTGACCCCCGCTCCTTAATCTACCAACACATGTCTTCCACAGGCCACACATTCAACCTCAGCCAGCCGACCATTCACTACCATCACGTTCCAAACCAGCACCAAAGATTGGTGTTGGAAGCTATAACCTCTGTCAATCTGAACAGTTTTAATAGGAAAATAGACATACCAGATATTTATAAAGTATTCCTGTCCTGACGTGTTTTTTCTGTCTTCCCTTCACAGTGATATTTCGGTCTCCCCTAATGTGTCAGATTTAGAATTTACCTCATTGTCTTTTTTCCCTATATTTTGCATATCTTAATTGAAATCATAGTTGTATTTTGTTTCTCCGTCTATAAGAAAAAATGCAAATATGCTAAAATATTGCTTACCATAGTATAAATAGGCTTGTATCTCTTTGGATCTCTTAGCTTTTTGCCAGTAGAAGGGCGTGTGGCCCGAAAGCTCGCTCGCGTTTATTAAAAAAAGAAACTCATCTTCCTTCGTGCTTTATTTTATTTGATTATCTAAACATCTCTTTGGCAGATTGTGAAGATTCCATTAGATCCCTTGTGGATCTCATAGAATAAAGCTCGCCCTAGACTGACGAAGGCCATTAGCCTGAAACCATGGTCTCTAGGTGGACGCTTTTCAATTTGTCAAAGCTGGTGTTGTGGCTTTGTTACCTACCTGAGTCCGATAGTTTGCGGAAACGGTAAATAGACAGCGCTTATGTTTAGCGTCTATTTTGACGGGAGAGGTGATCTTTATTTTATTATATAAAATAACAAACACACAAGCCTTTATTAAGACATTACATATTATACAGACTCCTGTTAGAAATGAATTTAAAAAGAAATGAGAAGCAGGGGAAGAAATTGAATCCTCGCTCAGAAAAGATAAAAAGAAGAAATAATATCTATTAGTAAATTAAATTTAATTGCCATCTATCGTTAATATTTTACACAAATAAATTTACTGGCAATGCGCTTCTTTTAAATATCATCAAATATTGTCTCTACAGACCTTACTGCAATGATATGAGTTATTGAATGAGAGGGCTTGGCTCATCAGTAGTGAACCCTCTCAGCGGTTTAGTCAAATTAATCTCTAGATTATATGTATGTTCCTCTACAGACCTATAAGCTTATGTCCATAGTTCACTAAACACCCCTAAGCTGCCTTCCATAGAAAATAAAGGGTATATTCCAAACCAATCCAATACAATAGTAGAGCGGTCTAGAGATTAATTTGGCGAAACCGCTGAGAGGGTTCACTACTGATGAGCCAAGCCCTCTCATTCAATAACTCATATCATTGCAGTAAGGTCTGTAAAGATAATATTTGATGATATTTAAAAGAAGCGCATTGCCAGTAAATTTATACGTGTAAAAAATCAAAGAATATTTATATTATAAACTCAGAGTATTATTATAGCATTTAATATAGGGTAAATTTTCATCCTATCATGCATACAAAGTATACAATTCTAGTCAAAATATTATAAATTGTAATAGCAATAATGAATACTGTGTTATTTATATCTAATTTCTTATAGGGAAACTTTTATTGGGTAATTATTGCTCACATAAAAATGGCCCTTGATGCTTTTTTTTTTTTTAATCTATTTTGATGGGAGAGGTGGCCATTTAAAATATATACACATTTTTATTTTATTATTCTTTTTTTTTTGCTTATCCCTAGTACACGTGGCACAGGCCATGATAATCATGGTCGATAGTTAGCGACTGATTTTACTGTAAGCGCACCACATGTCTACACATATGAAAAGCAGTTCGACTTTGCACTTACAAATGTGCCAGAGCCCCGTTTGGTTATTTACACTTACTGGTGGGGTTGGACTTTTGAAAGAATCGGGGGCCATTGGAGCATTTTTTTTAACAGAAAAAAGTGTCCAATGCGGGAATCGAACCCGGGTCGTAGTGGTCGAAAACCAAACGGTTTAACCAGCCTTCCACCGACCCCCTTAATGCTTACCAATTACAACGCTACAAATTGCAAATCCATCACTACAGCTCGAAACTTTAAATTGAAAGAAAATTTTTACCTGATTTTTACTTTTTCAAATAATTATTGGGTTGCTCACATATCATTAAATAAATAGGAATATCTTAACAGCTTAATTAAACATTTTTGATGGAAGAGCGCCATCTAACGGAATAAATATCAACTAAACGTTGATTTATGTTTATTCCATAATATTAGTCTACCAATTTTCTTGGTATATCAAGAAAAAAAAAGTTGCATACGTGTTTCGGGCTGTTGGCCCTCATCAGTATAGAGCAGGCTATACCTCAACGACCAAAAAGGCTAGGCTAGTCCTAGAGGCTTCCTGAGAAATCAAGAAATGGGTAGTTAAGGCTAAATTTGCGTTTTAGCTGCAACCTGGATGAGCTCAACAACAACCACAGCCAGTTCAGTCGGTTTGAGCCAGAAATCTTCCCTGGTCTCTTCTACCAACTGCTGGTCCCCAGAATCAGACTTCTGATCTTTGTCTCGGGCAAGTTCCTTATCACAGGGGCCAAGGACACCCAGCAGATTGAGTCTGCTATTGACACCATCTACCCTGTTCTCTACACCTTCCGCAATACCAAGGACCAGACCACCTTACCTCAGTCTAAATGACCTCATATCTTTTTCTAGGATATTGTTTCTCTCTCATTTCTACACTCTTGGATGTAAGCTGCAATTTAGCGTAAATCATGTGACAAACAAAGGGAAAACAAGTAAGGAAAAAGAGAAGAATAAGTTATGGATAGACCTATTTAAACCATTTCTTTTTCTAAAGAAAACTTCAGGTGTTTTGAAATTATTCGATTGAAATTAATTTTTTTTTAAATTCACTCCAACTTTTATATATTTTATTATAGATGGAAAATTTTCCGGGAGGAAATTGATCCATAGAAGCATAGGGCGCTTCTCCCGTCAGAATAAACGTCAAAAGCTGACGCCATCTATTGACCGTCGCCGCAAACTAGCGGCCTCGGGTCGGTGACAAAGCCACAACACGAGATCCATTAGCCCGAAACCATGGTCTCTAGGTGGATTCTTCTAAGTTTGCCAAAGCTGGTGTTGTGGCTTTGTCACCGACCCGAGGCCGCTAGTTTGCGGCGACGGTCAATAGATAGCGTCAGGTTTTGACGTTTATTTTGACGGGAGAAGCGCCCTATGCTTCTATATTTTATTATGTTTCTATATTTCTATGAAGGGAAAGAACAGAAAATTTTATATGGTGTCACTGAAACCCGGTTTACATATATTAAATATAGGTCTAAATATATTGTAACATAGAAAATTAGGAAAGACAAACTTCAGGATGACACAGCAATTTATTTAAGGCAAGAACAAACTATGAATGATGAACCAAAAAGATAAACAATGAGGGAAGTTTACAGAGTAGCAAAATATAAACATCAAAAATTATACTCTGTTAATAAAAAAAATGAATTAACACAAAGCAATAACGCGCCACCTATACATATAAAATGAAAGGATTTAAAAGCACGAATGTTTCTTTTATACATAATACAAACTTCTACTGTCCTTACTGACCTTGTATTTATTGTTTGCGGAAGAGCATTGCTCGATGCAAATATTTGAATGTAATTTTACTGTCCTATAAGCTTATGTCCATAGTCTTCTTGAAAACCATTTCTGAGATTCCATCCTTCAGTTCTGCGTATATAAGCAGAATCGTCCAATACAGTATTAGAGCTCTTAGAGGCGGTTGGGAGGGTTCACCACTGATGAGCCAAGCCCTCCCAATATATTTTTTCATCGCAGTAAGGACAGTAGAAGTTTGTATTGTGTATAAAAGAAACATTCGTGCTTTAAAAAAATACTTTGCTACAATATTTTATATTGTCATATTTAAATAAATTCACTAACGCGCCCAAGAAAAGTGCAGCCAATGCTGGATCTCCATGATCACGTGGAGACACTCAACGCGCATTCGATGTGCGCAGGATGCTGATTGGTTGGCACGACGGTCGACATAAGCAGACGAATAAACAAAGCGTTTTTAAGTATAAATAAATGCAGTGCGACTATTTTTTCTTTATTTATTATTTAAAAAATAACTGATTCATTCAGGTTTATTCAATTATAAATAGGTATGTACTCATTTTATTATATCTTATAATAACGATTTAAAAAAATTTGAGTTTTAAAGGATTTGCTTCAACTTTTTTGAATACTTTATTTCCGACCCGCTGTCGCCCTTTTCAAAGGAAAACTATTTTGATAATACTTACTTGTAGTCAAATTTTGAATGATCTCATATTGAAATGTCGATACTTCAAATAATAACGAGAAAAATATAAACAAAGAAATTAAATTTTAAAAAGGTTGAAGTAAATAATTTATAATATGATGCACTAGCGCGCCATCTGTTATCAAAATTCAAAACTATTTTAAAGGCGTAAGATTCTTTTTTTATATTAAACAATTTCTACTGCCCTTACTGCAATGGAAAATTAATGAGAGGGCCAGGCTCATCAGTGGTGAACCCTCTCAGCGGTTTCGCCAGTTTATATAACTTATATAATAAATTATATAACTCTCAAAATATTATAAAGTCAAGCGTTGAAAAATGATTATTTTTACATATTTTATAAATGTTTATTATCGTGAAAAAAAATCTTCACGAGGGAAACAAAATGAATTTGCAATACAATAGCGAAAGTTGGAAATGGAAATAATAATTACATATTTATACACAATAGCATTTTTTTTTTTGCTTATCCCTAGTACATATGACAGGGTGTTGAGGATTTCTCAATACTACGTCCTAGATGTGGATTAAAGAGATGTTCTGAAAGTTGGTCTTTTTCCCGTTTCATAACCCACAAAATAATATTTGTCGTAATTATAAACTATAAATACACAAAATGATTGCGGGAAAATAGTATTCATACACCAAAAAGAGGCACCTCTCCCTTTAAATACGTATTAAAATAAAGCATTTTGTTTATAATTCCAGTACAAAACGTAAAGGTGGTAATAAAAAGCGAGCTACAACACCAGTTTTGGTAATTTCAGACAAAAGCCAACAACCTGTATACCATGGTTTCGGACTTTGGTTATCATCAGTACAGGGACGGCTTTTGATATATAGAAACTACTCAGCCTACTCCACGCTGACGAACGCCAAAAGCGCGAAACGCGTTCGTGGATGGCTTTTCTTGATTTATCAAGAAATTGGGTTGGCCAAATATCAGGGAACAGGCTAAATCAATGTTTAGTTGATTTCTGTTCCACCAGATGGCGCTCTGCCTTCTGTAAAGCACATGTGCTCCTGGTCAGGATATGCCATTTTTAATATAGAAACTATGTGTTTTTAATTCTATATATGCAAATTTTTCCTTGAAAAGAAGAGAGGGAAGTATGTCGAATAAACTTGAATAAGATTTTTTAAAAATTATTCTGTAATTTAATTACTTTTAATCAAGATCTAAATCATTATAGTTATAATTAATATATATATTATAAAGAATATTGATTAATTATATATAACTAAGAGAAATATATATTTCTTTTTATTCTTTGCAATTTATTTCCGTTTCTCGTTGCGCCTTTCTGATCTTGAGGATTATCTTTCTATATGTAAATAAGAGTTGAAATTGTGACCTGGAACCTGGGCTTATCTCTCTTTATATGTAAATAAGTTATAATTATGTAACCTAAACAACAGGACTTTAATATCTCCAGGCGATTGGCTTTTCCTTCTTTTTTTCTACGCGACAAAATATACAAGACAATTCCTTGCTTTCGAAATGAATGTTTTATTGTTGTGGATAGAGTTAGATTGTTGTGTGAAAAGTTGTATTGTTGTAGATAAAGTATTCATTGTTGTAGATAAAGTATCCATTGTTGTGGATAAAGTTTCATTATTGTAGATAAAGTTATCATTATTGTGGATAAAGTTGTAATTTTTGTGGATAAAGTGGTCGTTGTTGTGAATAAAGTTTAATTGTTGTAGATAAAGTAGTCATTGTTGTGGATAAAGTTTCATTGTTGTGGATAAAGTTTTCATTGTTCTGGATAAAGTTTTCATTGTTGTGGATAAAGTTTCATTGTTGTGGATAAAGTAGTCATTGTTGTGGATAAAGTAGTCATTGTTGTGGATAAAGTTTTCATTGTTGTGGATGAAGTTATCATTGTTGTGTGAATAAAGTTGCCATTGTTATGAATAAAGTTATCATTGTTGTGGATAAAGTTTCATTGTTGTAGATAAAGTTATCATTGTTGTGGATAAAGTTACCTTGTTATAGATAAAGTTATCATTGTTGTGGATAAAGTTGCCATTGTTATGAATAAAGTTATTATTGTTGTGGATATAGTTATCATTGTTGTGGATAAAGTTGTCATTGTTGTGTGAATAAAGTTGTAATTGTTGTAGATAAAGTTGTATTATTGTGGTTAAAGTAGTCATTGTTGTGGATAAAGCTTAATTGTTGTAGATAAAGTTGTATTGTTGTGGATACAATTTTAATTGTTGTGGATAAAGTAGTCATTATTGTGGATAAAGTTTCATTGTTGTGGATAAAGTTTCATTGTTGTTGATAAAGTTGTCATTGTTGTGGATAAAGTTCATTGTTGTTGATAAAGTTGTCATTGTTGTGGATAAAGTTTCATTGTTGTAGATAAAGTTATCATTGTTGTGGATAAAGTTTCATTGTTGTAGATAAAGTTATCATTGTTGTGGATAAAGTTATCATTGTTGTAGATAAAGTTTCATTGTTGTGGATGAAGTTTCATTGTTGTAGATAAAGTTATCATTGTTGTGGATAAAGTTGTCATTGTTGTAGATAAAGTTTCATTGTTGTGGATAAAGTTTCATTTTTGTAGATAAAGTTCTCATTGTTGTGGATAAAGTTCATTGTTGCGCGAATAAATATTTCATTGTTGTAGATAAAGTTATCATTGCGGATAAAGTTTCATTGTTGTGGATAAAGTTTTCATTGTTGTGGATAAAGTTACCATTGTTGTGGATAAAGTTACCATTGTTGTGGATAAAGTTTTAATTGTTGTAGATAGAGTTTATTTATTGTGGTTAAAGTAGTCATTGTTGTGGATAAAGTTTAATTGTTGTAGATAAAGTAGTCATTATTGTAGATAAAATAGTCATTATTGTGGATAAAGTTATCATTGTTGTAGATAAAGTTTCATTGTTGTAGATAAAGTAATCATTGTTGTGGATAAAGTTTCATTGTTGTAGATAAAGTAATCATTGTTGTGGCTAAAGTTGATGATTGCTGAAGCTATCCTATGTGGACCATCTCACCAATCAAGAAGTACGAAATAAGATAAAATCTACCCAGGAGAACGTCGCAAAAACATCAAGAAATTGAAGAAAGAAATGCCAATTGTTATAGTCCCATATGGATAGATGTCTGCCTTACCAGGCCCTGGAAGATTGACTTCAGGATATCTAGGAAGAGGAAAAGCAATCGGATTGATAACATCAGGAAACAGATGAACTCATTGATCAAGGAACTAAAAGACAAAAATACCACACTAAGACTACAATGGTGATATTTAGTTTGTAGCATTTCCCTTGAACTGACGGTTCTAAACATCCTGGGAGTTTTTCCCCAGTTCAAAATAACTTTTTATAATACAATATAATACGGCTTATGATTGTAAAACGACATTTGAAAATTATCCCGCATGTGTTTCTTTTGAACGAAACATTTATTTTAAGGAGAAATAACGATTATTTCCAACCTTAGGGATGAAGTATGAAAGGATGAATTGTGAAGAGTAATGATAAGCCAGGCCTGGCCAACCCGTGGCCCTCGGGCCGCATGCGGCCCGCCGTAAAAAATTTTGCGGCTCGCCATTTAACTTTATATTTCTTTTGTAACTTTCATTTCTCGTCTGTATATTCAAAAACAGAAAATATATTGAAATAATAATAATAATATTTTATTTAAAATATGTCCCACAATTTTTTAAATACATATTTGATTCCATAAAAAGGAAGAAAAAAGTTAGGAATAATGGTAATTAATAGAGAAATATTTTTTATTTTATATTGTTATTATTATTTTTATTTTAAAAAAGCAGCCGAAAGATAATAAATAAAAAACATTAAGCATCAAGGAAGTATTAAGTATTTTTTTAATGCATTTTAAAGTTAAAATTTTGATATAGTTAAAGTTTTTAGACCTTGTTTACGATTCCGTGCGGCACGTGGCGTCATTTAGGTTGGCCAGGGCTGTGATAAACGGAAAAATAAAGTGTCCAGATCGTTATTTCTCCTTAAAATAAATTTCGATTTTTCGTTCAAAAGAAACACATGCGGAATAATTTTCAAATGTCGTTTTACAAAAAAACTTTATTCGATATTACAATAAAATGTAGACTCCAAGTTTCCTATTTTTTTATTAAATATCTTCTCAAGCTTTCAGGTAGTGTGAAATCTTCTACGGGAGCTTATAAACAAGAATTAGCTTTAAAAATACATAAAAAAGCAGCTTAAGTAATCAATTTTAATTATAATGTGTGTGTTAGGGGTGAGGGATTAGATACACAAGATTTCGTTTATGTTATTATTTATGTGTAGACATCAATATTCGATTACTATAACTGTATTGTAAGATTATAAACTCAAGAGCGAAATAGCAATAACCGAAATATACATATAAAATGAAAGGATTTAAAAGCATGAATGTTTCTTTTATACATAATACAAACTTCTACTGTCCTTACTGCGATGAAAAAATTCTATTGGGAGAGTTTGGCTCATCAGTGGTGAACCCTCCTAGCGGTTTCACCAATTTAATCCACCAGACCGCTTCTCAGAGCTCTAATACTGTATTGGACGATTCTACTTATATACGCAGCACTGAAGGATGGAATCTCATAAATGGTTTTCAAGAAGACTATGGACTTAAACTTATAGGACAGTAGAATTACATTCAAATATTGTTATTCAAAACATGTTTTATAGAAGCAAAATGAACATGTTGAAGCAAGAAAATACTTATTCTTTGATTGTGAAAGCTTGTAAAAAATAGGAACTTACCCTCTATTATTAATTTGTTTATTTTTTCGTTGTCGTCTTTATTTTTTGCACAAGTTGAATCTGGTTAGAACGATGTATGAAAATTAGATGATTCTTTTATTGCCTTAAATACGAGGTAATTAACTCTCTCTATATCTAAATATGTTTAAAGTTTTAATTTTATAAATCTGAGAGTTGTCTTCAAAAACGATCCAATACATGTTTAATAGAAGCGAAATAAACATTTTTTATAGAAGCTCCTTTTGAGTTAATGATCTTAAAATATAGTTATTATTAGTGTCTATAGGTCTTCGTATTCTTGATCTTGGAAAGGTTTTTTTGTTTTCTGACTTATTGGATATTAAAAGTTTTTTTTCTTATTCCAATTTTTCATCGTTCTGACTTTGTTGATATGTAATTTGTTTCGTTCTTAAATTTCTTCCCATTTGTTTCGCATATGTAGTTAAGTAGCTTCTTTGGAGAGGTGGGGTTTTCAAAATTTTTCAGATTCTCTATAAAGGTTTGACGATTGTTTTAATATGTAGCCTCATAATGATATCTCCGATATCTTTTTTATTTATTTATTTCAATTTAAAGCGCTATGTCCCCCCTAGGGACACTTGCACTGTCATACATGTATGACATTTGTCTATACCTGATGCACTAGCGCGCCATCTGTTATGAAAATTCGAAACTATTATAGACGCGTATGATTCTTTTAAAAATTAAACAATTTCTACTGCCCTTACTGTAATGAAAAAAATTAATGGGAGGCCCTGGCTCATCAGTGGTGAACCCTCCCAGCGGTTTCGCTAATGGTAGATTAAACTGGCGAAACCGCTGGGAGGGTTCACCATCGATGAGCCAGGCCTTCCCATTAATTTTTCCATTGCAGTAAGGGCAGTAGAAATTGTTTTATTTTTAAAAGAATCATACACGTCTATAATAGTTTCGAATTTGTCTATACATATTTACAATAATTTTAGGCCGTAAAGAATAGCCATATGATATTAACAAGTATATATATATAGAGAGAAAAGAAAAACATCTTAATTAAATATTTACATCAAAATTGTTCAATTATCAGTATTATCAAAAGAGAAGAGAAAGAAATAAGAGTTTAAACATTCTAAGGACAAATGAAGCTCTTAAATCTTAACGATAACAGAGAACTGTGTACAAAAAAAAAGAAATGTGTGGCAATATGTACAATCAAGATAATATAAATTATATTTGATCTCTTGTGAGATCATATTTTTAAAATTACAAAAAAAAAAATATTTTAATATAGTACCAAATTTTGTTTTAAATGAATCTATGTTGTTATTTTAAAAATTGTTTATGACCAGCGTAAAAGTGGTTATTCGACAATCTAACTTTTAAAGATACTGATAATTATTATGGTATTGTAGTTCAATCCAGAGGTAGACAAGTTCTGTTTTCCAGCTTGAATCTTCAACAACCATTGGATGTAGAAGACCACCAATCACCACCAGCCTCTACCAATCACTGACCATATCATCACTGAACCATCATTAGCCATGGTGTCATCCTAAAATCTATCTTGTTATCAATATAATCCCTTCGATATAATAATAAATAAAAGACAATTCGCTGAGGGAAGATTTTTTTTTAAAAATATAAACGGTTATATATACACTGGTGTCCAAAAAATAAGAAACCTTTGTTTTTTAATGATTTATTTTTAAATATACAACGCTAAAAGCTAAAAAGTAATTTAATTAGGTATTTTAAGTGGTAGATTTAATTTATCGCAACCATTGCTCTGTCCCTGTATAACTTTTACAAAGCAGTAACTTGGATTTATCTCCTCCACTACATGATGGTGATTGTGAGAATATCGTTGTAAGTCGGCAATGAGAGAGGAGAATCTGACTGGTGTCTTAGTGAAGGCTTTTTGTGTGCGTGTTAAGACGGGATTTTGAAGGAAATATAAGGATCAACTCCCTTATGCTCAAAACTGGGCAACTCTGTGCTTCACTTCCATCAATAATTGACAATATGACCCAGAATAAGTATATTGCTACGGCGTTTTATGGTTTCCACAAGTCCATATCTCAGAAGAAGGCCAAGTGACACTCACTCCTCACTTTCTTACTGCTACTCTTTTTGTGTTGTTTTTCTTGCTTCCCTCTTTCTTGTTTTTTTTTCTTTTTCTTCTGTCTATATCGTTGTTTCCTTTGTCTCACTGCTTTGTTCTTATGCATACCTCTGGTGAATCCTGTATAGGGTCAGTGACCCTAAATAAAGGCTTTTTGTTGTTGTTGTATATAAGGATCAACTTGCCTCTTTATATTGCGGAAGGATGCTAATCATGTACCAGAAGAGGCACCTCTCCCTTTTATTATGAATTAGAACAATTATTAAGTAACCTAGTAAACAAAATTGGTGATGACAGGGAATGAGCCACAACACCAGTTTTGGCAAATTCAGACAAAAGACAACAACCAGTATACCATGGTATCAGGCTATGGCCCTCATCAGTACAGGGACATCTTCGTTTTCAGAACATTCAAGGCTGTTAACATAATGTATATTGTGAATTTATAAAAATCAAATTTGAAGTCTCGAGATATTGTCAAGAAGATCAGCGGCTCCAATCACGAGAGGCCCCATGGGACGTCTGTCAATCATCGCTGGACACCCGGTGTGAGGGGTTTTGGGGAATCTGGCCGGCGGGGGGAGCTGACGTCCCTCATTAGGATTAACTTTAACTTAGGGTAAGTTGTACTTTATCCATCTCCCTATAAATACCCCTTATAATAAATTAATTATCCCCAAACTTTCCCTTGCTTTATTTATCTCCGCGACAATATCATTCCACCAGCCCGTATCATCCTTCCACCACGCACGCATATTTCCAAAAAAAAAAAAATGATTTTCAAATAGAAATAATGTAGTATATTTTCTTTCATTATATAGTAGGTATTTAAACTATGTATATAAAAAAATGTATTTAATATTAAATTGTTAAAGTGATAATCCTGTTGAAGGACTGACAAGTCCGAAAATAAAAGTTGTACAAGAAACTTAACCCTGGAAGCTTCATTTATTTTATAATAATGCATTGTGTTCTAATGTGTAATTAAAGGGAGAGATGCCTCTTTTTGATACATGAAACCACCCTCCTACAACTTTATGTTGTATTCTTGAAAGCCAACAACCAGTATACCATGGTTTCAGGCTATCGCCTTCATCAGTAAAGGGGTATCTTCGTTTTCAGAACATACAAGGGTGATAAACATAATTTATTGTAATATGATTTACTAGCGCCATCTGTTATCAAAATTCGAAACTATTTTAAAGGAATTAAATTATTTTTTTCCATTGCAGTAAGGGCAGTAGAAATTGTTTAATTTCAAAAAGAATCATACGCCTTTAAAATAGTTTTGAATTTTGATAATGCATTGTGTTCTAATGTGTAATTAAAGGGAGAGGTTCTCTTTTTAGTACATGAATATCATCCTCCTACATATTTACGTCATATTCTTGAAATGTTTCCGTCATACACATCTGCAACTGTTGGCGAATTTCTTCCGGTGTTTTTGTAAATAAACCATTTGTATTGGTTAACACATCTCAATCCCCAGATTTATGCGAAACAAGAAAGAAATGACTAAGAACTCAATAAATATCATTTGTTGTGAAAAATAGACGTAGATGAACGATAAGGAAAAGTTTTGAGGAAAAGACACGGACATATGAACACCTCTCTTCCTTTAAAATACCTTTAAATGGTTTCACGTGTTGCTTTTCTCATTTCGAAATTTGTTTTCTTTTTTTTCTTTTAGAATCAATTTCAAGGTTTCTCCGTATCTCTATCTCTGTGTTAGACATGAATAAAGGAATTTTAAAATTTCCTCAGCTGTTTTAAACTTGTTCCTCCAAATACAAAAAAAAATAGAAATTAGGGGAAATATCAGAAAATACCGGGAAAAAATGTTGAAATGTTTGGAAACATCCCTTGTAATAAGTAAAGAAGTAACATACTCTATGGTAAAGTCTAAAAGGAAAGAAAAACTTTTTTTTTTGCTTATCCCTATTACACGTGGTACAGGCCATGTTAATCATGGTGGGTAGAAATAGGCGACTGCTTTTATTGTAAGTACACCATATGTCGGCATATTTGAAAAGCAGCTGAATTTGCACTTACAAATGTGCCAGAATCCCGTTTGGTAACTTGCACTCGCTGGTGGGGTTGGACTTTGCACAAATCGGGGGCCATTGGAACATTTTTAAATATTAAATCAGAAAAAAGTGCCAAATGTGGGAATCGAACCTTGGTCGTAGCGGTAGAAAACCAACGGTTTAGACCATCCTTCCACCGACCCCCTATGAAAACATTGTTTAAATTTTAAAAAGAAGCATATATGCGCATATATATAAGCACAGTTGTGGCGCGCTAATGCATCGTATTTTGAAAATGGAATACATTTGTAAAAGTGAGAAACTAAAAATATATATTAATTTTGTTTCGTTTTCTTTTTTGGGCGAATGAACCGGTTTTATTCGTGCTTTTCCCGAATGGATAATTAACTGACCGATATAGTTTTATGGAAAAAAAAGTACATAAGTGAAATTGTACTGGGAGCATGTTGATAAATAAAGGAAAAATATCTTGATCGTTCAACTGAAAGTTACAGATGGCGTCTGCCATCTGTCAGAATAAATATAAACTGATTGTTGATTTTTAATTATTTTCCCGAATATTGGCTAAATACATAAAAGGGAGTACGATATGGTTTATCGCTCTGTTTACAATTTTCGATCTTTATGTTACAGTAAACGCCTTCTTTAAAACATTTATCTGATTGACAAAATTACACTCATAGACAAAACTTAAGGAAGTTGTACCTTTTATCATGTATATCGGGACAATAACTCTGAAAGATATTACAGTGACCTTTATTGAAGACACACGAGATAACCAAGTGTGTATACACTCATGGACAAAACTTAAGGAAGTTGTACCTTTTAGCATGTATATCGGGACAATAACTCTGAAAGATATAACAGTGACCTTTATTGAAGACACACGAGATAACCAAGTGTGTATACACTCATAGACAAAACTTAAGGAAGTTGTACCTTTTAGCATGTATATCAGGACAATAACTCTGAAATATATTACAGTGACCTTTATTGAAGATACACGAGATAACCAAGTGTGTATACACTCATGGACAAAACTTAAGGAAGTTGTACCTTTTAGCATGTATATCGGGATAATAACTAAAAAAATATTACAGTGGTCTTTATTGAAGATATACGAGATAACCAAGTGTGAACAAAATTGCCTCTGTCTTCTTCAAAAAAGAGACGACCGACGATATCAAAGACTTGCCACTTTTTAAAGTTTTGTTCACATATATCTTAAGATCTAAAACAAACTTTAAAGAGAAAGAGATATAAGAAGTATATTTAAATGTGTATTTATACTTTTTTTTTCGTGAGAGATTATACCATATTTGCATATGTTCTCTATATTTGGATTAATCTATACTCTAAAACTGAATCTGTAGCAATAAACTTCTCTGAAACGACAAATAAAATGACTGTCATATTTATTTATACAGTTGTCATCGTGGATATACTTTCTCTTCAGGTCGACTGTCTCGATTTTAAACTGTGAAGTTCTACAGCAAAACCTGTTTTGTGTGAGTTTCCATTTGGTTCCAAGTAAAAATACACTCGCAAGACAGGTTGATTCATAAAACAGGTTGAATAAATTTGGTTACAATAAACCTAAAACTATTATTTATTATGAAAATACAACAATTCTCTTAATATAGGATATTCAACAAAGTTAACCTTTAGAAGGTAAAAGAAATATATGTGAACACGTTATACAGAGGGTCAGATGTCTAAGAAAAACTAAATTAATGTAAAAACAGACAGTTCTCCCGTTAAAAATTGACTCTCTTAAGACAGGTGACTTCTAAGACAGGTTTTTATTTATTATAAAATTAATATCTCTCTTAAGACAGGTATTTATTTATTATAAAATTAATATTTAAGGCTATTATTCCGTATTCTCCGGCTTTGTATTGCCTTATGAAAAATTACAACGATCATTAATTGTTTTTAATCTATAAAAATAAAATTCACTAGTCTCGCGCCAAAAAAAAAAGGCGTCAAAACTAGAAGCCATCCAGTGTCCGTTGTCGCAAACTAGCGTTCTCAGGTCGGTGACAAAGCCACAACACCAGCTTTGGTAAACTGAGAAGAGGCCATCTGGAGACCATGGTTTCGGGCTAATGGTCTTCGTCAGTCCAAAGTAGGCCTTAAGATCCACAAATAATCAAATGGAATATCAACAACAACAAGCATTTTATTGGGAACCTATGCCCTACATAGGATTCACCCAGATGCATATAACCGCCCAGAAAGATTAGTCATTTACAGGTGATATCGTTCATTTATGTATCTATTTACATACAGCTCTCTTTCCTCAGTGTTTCTTCTCTCGCACCGCCATGTAAGGATCAAATGGAATATCAATAATCTGTCAAAGAGATGTTTATCTAGCAGAGTGGCTAGAACAAATCTATGGCCAAAATATAGATGTAAACATTGTCCGGATCATCCTTCCAGTACTGTAGAATGGAACAATCCATCCCCAACGAGACAGACAATATAGGACGTGGTAGAAATTCCCCAAAGTGGGGTCTTTAAGGGCGCGCTATGACTATTTGTTGAATGTTGGTCAAGGTTGGTCTGCTTGACCTCTGGAGATTTTCTAAGAGCTTCAATTCAAGGAGTTTGCGCCATATTTCTATGGGTTTGATTGGAGGTTGAATCTCCCAACATAGAAGCTTATACAATCTCTTCTTCTCTTTGTCACAGTCTTCCTTTATAGCAGCAACGGCCTTGCGATGTAACGGACAATATCGCGAGTCTCCTTTCCAAATTAGCATCGAAGACAAATACATACTTTATAGCGCACAAACATATAATATACCAATTGTCTCGTCCCTTGGGAAGGCTGTTATAAAAAGAGTAGACTATTTTGTTTAATTATTAGTATATATATTATTATATTTTATATATTACATTAAACAATACCACAGGTTTCTGGAGATGGGTTTCTTTTCATTTAATTAACGTAGTCTCAAGTTTTCAGGCATCTCTGTCCTTCTACAGGAGAACTTAAATAAACGAATAAAATGCCTCCTGATGCTTAATCATTACAAGATTCTGATTCAAAATCTGATCAGATGTGGTAGGGTTCATTGATGAGCTAGGTCCTCTACCAATATTTTTTCATCGCAGCAAGGGTAATAGGATTTTTTTTAAATAAAGTAATGTTCAAGCTATAAATTGTCATCTATTTTACATATACAATTATCTAAAGAGACAAGGGTCGCCTCTCCCGTCAAAATAGACGTCTAAAACTAGACGCCATCTATTGACCGTCGCTGCAACTAGCGGCCTGGTTTTAGACGTCTATTTTGACGGGAGAGGCGACCCTTGTCTCTTTAGATCAATTTCCTCCCGGCAAAAATTTTCATCTATATATAATTATATATTTGAAAATAGAAAGAGTATTATCTCCATTTTAAATATTTTAAATAATAAAAGAATTTATATCTTGGGTCGCACAATATAAAAAGCACATGTGCTCCTGGTCAGGATATGCCTTCTTTATTTTTTAAAATTATTTATTTCATATGTCGATATTTCAACGCGGCTGTTCGCTTCTTGTAGAATTAAGCTTTACAAAAGTGGAATCCCATAATAAGATGGACGAACAGCCTCGTCAAAGTATCGAATTTAAAATTTATATTTGGAATATTATAAGGCTACATCACAAACACACAACATAAACCAATTTTTGTAATTAGTTACTGAAACGTCGGAAATAAAAAATAAAATTTATATTTATAATTATATGTATTTCTATATATGATGCATTAGCGCCATCTGTTATCAAAATTCGAAAATATTATAGACGCGTATGATTCTTTTTAAAAATAAACAATTTCTACTGCCCTTACTGCAATGGAAAAATTCATGGAAGGGCCTGGCTTATCAGTGGTAAATCATCCCAACTGTTTTAGCCAGGAGAGTTCACCACTGATGAGCCAGGGGTCCTACCATTAATTTTTCCATTACACTAAGGGCAGTAGAAATTGTTTATTTTAAAAAAGAATCATACGCGTCTATAATAGTTTCGAATTTTGATATCTATATATACTGTCCCCTCAAAGCTTATGTCCATAGTTCATTTAAAATGCCCTTTTCAAGAGTTTAGCTTCAGTATCGGTATAAAAGGAAAACATCCAAATGCAATATAACAGCGGTATGGTAGATTAAACTGGCGAAACTGCTGGGAGGGTTCACCACTGATGAGCCAAGGCCTCTCATTATTTTATCATTGAAGTAAGGGCAGTAGAAAAATGTTTAAACTCAAAAAAGAAACATACGATTCAAATATAGTTTTTTTTATAACAGATGGTGCGTTAATGCATCACGTTAAAATAAAACTGGTTGATGCAGCCTTATATTTTCCCAAGCAAACTTCCAAGCAACAAATGATGGTTAAATCTTTATTGTTGTTTATCCAAGAGAGAGAGATTGAAACTGATTTATTACAATGTCCATATAAGATTATATAAGGTTAAATACGGAATAAATAAGATTATATAATGATAGATATATGAATAAATATTATATATATATTATGATGTATCAGCGCGCCATCTATTATGAAAATTCGAAACTATTATAGACGTGTATGATTCTTTTTGAAAAATAAACAATTTCTACTGTCCTTACTGTAATGGAAAAATTAATGAGAGGGCCTGGCTCATCAGTGGTGAACCCTCCCAGCGGTTTCGCCAGTTTAACCTACCATACCGCTGTTATATTGCATTTTTGGAACTTCCTTTTACAGTGATATTGTTGCTAGACTCTTGGAATGGGTATTTTAGGTGAACTATGGACATAAATATATAAAATAATTGATAAGTGGCGTCCACCGAAGGAAAGACTCCGCCACCGATGGACTGCGTGAGTTCTTTCCCACAGAGTGTCGATGTGATGGCTGGTGTTACCCACCTCAAGACTAAGATTGTACTTGTAGATGGTAGACACACTGGTGATCTTCATTGCAGAGAGAGAGATAATCTTTTTTATTATAAAATTATATCCTTTACAAATACCATCAAATATATATATGTAATAGTAAAAATATGAAATTGTACTGTAATCACGGATGGTTAAATAATGGAAACTGCATCTCTCCTGGTCGGTGCAATTGAAAGTTGCTAAGGGATTTCGTCATTTATCGCGTAATTAGAAAAAAAAACGATTAATTGATTTTTTTCCGATAGATGGCGCAACCCATCAGTAACCTTCAATTGTACGATTAGGTGATGCCTTAATTAAATATAATGATCGGTAAATTATCGCTATTACTTGCCGGCTAATTGTTATGTCACCATTAAATATGGAAGATTTTTCCTCGAGATATTGTGGATTGCAATTTTTAAACACTTTTTTTTTAGAATATTGTGGGTCAGCAATCTTTTATAAATAAAGTAGAAATTGGATAAATCGAACTTCTTTTAATTCGAATATTTATCTTGGTCTCTAGAATTTGGTCCTTTTTATTCAAAACGTTTTTAATTCGAATATTTATCTTGGTGCCTAGAATTTGGTCCTTTTTATTCAAAACGTTTTTAATTCGAATATTTATCTTGGTGCCTAGAATTTGGTCCTTTTTATTCAAAACGTTTTTAATTCGAATATTTATCTTGGTGCCTAGAATTTGGTCCTTTTTATTCAAAACGTTTTTAATTTGAATATTTATCTTGGTGCCTAGAATTTGGTCCTTTTTATTCAAAACGTTTTTAATTCGAATATTTATCTTGGTGCCTAGAATTTGGTCCTTTTTATTCAAAACGTTTTTAATTCGAATATTTATCTTGGTCTCTAGAATTTGGTCCTTTTTATTCAAAAAGTTTTTAATTCGAATATTTATCTTGGTCTCTAGAATTTGGTCCTTTTTATACAAAACGTTTTTAATTCGAATACACTTGGTTCTTTTTTTATGCGGTAGATGCGTTCCAGGGGAATCCGCATAAAAAAAAATCGCACAAAAAAAGACATACATTTATATGTAAAATGATGGATACGTTCCATTTATTAAAAAAATCGCATAAAACCTAAATAATGTTTTAAAATGCACCAGAAATCGCATAAAAAAAGATTTATAAATAATAAGATTTAATTTTTTTCTCATCATATTTTAATAAATGGCACATATGTGTGTTAATAACAAAAACAAAACTTAATATGTAAAAAAAAAACAATGGTTGTCTGTAAAGTCGGTTTTACGGGCGAAGATTTTACGTGACAACGGTAGAATATTTATTGATATGAATATAATTAAATTGCACAATAGGAACAAGGAATTGAATGAAAATAAAGTTTTCTTATATCTGCCACTTTTTCTTAATATTTGTAATTTTAAAGAATCAATTCGAAAATCAAAACATTTATTCAGATCGAAGGTTCAAATTTTTGCTAAATAAATTTGAAACTATTTAAAATTTGTAAAATAATAATTAATTAATTAATTAATTTTAAACTAATAATTTACTTAACACTATCAACATTTATCAATAGTATGACATAACCTATAAACTCAGTTTCTCAACTTTTGAGTCAATCTAACAATTAATCAATCAACCATAGTTTACGATAATGAAATATCAGTGTACAATTATTTACCTTTATTGTTGTAGTTGTTGTAAATGACGAATCTAAGCACTCCACATTTTCACTACAGACACAGCTGACGATACTTTAACCACACGTGTGAACTTGTATTATGACGCTTTCTTGTTTTTCCAACGCCAAGAACGTTCGAGAAAGACAAAGACAGAGACAAGCATGCGCCGATTCAATGCGCCTAATTCTCTAGCGCTGCGCGCGCAGCACTCTCGTTCGGTGACTCATCGTAACGTTACCGGGCGTTACACTTTTTCATAAGTGACTCCCAGCCGCAACCTAATTTAAGACGTTGTCACGTCAAAAAACACATAAACAAAACTTTATTTAAAATCATATTAAGAATGTTTTCATCATTATTCGCTGTCTGATAATGTGCGAACCCGTTTGTGGATTGGTGCAAGATCACTTTCATCACTTGAAGATAAAATTACGTCATCAGATCTACATGGTAATGCTTCTTTAGGAACTTCAGTGATTTTTTTTTCTTTGACAAGGTAGTCAGTAATCAAACGCTGTGATGGCTTGACTAGTTCTTTGTAGAGTTCTCTGTAGCCAGACATACAAAATTTCAGATCACGTTGGAATTTTAAGGCGCGTTCTACATCATTATCATTTTGAATAAAAAAAATTTCCAATTTACCGGAAAGTTGAAGGCCTTCCCGAAGTAATTTTTCGTCCAGTGGAGTAACATCTTCCAGTTCGCTATCTACACACTGTTTCGAAATCTTTAGTAGTATCTACCATACTTTCCAAAATATCATCATCATTTAGGGCTTCGTCCACAAGCAATTCTTCTATATCATGCTCGCCAAAATCATCAAAACCTTCCCCACCTATTTCCTTAGCAATTGAAATAATATCTGATGTTACTATTGTTGTTCTATTTGATTCATTTCTCTTTGATACGCATTCAGGCCAAGCAGCTTTCCAACATGCATTTAAAGTTTGTAATTTTATCTCGGCAATTGCTAACGCAACATGATCTACACAGTTCAAGATATTAAATTGTTTCCAAACTTCAGTAACTGTTATTGTATCGGATTCCAGTTTATCGAAAATGAATTGGAAAGTGAATTTTACATAATATTTTTTAAATGTTGAAATAATTCCCTGATCTAATAGTTGAATTAGGCTCGTTGTGTTTGGAGGGAAAAAAACTACCTTTATATTTGGATGTTCTAAATTTGGATGACCTGGTGCATTGTCAAGAATTAATAAGATCTTAAATTCGAGACCCATCTCTTTCATATAATTTTCTACTTCGGGTACGAAGCATTTATTGAACCATTCAGTGAAAATAGCCGTTGTTACCCAGGCCTTCTTGTTTGCCATCCAATGTACGGGCAGTGTATTTAAGTATTTTCCTTTTAATGCACGTGGTTTTAAAGATCGATTTACAAGCAGCGGTTTTAACATTCGATCGCCAGATGCATTGCTGCACAGCAATAAAGTAACTCGATCTTTAGCAGCTTTAAAACCACTGGCATTTTTTTCGGACTTTGCAATGTAAGTACGGGTTGGCATTTTTTCCAAAACAATCCTGTTTCATCAGCATTGAAGATTTGATGGGCACAATATCCTCCATCTTTAATAATTTTAGCCAACTTTTCAGGATATTTTCTAGCAGCTTCTTCATCTGCAGAAGCCACCTCACCTTTTATTTTTAGATTATGAAAAGAATGTCTTTTTATAAAACCAGTTAACCACCCTGTGCTGGCAGAGAATTGTGGATTACTTTCACGTGAAGATGTAGATGGCTCTGATTCTTTTAACTCCTTGTAAAATTTAAGGGCTTTCATCTTGATTAAATGTCCATCTAACGGAATTCTTTTTTGAGTTAAATCTTCAATCCAAATTACGAGAGCCTTTTCTGTTTTTTCTATTAAAGTGCCTCTTGAATATGATGAAATTTTAGAACTCAAATTTGTACCAGATCTGACTGATCTTCTTATTGCCGCTTCATTTTTTTTATTGCTCTTATAGTAGATTCGCCTAAATTATAACGTTTACCTATTGCTGTTGATCTTTCTCCTTTCGCCAAGCAATCGAGAATTATAATTTTGGTTTCTAGCGAAATTGCACTTCTTTTTTCGTTTTTTATTATTGTCACACATTTTCTTTAAGAGGACTAAAAATTATAGAAAAAACTTAATGTACAATTACGCACTAAAATTATTCAAAAAAACTTACAATTCACTTGAGTAAATTTATCTTCCGGTTTTCGGTAGTAACCTTCTTTTACAAAGTTTTATTTTCTAATGCTTTCCAATATGCAGGCTTTTTTAATTAGTTTCATACAAAAACAAAATGCAGCATAAAAACACGCAATTTTAACGAGGTATTTTTGTTTTTGTCTCTTTTGTTTTTAAGAACAAATCAAGAGAAAACATGTCAATAAAAGAAAAAAGAAATTTGTAACGGCAGCTGGCACGCCGGCGGGTTTTCAGTTTTGATTTCGGTTTTGCACGAGTTGTGTAAGACACCGGCAGGCGCGGAATAAAAGACATTGGAACTTCCCCTCTACTGTTTGTTGGATAACTTAACATACAACCAGGACGTTACAAAATTCTTTCTTTGTATTGATTGCGTAATAGTAGAGTTGTAGTTGTTATTCTTATTCGTTTTCAGAAAAAGTGAATCACCAAAAAAAAATTTTCGAAATTCGAATAATTTTTTTTTTCTTGCACCGCATAACTCCAAAACCGCATAAAAAGAGAACGAAGTGTATTTATCTTGGTCTCTAGAATTTGGTTCTTTTTATTCAAAACGTTTTTAATTCGAATATTTATCTTGGTCTCTAGAATTTGGTTCTTTTTATTCAAAACGTTTTTAATTCGAATATTTATCTTGGTCTCTAGAATTTGGTTCTTTTTATTCAAAACGTTTTTAATTCGAATATTTATCTTGGTCTCTAGAATTTGGTTCTTTTTATTCAAAACGTTTTTAATTCGAATATTTATCTTGGTCTCTAGAATTTGGTTCTTTTTATTCAAAACGTTTTTAATTCGAATATTTATCTTGGTCCCTAGGATTTGGTCTCTTTTATTATAAACTTTTTAATTTGAATTTTTGGATAATTCGAAATTATTTCGGTCCCTTGGGCTTCGAATTATCCAATTTCGACAGCATTTGAAAAACCTTAGAAACAGTTCATTTTATCAATACATTTTATTATAATACAATATAATGCGGCTTATGATTGTAGAACGAAATTTGACAATTATACCGCAAATGTTTCTTTTGAACGAATAATCGAAATTTATTTTAATGAAAAATAACGATTATTTCTAACCTTAGGGATAAAGTATGAAAGGATGAATTGTGAAGGGTAATGATAAACGGAAAAATAAAAGTGTCCAGGGATGAGAATTTATCTATCTTATTATCTATCTTGAATTATTAATTGTATGATACGCTGAGATATCCTCTAAGAGAAGATAATATGTAAATATTATTTCAAGGAAAACCATCAAATTCCAGGAAGATTAAATTTGCATGGCGGTTGGTACAGCTCACATATAAAATCTCTTAAACTTTAATTAACAACACCTAGACAATTTTTTTCCTATAGTGGCAGCAGACATGTTTTTTAAAATTATTATTCAATTTTTTGTACTTATTCCAAGTACACGTGGCTATGCTAATTATGGTTGGTAGTTAGCCACTGTTTTTTACTGCATCATATACACTGGTCCACAAAATTAAAGGAACAACATATTTTTTTCATTTATCTCTCTCTCTCTCAAATTTTATTGAACATTTATCAATGAAATTTTATACACAAATTTATTATTCCATTATTGATTAGAATACCCGAAATCAAAGAATTCTAACACGTATTCTATTTAAATTAGCCGGTCAAGCAATGATCTTCTTGCAGTCAGTGCATAAATATCTTGGACTAGCGGATGTGCCCGGCTTCGCCCGGGTTTTTACCCGAGTAAAGGTTTGTCTAACGAACATTTGTTAAAACAATTCTCTATAAACTTATTTAAAAAAGAAGATATATTTTGATAATTTGAAACTTGTAAATTTTAATCTCTCGATAAAGTGAACATTTTTTCCCGGTCCCTGTGTGCCGTGTCATCCTGAATTTTGTCTTTCCTAATTTTCTACATTACAAAATCATCGTTTTATCTAGTGAACATTTTTGTCCGGTCCCTTGAAAAATACTCGATAAGTTGAATAAAATCAATATTAATTGGTTCCCTCGGTAATTGGAAGTTAAAGGAATAGTATCTTCGCCTTGGAATTGTATCATTATTCTTGTCTCAAATAAATTGCCGTGTCATCCTGAGATAATCTTACTTTTGATAAATAATATTTAAGATTTTATTATATATATTATATTATATATATATTACACGTTATTTGTTTTCTTGGCCGACTGTTTTACATATGGTGTTATCTTAAAATTGCTTGTTTTGAATATTTTTTTAGATTGAGATTATTAGCTAGTATGTAAAAAAATTAACTCTGTTGAAATTTAATTTTGTATTTATATATAAATAAAATTAACTCTGTTGATTTTTTTTGTATTTAATCGATAACAGCGAAGTTACGCATGTTAATGTTAGGGAAAAATATTTTGATGTTAAGCAAAACCTGCTCCATCTCGTTTTACATAAATGTTGAAAATTTGGTTGAAATTGATGCATTGTAACGAAAGTTTTTAGTGATGTACACTTATGAAATTTGCATTTTATTAATATAGATATTGTTGTTAATATGGGGTGTGATCGCCTTTAACTGATAGACAGGCTCTACATCGGTGACCCATACTAAGAATTAGGGAGTTTATCAGATCCTGTGGAATCAACGCCCACTCTTGTGTTAAGGCTGTTTCTAGCTCATGAGTGTTTCTAGGAGGGGGTTGGAGGGATGAGATCCGCCGTCCTAGGTTGTCCCATACATGATCAATGGGATTTAGGTCTGGAGATCGAGCTGGCCAATTCATCCGAGCAATTGCATGGTTTTGGAGAAAAGTGTCGACCACACCAGCCCTATGTGGACGGGCATTATCGTCCATTAGAAGAAAGGTTTCTCCCATTTCCAATGCTTGAGGCATCACATATGCTGCCAAGATCTCGTCCCGATACCTCTGTCCAGTCAGGGTTCCTTGCCGAAAAATATGGAGTGCTGTGCGACCGCCCAAGAAGATTCCATCCCAGACCATAAAACCTTGGCTTCTGTAGGGATCCCTTTCAACCATATTCCGGGGATTATTTCTGGTTCCTACCTCTCTCCAGACAAAGACACGACGAGAATCGCTGTTTAGAGAATCTGGACTCATCAGTGAACATTACACGCCTCCATTCATCTGGATTCCAGGCGACATGTTGTCTGCACCAAAATTTCCTTGCTCTCTTTTGAGGTGGTGTCAATGGCACACAAATTACCATATTCCCCTTAGGAGAGGGACAGTTAGTCAATGAAACTTTGGGAATATATTATTGGTTGATGTAGCTTTCCAAACCAACTTCCAACCAACAAAAATGATCTTTAAAAATATTCTAGTTATATCGGATAATATAAAATTGCTTGAAGGTTAAAAACTGTTATAACGGGACGCTATAAAATGTTTTACTTGTAGAGAAGAAATTCGAAAAATCCCGTGAGAACGCCCTTGCAACCTCAGAACAATTTTTAACGCCTTGCCAAATGCTTTATTTTTATTTACTTCTCCTGACAAAGACAAAAGATTTTTGTCGAAACGTTGAGAGAAAAAAAAAAAACTCCAACTGGCCGAAGTGTCTATTTTTATATAAATATGAATGCTGGCCAGGCAACCTCATTCTTTACGATACAAAGGAGACTGTGACCAGAAAAAGTTGGTATTCTATGCTCTTCATATAACAAATGGCTATAATCTACAGAAGAATTGGAGCTAGAAGGAATTTTTATTACTAACCCTACAGAATTATATAAAAGGACGTACCTGGATCTGTAAAGAAAAATAAAACATTTTTTTTTTCTCAAAATATTTCGAGAGATTGCTCCCTCTTTCTCAATTTATTGTACAGTGAATTTAATTTACAAATTATTGTAGATCACATGAAAACAAATTTTTCATTGGTCAAAAACAATTATAGCCTATAGATCTAAAATTCCATCATAAACGCTCAAAATTCCAAGATGAACTCATGACTGTAAGTTTACGTAAACAAAGACTATCCATAAATAAATATTCTTTCCTGCTTTTACACTTTGACAAAAATCAATAAGGAATGAGTTCAACACGAAAGTTCGAGAAGCCTGAAAGCTCGAGAAATAAAAAATTGTAAAAAAAGAAACCAAAACCCTAGATTTCTTATTGATTTTGTCAAAGTGTAAAAGCCAAAGGAAGCCAGAAAGCTGAGCCAAAGGAAAGAACAAATGTCAGTATTTGACGCTGATGCTCTGGCAAAATACAATATAATCAAACAAATAATAAGAAAAGATCAAATATGTGAAATAAACTCTGAGAGAAAACTCACAAAAACTATAACAAGACTTAGAACAAAACACTATAAAGGAATGACAATACATCCAGATGGCACAAGAACCTATAGGACATGTAACAACTGTCCTGGTGTGGAACTAACATCTACTCACATATTCTCATGCCCAGCAATGGCCGCAGCCTTGCAGAAAATTGACTTAGACCCAGAGCAGCAGCTTTACACACCCAAGATAGTGGATATTGCGGCTGCTGTGATAGAGATGCATGGAGACATCTGAGACTCTTCTTTGGACACGACAACAACAACAACAACAAAGTGTAAAAGCAGGGAAAAATCTTTATTATCAATAGCATTTGTTTGCATAAACTTACAGCCATTAGTTCATTTTGGAACGTTGAACGTTCATGATGAGAAATGTTCAGTTCAACAACGCACACAAACACAACACGAAAACTCGAGAAGCCCGAAAGTTCAAGGAAAAAAAAAAGTTTAATTCCCGATAAAAAACATCTGTGGTTGAAATGTAAGTGTAACTTCAACTATTGATAAGTAAATTCAAAATAAAAAAATGTAAAAAGAAAACTAGCCCTGGATTCTATATTGATTTTGTCATTCAGCTTATAGGAAAGTTTCGTTATTCACCAATCTCTGCCATACATAGATAGCTCTTGGCCCTAAGAACGCCTCTAATGTCTGAAACCATCATCAACCTACATGATACACCCAATGTACAAATCTTTCAGGGTCAAAGGCCATGGTGGTATTGCAACCAAGGCTGACCCACATTCTAACTTGACCAGGTCTATCACAACCTTGTGTCTGCTGTCGCCCGAGGTAAAAAAAGTCAATTCTTACCGAAGTCTATTACGGGTAGCTAATTATTGACGTACCATATTTTTATGAAGCATTTTTGTGATATATTTTTTGGCTAATTGGTCAATCGCAAGAGCGTGTATCATGCTCACGTTCACGATAATTTAAAAACACACGAAAAATGTATTAAAATCAGAAAAATATTTGGGAGAAAACGAAAATGTAAAAAAAAAAAAAATCAGACGAAAATTTAAAAAAAAAATCAGACGAACATTTAAAGCACAGACGAAAATGTTTAGAAATCAAACGAATATTCAAACACAGACGAAAATTTTAAAAAACATACATATAAAACAATTTTATAAAACAGAATAATAGGTATTTAAATTAGACAAGCATTTAAAAACCAAACAAAAATGTTTTTTTTTAATCAGACGCAAATTTAAAAATCAAACGATAATATAAAACACGGGTGAAAATGTTTAGAAATCAGATACGCATTAAAAAAAAAGACTAAAAATATATAGAAATCAGAGAAACTTTCTTTAAAAACGCAGACCAAAATGTTTAGAAATCAAAAGAATATTTATAAAGCAGAAGAAAATGTCAAAGAAGCAGACGACGGCGCGCTAGGACTTACCTCCCGGACGAGATAGTGGACTGAGGAAAGTGACCGTTTTTCCTGGCGTCGGCGCATCCACTTTATAGTGACGTAGGCCGTATGTTGATTAGGTTCGTTATACCAACTCCTATCGTAAGCCTTTTTTTTTTAACCACATCTTCATTCAGGAAATGTCTGCTTTATTATTTTAAAAAATATGTTTATAAATTTCCGAGATTCATTGAACAGAGCGACAGCGAGTTGACGAAACGTTGGAAAAAAAAAAAAGAAGAAAAAAAAAAGGTTTAAGTTGATCACTTATGACTCAAATACTAAAAAAAAAAAACGTAAAAATAATTTAATCAGCCTTTTTTAAATTGATGTTTCTGAAAAAAAAACTCTTTATACATTTTATCCAATCTGGGAGACCCCAGAGAATTGTCATTCCTGACCAATTCAGTAACTCCGCCTTTGCTGGTCCCAAGCCCGGATGAAAAAGGAGGAGGGGGAGCAGTAAAAAGCTCACTAAAAAACCTGGGCTCAGCTGGCCCGGCTGATAGTACCCTGTAAGGGCTCCTAATCCAGGGATACAGGATGAGTCTGTACTCCATGTTAGGAGCGGCTGCACATGGCCTCTGTTCCTCATGTCAGAGGCGGCCATTTCTTTTGAAGCTAAGTCGACCTGCCACTGAGTAGTGCTCCCAGGCTTAATGACAAAGGTAGAAGCATTCTACTTCACCCCAGTCATGATGGTTGTCAAGTCTCAAGCTCTACAAGCTTGATACCCTAATATGATTGAGTGAAGATAAGAAAGAAGAAGAAGACCTATCCAGTATAGACTCAAATACCTTTCTATCGTGGTATCGAAACACAAAAAAAAAAAAGCTAATGTGCTCGTTGTCAGGATATGCCTTCTTTGATTTTAATACCAACTTCTGACCTTTTTTATTTTTTTATTATTTTTTTCACACATATTACACTTTATTAACATCATGGAACGCGATATCCCAAACTCAGGGATATTTGCGTCAATACCTTTCACTGCATTACAGCAATTCGGCTATATACAATCCTGTTCAATTCATTATTTTACATAAATTAACTAAAGAAAATTGTCCAAAGAGAAAAACAAAACACACAGAGCAAGCATCGCAGTTCTTTTTTTTTTTTTTTCTAAGATTCCATCTCTTTTTCCAATTCAAGAGAAAGTTGTATATGTATTTACAAAATTGATCAAAATTTTTATACTTTTCTTTTTTGTCTACAAATTCATCAAGCTGTCCAATACGACCAAACCTGTTTTCCCTAAAATCCCGGAAAATTGGGCACTCTAGAAGTAGATGTCTCGCGTCTTGAATTTCACCTCCGCAGAAGCATCCTGGTTCCTTCACCGCGCCAATAGTTGCCAAAAATTTCCCAAAATTGCCATGATCTGTAATGAATTGGATATTATAAAAATTTGGACGGAAAAATCTTGGAATTCCAAATAAGAAAAAGCTTCTGAAAATTTCATTAGTATTATCAAAAATTTCATTCATTTTTGCGTGTAAGAATGATTTGACTATACTTGGAGCATGGGGTTCGTAAGTAATTAGATCTTCAATGGACAGTTGAGCTAAATCAAATTAGATTATTATGGATTCTATATAGTCTGTTAGGAGTGGAAGTCTTGCCAAGCTATGCACACAGTTTGATGAAGTGGTTTTGTATGCTCTAACTGCCCATAAAATGATCTGGTACTGCATGGAGTTCAGTTTTTGTTTACAACGATTGTTTAAATATTTGAACCAAATTTCAGAACCGTATGTAAGTACAGAGGCCTAATGATTGTTTTAAATAAAGTTAACCTCTTTTGAGTATCTAAACCCCACATATTGCCACTTAGTGAACATAATAAATTTTTCATACGTCCTGCCTTACACAGTATATCATTAACATGTGGTGTAAAGTTAACTTTGTTTTTCCATTTATGATTTGAAAATTTCATTCCCAGAATTTTTACTTGCTTGACCGGCATTATTATATTGTTGTTAACCTTAATAGGTATTTTTTGTCTGTTATGTAGGTATAGCATATTAGTTTTCTCTGTACTGATCGTTAATTTATTTCTATTACACCATTGGATCACATAATTTAAGATGTATTCACTTGCGGTTTTTAGTCCTTCAATAGTCTTATTCCAGCAAATTATTGTAACGTCGTCTGCATAACATATAATATCTGCATTCATTGAATCAAAATTTATCAACATATCATTTAGCAAAATATTCCATAGAAGTGGTGATAAAGGTCCACCCTGTGGACATCCTTTAGTTAGTTTCTTATAAAAGGTTTCTGATTCGTATGTAAATTTCACCCCCTTTCATTATTCAAATAAGATTTTATGATCCGTATTAAATCTGAGGGAACATCATCATTATCCATTCTTTTTATAATAGCAGGCCACCATGCATTGTCGAATGCACCCGCAATATCTATAGCTATCAAGGAAGTCAATTCTTTTTGTTTATGTTTCAATATAGTTTCTATAATTTTATCCATTCCAGGATTTGTTGATCTAGATTTCATAAAACCATGCTGCCTTGAGCTCATTAAATTATTCTCTAAATAATAGTTACTTAATTTATTTTTTATTATATTCTCAAATGTTTTAGAGAGATTAGATGTCAATGATATAGGTCTATAACTTTTATTTACTTCATAATTCGTTTTGCCTGGTTTTGGAATTATTTTTAAGAATGATTTTTTCCCATTCATCCGGATAGTATCCCATTTCTATACATTTATTGAATAATTGATGCAGAATTGGGATTATTTTTATTTTAGCCTGTCTAATCATATTGTTACTAATGTAATCAGGGCCTGGTGCTTTTTTAATATTTGTTTTTAAAATTGTTTCCTCTATTTCCTTAGATTCAATACAAACGCTACTTTTATTTTTATATTTAGGCGTATAATTTCTAATCAAAATATGATCATCTTTATCCAAACCTCCAATATCATCCGGAAATAGATCGTTCATTAAACTTTTTATTTTGTCGGTCTTTAAATGATCTGGTAAATTATCTATTAGTGGTAATCCTAAATTTCTATTTTTCGATCTCAATGACTTGAAAATCCTGTAAGCATTACCAAAAGAGTTATTTGAATGACTTTCTTCTATAAAAATTCTCCAACTCGCTCTTTTTGCCTTTTTAATTTTATTTAAATATTTATTTCTCATTGATTTATAGGTCTTTTCAAGGACCTTTCCATGTCGGTAATACAAATTTCTAATATAGTGGAAATCGTTTTTTATATTCTCCAGCTTCCCATCCCACCAGTATGTATTTGTTTTATGATTTCCGCTTCCTGTCTTGACATTTAGTGACAGATAAAAGCTGCCTCTTTAATTATTTGTGTGAGAGTCTTTACAATGTTGTCAATATCTTTGATGTTTGACGCGTGGTTTATCATGGTGATAATATTATCTACGTCTTGTATTGATATTTTTTCGGTAAATGTTTTCCAATCAGCATCTTTTTCTATAAATTTCCATGTTGAGTTTTGAACTGTCCTTTGCCTGTTAAAATTATGATAAATGTCAAAGGTTATTGCAACGTGATCTGAAATGTGCGTCAATATAGTCGTCTTCCAGTTTTGTACAAAACTTATTGATTTTTTGTTTGAAATCGTAAGATCTATAAAGCTAGAATTTCGGCAGGTGGGTATCTTAAGATTATGAATAAATAGGCTATGTTCATCTATGATGGAGTGGAGTTTGAAACCATTGGAGTTTGTCGTCGGATCAAACCAGACTGGGTGCCTAGAATTGAAGTCACCACATAGTATAATAGGTTGTTAGTTGTATGTCTCCAGAAGCTCTTGGATAAATTTTCGATGAGTGTCACTAAATCTATGTGGATGTATATAAAAGTTTGCAATAATAGTATTTGATTTTGCTGAATTTAAAGAAGTGGTTGTACAAAAGGAGTTTGTGAATTTATTGATTTTATTAAATTTTAAACTCTTATTCATAAAGATCGTTGCAGTGTAAATTTGTTCATCTGTCGTTGAATGCACTATTTGAGATTCCAAATCGAAAATTACATCTCTATCAATCAGATAAGGTTCTTGTATTACGAGGGTGAGTAGAAAAGTAAGGTCTCCTATTTTTTTTTTCATAGAAAAACACATTTAATCACAACTTTTTATACATCATTGGAAAGGTTGGACACTTTGCTATTTTTCTACATAGTCGCCTTGATGCTCAATCACTTTTTTCATCCTGTCAACCAACTTTGTAATTCCGGTGTTGTACCACTCTCCCGCCGCCTCTTTGAGCCACTTGTTGAGCAGCTTTTTAAATGCGAAAAATAATTCTCCGGTCGAAATTCACCGTCAGTTAGTGGAAGTGTATGGTGAGAAGTGCATGGACATCAAAAATGTGCGGAAATGGTGCCGGAAGTTTAACGAGGGGCGGATAAACGTCCACGATGAACAGCGGTCTGGGCGGCCGAGTTTGCCGGAATCAACCGTGGCTCGAATCGACGAAATGGTGCGCGCAAACTGGCGGATAACCCTTGAAGAGATCGAGGATGGCCTGAATGAAAATTGCAGCCACTTCTCCGTGCACAAGATTGTGTCTAAACCCTCGGCTACAGAAAGGTGTCCGCCAGGTGGGTCGACAAGTGGTTCAAAGAGGCGGCGGGAGAGTGGTACAACACTTACTTTTCTACTCACCCTCGTAGGATGATATCTGGTGGGTTGTCTTTTATTGCAGCTTGAAGCTCATTCAGTGCCAATATACTTTTTCTTACATTTTGTTGTAAACATTTAATTCCTTTTCCCTGCATGATAATCAAACTAAATAAACACTAAACTTATGCTGCGAAATTTGCCTAATTGTCGGTTGGATGATATCTCGTTCGTTGGATAATTCTGTCTATCTGTATTTTGTATAGAGGACAGTCCGAGGAATTAGCTCTATGATTCGGCGAGTTTCTAAATTTAGGATGTTTTAGACAGTTATAACAATTGCAAATTTTTGAACAATCATGAATTCCTTGCGCGCCGCATAATTTGCATATCTCGACGTTAGTACAATCGGCCAATTTATGGTTGGGATTAAATTGAAGGCATTTCTGACATTGCTTTACCAGAATCTTATCTTCCACAAAACAGCGTTCAAAGTCAGGGTATAATTTATTATTCATATTTTTAAGGATTTGGTAAACCTTTGGAGAAACCCTTAGAACTATGTTGTGGTGGGGCGTGTTCGATTTCATGCTAAACAGAACATGGATATCATTTTCCATTTCGTTCAATTCAGGGTTCATACTGCAGATTGTTTTAGTAAAATTAGCGGTGTCTGTAAGTTTATTAACATTTTTGACTACTACTGTAGGATCTCTTGGTTTGAGGATAAAAATTTTGCTGATATTTGAGAGTTCTTCTGCCCTGCCTAACTCATCATTTAGAGATTCCATGTCTTATTCTGTAGGGGTCTTTATTATTACAGATTTCCTAGCATTTATAATTTTGTTAATCTTTATTTTTTTCCTTCGTCCCTAAGCTTTTTAACTTTGCTTGATATAGTTTGATACATTTTTGTATTATCTTCCACATTTATAGGTGTTGCCACTATTGTGAACTCCTTATGTAATTTTTTTTTTTAATGTAATCTTGTGGTGTTTCTGTACGAGCTACTTGAGCATATGTTGGAGTTGTTTTAACTAATTCATCTTGGATCCCTTTTAGTTTTTGGTCCATAACATCTGTAATTGTTGTTTTCATTAGTTCCAATATATCTTGGTTATTTATTTCTTTTAAAGTTGAAATACCATCCTTGGTTTGCCTAACCATAGTTGACAAAAATGTAATATCATTTTTAGTTAGATTTTTTTGATTTTGTTGAACTTTTTGTCAAAATAGTTATAAATTTCATCCAACTTATCATTTAATGTTTGAATAATTATTTCCATATTCTATTTTTGCATATTTGTGCGAAAACAACAATTGAAAAGGCTTTCAAAAATGACAATAACAAAACAAAAACAAAAAAAGGAAATCTCCTAAACTCTTAAACAGTGATTGCCAATTTTAAAAAAAGTTATAATATTTTTAATTAAACAATTTATAAGACTTTTATAAATTATACAATAAGCAAAATGAATATTTAAAACAATATTTACCGAAACTAGCGGAGCCTAGCGACGCACGTCCGGTCAGTTTCGCCTCCTGTATATAGTAGCCCCCACACATATAATAATTTTGAAAATAGAGCAATCCATAAATAAATCTTTAAATAAAAAGACATATATTGGATCAAAATATCATTTATTTTACCAATATTTCAGTTGGCTGAACGCCAACCTTTATCAAGGTGTTATAACATTTTAATGTGTGTCAACAACAAACTCAGCGTCACATAACGTCAATAAATATATATATATTTTTTTTCTCCTCATTGAATATATATATATAAGCAAAAATATTTTTTAAACTTAATTCTATTAACGTTATGTGGCGCTGAGTTTGTTGTTGACACACATTAAAATGTTATAATACCTTGATAAAGGTTGGCGTTCAGCCAACTGAAATATTGGTAAAATAAATGATATTTTGATCGAATATATGTCTTTTATATTTAATATATTATAATTTAAGGTTATTATAAATGAACAGTCAATGTTCAAACAATAATGAAAACATGATGCATTAGCGCGTAATCATTTATAAGAAACTAGACGAATGGCCCGGGCAACGCCCGGGGTTTACCCGAGTGCGAATATATTCTAAAAACGTTGACTTGGGTGGTCGCTATTAACAGGGTGGTCTGTATAGACAGGTGGATGTATCACACAGCTGATAACAGGGTTGTCTAGAGTGGTCGCTATAGACAGGGTGGTCTGTATAGACAGGTTTATGAGAGAGGCACAAACTTACAGGTTGTTGACGCCGCAATCCCCAGAGAGAGTGTTTTTTGTTGCATCATGCTGTGACTCACACGACGACCCAAGGTCAACAGGGGTGGAGCAGCAAGCTTAATTAAGCCTATCACCGTCTGGCGGCGCTGCTTGCGAGTTATATCTACAATTCTGCAAATAACTCTAAGGATATTCAAGATATTCAAGAAATTATTTTTCGAAAACCTTTCCGGGGATATACCTAATAATATCCCAGAATTTCATGGCGATTGGATGTATGGTTTTTGAATAACAGGGTTGTCTAGAGGGGGGCAGGGAGGACACGTGTTCCCTTGCAGCCAATGAGCGCGCATTCTATCCGTGAGCTTCAGACAAACAGACAAACAGACAAACAAACAGACAGAATAAGGCAAATATATAAGTAGATTTAAACTATATTTTGACGCGTATGTTTTTTTTTTTTTTAATAAATCAATTTTTTCTCTACTGTCCTTACTGTAATGATAAAAATAATGGGATCCCCTTATTGGCCAAGCCTTCCTATTATTTTTATCATTGCAGTATTTTATTTAAAACTAGCGGATGTACCCGGCTTCGCCCGGGTTTTACCCGAGTAAAGTTTTGTCTAACGAATCTCTCGATAAAGTGAACATTTTTTCCCGGTCCCTTGAAAAATACTCGATAAGTTGAATAAAATCAATATTAATTGGTTCCCTCGGTAATTGGAAGTTAAAGGAATAGTATCTTGCCTTGGAATTTTATCATTATTCTTGTCTCAAATAAATTGCCGTGTCATCCTGAATTTTGTCTTTCCTAATTTTCTACATTACAAAATCATCGTAATCATGATAATATTTAGAGCAGATTGTTGAATTATAACAGATAAATTAAAATATTTATCTTTATTGTTTTTAGGCGAAAAGTTATTTCAAAAATTTTATTTGCTAGAAACCTTCCCAGTACTATACTAAATGACTTCCCGAAGTTTCATGGCGTTCCAATGAGTGGTTTGGTCAGGCATAAAGGACAGACACACACACATACATTCATTTTTATATATATACTAGCGGACGTACCCGGCTTCGCCCGAGGTTTTACCCGAGTAAAGGTTTGTCTAACGAACATTTGTTAAAACAATTCTCTATAAACTTATAAAAATTTATATATATTTTGATAATTTGAAACTCGTAAATTTGAATCTCTCGATAAAGTGAACATTTTTTCCCGGTCCCTGTGTGCCGTGTCATCCTGAATTTTGTCTTTCCTAATTTTCTACATTACAAAATCATCGTTTTATCTAGTGAACATATTTTCCCAGTCCCTTGAAAAATACTCGATAAGTTGAATAAAATCATGGTCGTTTATGGAAGATGGACGTAGTTCCCAGAGGTCACCCGCCGCCCGCGCGCCAGGACCTCTTGATCCCTCTGATTGGCCGGTGGGAACTTGGACTGACCGGCCGGACGGGGGGGGGGGGGCAGACCTAAGCCTATCTCCGTCGCAAGGTGGCGCTGCTTGCGAGTTAAAGCTACAAATCTGCAAATAACTCTAAGGATATTAAAGATATTCAAGAAATTATTTTTCGTAAACCTTTCCGGGGATACACCTAATAATGTCCCAAAATTTCACGGCGATTGGATGTATGGTGTTTGAATCCATAGAGGACACACACACAGACACACAGACATTCATTTTTATATATAGATAGATATATAGAAGAACCATACGCTTCAAAAATAATTTAAATTTCTAATAATATAAGTAGTATATTATTTGTAACAATTAAATTTTCTGGAAATGTGTTTCTTTTCTATAATTACATCAAATACATTACCTCTACAGACCTCACTGCAATGATATATGTTATTGAATGAGAGGACTTGGCTCATCAGTGGTGAACCCTATCAACGGTTTCGCCAAATTAATCTCCATGATAAAATATATTGAATGAGAGGGTTCACCAAAGGAAGGGAAAACATTTAAGCACGCTAGTTTCTTTTAAACATAAAACGCACTAAATTGGCGAAACCGCTGGGAGGGTTCACCATTGATGAGCCAAGCCCTCCTAATATATTTTTCATCGCAGTAAGGACAGTAGAATTATGTTTTATGTTTAAAAGAAAATTGCATGTTTAAATGTTTTCCTTTCTTATATCATTATTATAATACATATATCAATATATAGTAATGATGGTTATTATGATAATTATAATCTCTTTATGCAACTTGTAAAGGTTGACACTTCTAAGATAGTGTGCAAAAAATGTCACAAAAGTGAAATTGTAATGGGATCAGATAGATAAATTAAGAAAAACGTATCTCATGATGGTGTAAAAAAAAAAGCTGATGGCCAAACTTTTTGTTGCACGATCAGGTGATGCCTTATTTCTTAACTTCTAAGATAAGGTTTTCCTGTAATAGGTTAAAGCCAAATTCTGTCAGGTTGTTTATGTTAAGGCGAATACCCCATCCAGCGCAGATAATATTGATAAGATATGCCATAAAATTTACATAACCTATTCTCTGATATGCGATGTTGACTCTATAGCGTTTAAAATATTTATAGAAAACAAGTTTATACAGTAGAACCTCCCGCTAGCGGACACCTCTCTATAAAGTACAGTTTTCATTTACAAAATTACCATTTTTACTATTTAGCAACTCTCCGGTAAGAGGACACCTCTCCCTAAAGGACAATTTGGCTCTGTAATTAGGTGTTGTCCTTTACAGGGAGGTTCTACTGTATACATTTTAGAATTTATATGTTGACGTCCATTATAGAATATCTTATTCCTAATATCATTGCAAGTTTACAAAATTTCAGACTTCTATGTATCCGTGGTAGTTGGGAATAAACTAGGGAAGATAATTTGTATATTTACTTTTAAACAAAGAGAAATAGACGCGGATGTTTAGCTGGTGTGTAATGAGTGACTAGAGTTCCAAGGGTTACAGTTACAGTTCTTGTTTAATTCTGGAACGTTCGGGGATTTTTTCTTTAAGGGTCTTGATTTCTCCGTTACAGTTCTTGTTTTATTCTGGAACGTTCGGTGATTTTTTCTTTAAGGGTCTTGATTTCTCCGTTACAGTTCTTGTTTTATTCTGGAACGTTCGGGGATTTTTTCTTTAAGTTTCTTGATTTCTCCGTTACAGTTCTTGTTTTATTCTGGAACGTTCGGGGATTTTTTCTTTAAGGGTCTTGATTTCTCCGTTACAGTTCTTGTTTTATTCTGGAACGTTCGGGGATTTTTTCTTTAAGGTTCTTGATTTCTCCGTTACAGTTCTTGTTTTATTCTGGAACGTTCAGGGATTTTTTCTTTAAGGGTCTTGATTTCTCCGTTACAGTTCTTGTTTTATTCTGGAACGTTCGGGGATTTTTTCTTTAAGGGTCTTGATTTCTCCGTTACAGTTCTTGTTTTATTCTGGAACGTTCGGGATTTTTTCTTTAAGGGTCTTGATTTCTCCGTTACAGTTCTTGTTTTATTCTGGAACGTTCAGGGATTTTTTCTTTAAGGGTCTTGATTTCTCCGTTACAGTTCTTGTTTTATTCTGGAACGTTCGGGGATTTTTTCTTTAAGGGTCTTGATTTCTCCGTTACAGTTCTTGTTTTATTCTGGAACGTTCGGGGATTTTTTCTTTAAGGTTCTTGATTTCTCCGTTACAGTTCTTGTTTTATTCTGGAACGTTCAGGGATTTTTTCTTTAAGGTTCTTGATTTCTCTTGATTTCTTCGTTACAGTTCTTGTTTTATTCTGGAACGTTCAGGGATTTTTTCTTTAAGGTTCTTGATTTCTCCGTTACAGTTCTTGTTTTATTCTGGAACGTTCGGGGATTTTTTCTTTAAGGTTCTTGATTTCTCCGTTACAGTTCTTGTTTTATTCTGGAACGTTCAGGGATTTTTTCTTTAAGGGTCTTGATTTCTCCGTTACAGTTCTTGTTTTATTCTGGAACGTTCGGGGATTTTTTCTTTAAGGGTCTTGATTTCTCCGTTACAGTTCTTGTTTTATTCTGGAACGTTCAGGGATTTTTTCTTTAAGGGTCTTGATTTCTCCGTTACAGTTCTTGTTTTATTCTGGAACGTTCAGGGGTTTTTTCTTTAAGGTTCTTGATTTCTCCGTTACAGTTCTTGTTTTATTCTGGAACGTTCAGGGTTTTTTTCTTTAAGGTTCTTGATTTCTCCGTTACAGTTCTTGTTTTATTCTGGAACGTTCAGGGTTTTTTTCTTTAAGGTTCTTGATTTCTCCATTACAGTTCTTGTTTTATTCTGGAACGTTCAGGGGTTTTTTCTTTAAGGTTCTTGATTTCTCCGTTACAGTTCTTGTTTTATTCTGGAACGTTCAGGGGTTTTTTCTTTAAGGTTCTTGATTTCTCCGTTACAGTTCTTGTTTTATTCTGGAACGTTCAGGGGTTTTTTCTTTAAGGTTCTTGATTTCTCCGTTACAGTTCTTGTTTTATTCTGGAACGTTCAGGGGTTTTTTCTTTAAGGTTCTTGATTTCTCCGTTACAGTTCTTGTTTTATTGTGGAACGTTCAGGGGTTTTTTCTTTAAGGTTCTTGATTTCTCCGTTACAGTTCTTGTTTTATTCTGGAACGTTCAGGGGTTTTTTTCTTTAAGGTTCTTGATTTCTCCGTTACAGTTCTTGTTTTATTCTGGAACGTTCAGGGGTTTTTTCTTTAAGGTTCTTGATTTCTTCGTTACAGTTCTTGTTTTATTCTGGAACGTTCAGGGGTTTTTTCTTTAAGGTTCTTGATTTCTCCGTTACAGTTCTTGTTTTATTCTGGAACGTTCAGGGTTTTTTTCTTTAAGGTTCTTGATTTCTCCGTTACAGTTCTTGTTTTATTCTGGAACGTTCAGGGGTTTTTTCTTTATGGTTCTTTATTTCTCCGTTACAGTTCTTGTTTTATTCTGGAACGTTCAGGGATTTTTTCTTTAAGGTTCTTGATTTCTTCGTTACAGTTCTTGTTTTATTCTGGAACGTTCAGGGATTTTTTCTTTAAGGTTCTTGATTTCTCCGTTACAGTTCTTGTTTTATTCTGGAACGTTCAGGGATTTTTCTTTAAGGTTCTTGATTTCTCCGTTACAGTTCTTGTTTTATTCTGGAACGTTCAGGGGTTTTTTCTTTAAGGTTCTTGATTTCTCCGTTACAGTTCTTGTTTTATTCTGGAACGTTCAGGGGTTTTTTCTTTAAGGTTCTTGATTTCTCCGTTACAGTTCTTGTTTTATTCTGGAACGTTCAGGGTTTTTTTCTTTAAGGTTCTTGATTTCTCCGTTACAGTTCTTGTTTTATTCTGGAACGTTCAGGGTTTTTTTCTTTAAGGGTCTTGATTTCTCCATTACAGTTCTTGTTTTATTCTGGAACGTTCAGGGGTTTTTTCTTTAAGGTTCTTGATTTCTCCGTTACAGTTCTTGTTTTATTCTGGAACGTTCAGGGGTTTTTTCTTTAAGGTTCTTGATTTCTCCGTTACAGTTCTTGTTTTATTCTGGAACGTTCAGGGGTTTTTTCTTTAAGGTTCTTGATTTCTCCGTTACAGTTCTTGTTTTATTCTGGAACGTTCAGGGGTTTTTTCTTTAAGGTTCTTGATTTCTCCGTTACAGTTCTTGTTTTATTGTGGAACGTTCAGGGGTTTTTTCTTTAAGGTTCTTGATTTCTCCGTTACAGTTCTTGTTTTATTCTGGAACGTTCAGGGGTTTTTTCTTTAAGGTTCTTGATTTCTCCGTTACAGTTCTTGTTTTATTCTGGAACGTTCAGGGGTTTTTTCTTTAAGGTTCTTGATTTCTTCGTTACAGTTCTTGTTTTATTCTGGAACGTTCAGGGGTTTTTTCTTTAAGGTTCTTGATTTCTCCGTTACAGTTCTTGTTTTATTCTGGAACGTTCAGGGATTTTTTCTTTAAGGTTCTTGATTTCTCCGTTACAGTTCTTGTTTTATTCTGGAACGTTCAGGGGTTTTTTCTTTAAGGTTCTTGATTTCTCCGTTACAGTTCTTGTTTTATTCTGGAACGTTCAGGGTTTTTTTCTTTAAGGTTCTTGATTTCTCCGTTACAGTTCTTGTTTTATTCTGGAACGTTCAGGGTTTTTTTCTTTAAGGTTCTTGATTTCTCCGTTACAGTTCTTGTTTTATTCTGGAACGTTCAGGGGTTTTTTCTTTAAGGTTCTTTATTTCTCCGTTACAGTTCTTGTTTTATTCTGGAACGTTCAGGGATTTTTTCTTTAAGGTTCTTGATTTCTCCGTTACAGTTCTTGTTTTATTCTGGAACGTTCAGGGGTTTTTTCTTTAAGGTTCTTGATTTCTTCGTTACAGTTCTTGTTTTATTCTGGAACGTTCAGGGGTTTTTTCTTTAAGGGTCTTGGTTTCTCCTTGGACGTTCTTGTTTTATTCTGGAACGTTCAGGGATTTTTTCTTTAAGGGTCTTGGTTTCTCCGTTACCGTTCTTGTTTTATTCTGGAACGTTTAGGGATTTTTCTTGAAAGTTCTTGCTTTTTCTTTACTGTTCTTGGTTTATTCTGGAACGTTCTTCATTTCTTCCTTACCGATCTTGGTTCTCCGTTACCGTTCCTGTTTTCTTTGACGTTCTTGGTCTCTTCTTTACCGTTCTTGGTTTCTTCCTTGCTGTTCTAGGTTTATTCCTTACCCTTCTTGGTTTTTCTTTACCCATCTTGCCTTCTTCTTTACCATTCTTAGTTTCCTTCTTACCCTTCTTGGTTTCTTTGACTTTTTTGTTTCCTTCTTTACAGTTCTTGGTTTCTTATTCACCGTTCTTGGATTTTTTTTTATCATTCTTGGTTTTTATTTACCGTTTTTGGTTTCTTCTGAATCGTTCTTGACTTCTTCTTTACCATTCTTAGTTTCCTTCTTACCCTTCTTGGTTTCTTTGACGTTTTTGTTTTCTTCTTTACCGCTTTTTTGGTATCTTATTTACCATTTTTGGCTCACTTCTATGGTCTCACCCTTAGTCTCGCTGGATTTCCTGGGCTCCGCTCACCCTTGACTCTACGTACTTACCCTGCGCATCTACCTGCGACTAACTACACTCATTACCATCCTCAGTCACGCCTCTAAACAACAAAGCACTCTGTGGCACAATTTACATAGCGGAGTCCTCCTACATCATCCTTCCCCTTCCTTCCTATCTCCACTCAATCATATTAGGGTATCAAGCTTGTAAAGCTTGAGATCATGACTGGGTGAAGTAGAATGCGTCTGTCTTTGTCATTAAGACTGGGAGCACTACTCAGTGGCAGGCCGACTTAGCTCCAAAAGAAATGGCCGCCTCTGACATGAGGAACAGACGCCATGTGCAGCCGCTCCTAACATGGAGTACAAACGCGGCTCATCCTGTATCCCTGTATTAGGAGTCCTTACAGGGTACTATCACTTGTAAATAACGCCATGCAACTTTTTTTTCTATCTGTGTGAGGGAAAACATAAGGAAGAAGGGAAAAAAGTATCTTCGTCCATACAGTAATAAAGTGGTGATTATTAAGTACAGGTTACATTTTTAAATCTTTTTTCCTTACTGGTTAGTGAGTATGGCCAATATACACTGCGTGACATTGAAAATGGAACACCAAGAAATAGTGACCAGAAAGTGATGAAACTCGGCAGACAGAGAGAGACAGGGGCGAACAATAAGTGATCTTTATTTCAAAATGATAGTCATAATACAGAGCGAGAACGGCGTCGGCTTAGTAGCAAGTAGGACCACCGCGGACGGCGATGCACGCAGCAACACGTCTAGGTAGAGAGTCAATCAGAGTACGGATGGCGTCCTGAGGGATGGCTCTCCATTCCCTCTCAACCATTTGCCACAGTTCGTCTTCTGAACGCGGCTGTGGCAAGGCATGCAAACGGCGTCCAATGATGTCCCAGACGTGCTCGATTGGTGAGAGACCAGGAGAGTACGGTGGCCAGGGAAGCATCTGTACATCTTGCAGAGCTTGTTGGCTAATGCGAGCAGTGTGCGGTCGGGCGTTATCCTGCTGATAAAGGGCATTGGGTACCCCCTGAAGGTAGGGGAGTGTCACCGGTCGCAGCACATCATCAACGTATCGTTGGGCCGTCATAGTGCCCTGAATACGAAGTAAAGGTGACCTGGAATCATACGCGATTGCGCCCCAAACCATGATTCCACGTTGTCGCACGGTGGGGCGTTCCACAATTGCTGCCGGATTGGACCTTTCTCCACGTCGACGCCACACGCGTACACGGCGACTATCACTGGACAAGCAGAAACGCGACTCATCTGAGAACACAACCCTGTGCCATTCCGTCATCCATGTCGATCTAGCCCGGCACCATTCCAAACGTTGGCGCCTATTCGGTGGGGTCAATGGCAGTCTTCTTAGCGGACGGCATGAGTGCAAGCCATTAGCAACCAATCGACGGGAAATGGTTCTGGTCGAGATGGAATGATCTAGGGTGTCTTGCACATGTTGCAGGATGGCGGTACAAGTGGCTTGTGGGGCCGCCACTGCTTGTCGAAGGATACGCCGATCCACACGTGCTGACGTCACTCTGGTTGCACCGACATTCCTATAAATTGCCACATTTCCTTGTTCCAACCATCTTCTCCACAGTCGGTGCACCGTGGACGCACCAAGGTGTGTATCAGCTGCGATTTGACGTATGGACCAACCTGCCCTTTTCAGTCCGATCACCATGCCCCTCGTAAAAGCGTCTGTCTGCTTGAACTGCCTCCGTTTACGATGACCTGGCATTCTCTGTTATTACACGTGTCTTTTGACACAAGAACAAAATTTCTACAATGATTTTCCTTGAAGAAATAACGACACGAATACTGTCCTTTCTGCAAGTTCCTTCCCTTATATCTTACTCCATGTGCGCACGAGAGCTGCGCATTTTACATCATTTGCATAACTCGGTTAGGCACGTCTACCCTGAAATTTGCATAATTTTCTGGCCACTATTTCTTGGTGTTCCATTTTCAATATACGCAGTGTAGAAATAGGTATTTATTTTGCATATACGTTATTTATGAGACCAAAATAGTGATTTTTGTCTGATTAATAATTTCTATGAAGATAAAATGTGCGATCATCTTTCGGATTAAATAGAAACAACTCGGACGTAGATACATTTATTTTTTGTGATAAATGAGCCGAAGCAATTTTAAATGTAGAGTGTTTTTCCCCCTCTCTTTTTAGCTTTACAGCTTTACCGGATGTCTCTTTTGCTAATCAGGTTCCAAATATGCATTGTATGGAAGCCAAAATTAATTTTTGTGATAAAATAAATAATTTGTTTAAATCAATTCATAAAATACATATTTATTAGAGCGTGAGAATATCCTCAAAAAGGCAAAAAAAAAAAATTTAAATTACATAACATTTCTGTTCCACTAGATGGCGCTCTGCTATTTAAAAAGCTCATGTTCTCGTTGTCAGGATATGCTTCTTTTTTTATTTATATACATATATAGATATGTATATAGATTTACATACGTAAGCAGAGAGACCACACAAGAAGTCCGTATTAAAATGAGGTTATGAGCAAATAAAATGATGCGAGAAATTCCCCCATCATATTTACATATGCAACTTCGATTTCATGGAACTTGATAGCATGTGTTGTTGGAAAGGGGCAGTAAATTTTATCTATGAAACAACTCTCCGAATGTTCATAAAATTACATGTCGTATGTTTTCCCCCTATACTCTTGTGTTGATGATGTTTCCTATAAAGTTTTCCTGCTCCCAACTTTATAAAATTTCCTTAGAACACGGGATAATTTTTGTGTTGTTCTCTCCGACACCACAACTATTTCCTCGACTTGTAAGGAAAATGTTTAGAAGCATCTTGTCTATAGATTGTAGTTGTTGCTTGGGGTGTGCACAGTGACACTCATGGACAAAACTGAAGTTGTACCTTTTACCATGTATATCGGAATAATAACTCTGAAAGATATTACAATGGCCTTTATTGAAGATACACGAGATAAACAAGTGTCAACTAAATTTTCTCTGTGCTCTTAAAAAAATGGACGACTGGCGACATTAAAGACTTTAAAACTTGCTTAAGTTTTGTCCATGAGTGTATATTTATAAGTAGTTTATTATCTGGCTAAAGAAGGCTGTAAGGGCCAGCTTGAAAACTCCCAACTCATCTATTCAGTAATTTCTTCCATCCACAAACAAACCTCTCTCTGGAAATCCACCCTAAACCACCCCTGGTACACCCCCATTCCTAACGAATCTTCTTTCCACACCCTTACTAGGGAAGAACAAACGGTGATTTCAAGATTACGAACAGGACATCTTAGAATTCTCAAATTTAATGGAAAAAAATCAAAACCTTCCCGAAATTCCCCAAATGCGATTCTCAACCAGCCAGTCCTGAACATCTATTGTATCAAATCCTTCAAAAAAGACCTATAGGAAAACCCCAGGACTATAATACAAAAACTGAGACAATGGAACCTAATGGAGATTGTTTAAACGACTTGACGAATAAGCATCAACAACATTTTCTTTGTGGATGCCAGTTTTAGACGATTTAAAACTCTGATAAAAGCGCAGACTTGAATTTTGTAGCGATTGATTATCTCCTCTTCAAAGGAGTTAGAAATCCAAAAATTCAGGATTTTATACCAAACAACCCTGGAGTTGTTGTTGTTAGCGTTCCTCAAGCCGACTTTTGGTGACTATATAACAACTCGATTTTTACTCGATAAAAGATTTTTGTCGAAACGTTGAGAAAATAAAAACAATGCGCGCTTTAGATGTTGTACTAAATTCGAAAAATCACGTGATAACGCTCTTGCAACCTCAGAACAATTTTTAACGCCTTGCCAAATGTTTTATTTTTATTTACTTCTCCTGACGAAGACAAAATATTTTTGTCAAAACGTTGAGAAAAATAAAAAAAACTCCAACTGGCCGAAGTGTCTATTTTTCATATAACAACTATATGAATACTTGGAATATTAACCAAAAAAGAAAAAATCATGAGATATGGAGTCTCTTGTAGTTTTTTTAAGCTTTCGAGGATTTCTGCCTTTCAACAGGAAAATGAAATTAAGAACATATAAGAGAAAACTTTGTTATATATTTGCATATACACGTACACATAAAGCTAAAAATTTGCATCTAAAGAAAAATATACGACAGAAAAATATATGATGCATTCAAACGTCATTTGTTATATAAGAAAATAAAACTGTTTTAGACCCGTATGATTCTTTTTTAAATTAAGAGCATATTTGAATATTTAATATATTTGAATATATAGAAGAAATATATATGCAAAAAAGTAATTAATAGAAAATCAACTATGGAGGAAATTTGCACAAGAGCGAGACTATTCTACAAGAAATTTTCTTCATCTCATGGTCTTTTTCTTTTAATAACAAATATTCTAAATATGAAAAAATAGTACAAATGTAATATTGTACTGGGATAAGGTGCATAAATTATGAAAAAAGGCATCTCCTTATCGTGCAACTGAAAGTTGCTGATGGCTTGCGCCATCTATATAAACGAGAATAGTTGATATTTATTCCGATAGATGGCGCAAGCCATCAGCAACTTTCAGTTGTTCGATAAGGAGATGCCTTTTTTCATAAAATATTCAAAATTTTGTTCTGTTAGTGACCATTACTTCGTTGCTCATCTAGTGGTAGCTTCCTTGACAGCTTCTAGGACTTGGAGTTACAAGCCAAAAACTGTCAATAGTCAATTTTAAAAATTAAATTATTTCATGATGATACAAGCGTGCCACCTGTTGTTGAATAAATTAAAAATGTATTTAGAATTTGCAAGTAAGTACTTAAAAATAAACTATTTTTAGCTCGCATGCATTTTAAAAAATAAATAATTTCCTTCTGCCAACTTAATTTAATCTACCTCCATGGTTTTCTTAAAATGTACTTCGAATATGTTCTTCAAGCTCCCCAATTTTCCAATACAGAAATATAAATATCCATCTCCAACATTTATGTTTTTTTTATCTGAAAAAATCTCGCATGTATCAATAAAAATTGAGTAGATAACATACACAATGACATTTATTTCATATCAAAGTACCAAACAATTGGACTAAAAGTAAATATGCAAATGTAGTATATTCCATATTTATCGAAGTATTCAGGCCTCTCTGAACATCTTGTCAATGTCCTTGCTGTGTTCCCCGGCATCGTAGGACTTGGGTGTGACAAACTGCCATTCCTTAGACTTGTTCCTATCCCGTTCATACTGGACGCACTTGCCGATCATTGGCCTGCAACACACATGTCACTCATGTACACTAGTTTAGTACTTATCCTAAGTACGCTATGATAATCATGGTGGATAGTTAGTGTTACGACTACTAGAGTAGTCAACTTTATGCAAATACTAGCCGAATGACCCGGGCAACGCCCGTGTTTTACCCGATTGAATATTTTATTAAAATACTATTTGTTACAATTATAAATTGGCGCCTTAAATAAATGCATATATTAGTTAATAACTATAGCCTATGTGCTTTATCTGTCTATGTACTGTTGGCTTCCGTAGGCGTCTCTTACTGGGAAAAAGAAAGAGAGGATTCCATTTGGTTATTAACTAATATATGCATTTATTTAAGGAGCGACCCGCTCCAACACAATAGTTACAAAAACGAAAAAGCGAGTGGGGGGGGGGGGGGCAGGGGCATGATGGGGGGGGGGGGGGGGGGGGGGCAAAGGTGGCGTGATCGTAGCCGACCAATAGGAGGGCGCCATTCCAAAAAAAAAGCAAACCGTGACAGAGGCCACGCATGAAGCTCGTAACTGTATATAGAATATTTGTAACTTAAAAACTAAGAGGAAAAAAGTATGTAAATTTCTTTTAATGTATAAATTGAGCGTGTTTTTCAATAAAAAGAGTTCTGGATAAGTTTTGGATGGTTGATAGTCGTCCTTAGAGCCTCTTCCTTGGAGTTGCGGAGCTGGTCAAGTAGCTGGACTCTAGGTTGTCTCTCAAAGTAAAGAGAGACACCAATCTATATTGAGAAGCGTCTCAATAGTTAGCGACTGATTTTACTGTAGTACTGATCCTAAGTACGCTATGATAATCATGGTGGGTAGTTAGCGACTGATTTTACTGTAAGTATACCACATGTCTACATATGTAGAGAGTAATTCGACTTTTACATTTACAAAGTTTCAGAGTTCCGTTTGGTTACTTTACATACATTGATGCCCGTTAGATAGCTAACAAACGACAGCAGTTCTTTTTACCCATCATGGAGACTTATGGACTAAATTTTGATATAGAGGCTTTACCAGACCATCTCTTGGAATGTATGGGAGCCTCAAGACAGGACCTATATTCCTACCCTACCAATATTATAAATACAAGTATAATACTTGTATACTCTTACTTGTATGAATTCAGTCTCCATGACCTTGTATAATTATACAACGGAATCTCAGAAATGGTATTCAAGCAAACTTCTCTATGGACATAAGCTTCTATGACAGTAGAATTACATATAAATATTAGCATCGAGCAATGCTCTTCCGCAAACAATAAAGGCAAGTTAGATTAATATAAAGATATAACGTGTCATTTTGGGGGGTTAGTGGAAGGATGGTCTAAACCGTTTGTTTTCGACCGTTACGACCCGTGTTCGATTCCCGCATTGGACACTTTTTTCTGATAAAAAAAATGCTCCAATGGCCCCCGATTCTTTCAAAAGTCCAACCCCACTAGCGAATGCAAATAACCAAACGGGGCTCTGGAAAATTTGTAAGTGCGAAGTCACACTGTTTTCACATTGTGTAGACATGTGGTGCACTTACAGTAAAAGCGGTCGTCAACTTCTACCCACCATGATTATCATGGCCTGTACCACGAGTGTACTAGGGATATCACGAAATACGTGGTGTCGCTGGAGACCCACTGGTGATTCTCCATCAAACTCTGCAGCACTGGCAGAGACGCCATGTTCTTTGTACATAGTATGATGCATATATTAAATTATGTATTTTTTAATAGTACAGACTGTACACTTTGCATGTATTGATAAGATGTCAATAAAATTATTTTAATTGTCAATTGTCCATATATAGGAAATGAAAGCATTTAAAGTACGAATATTTTATACACAAAAAAACAGAAATTTCTACTATTCAACAACAACAACAAAAAGGCTTTTATTAGGGCCCATTGACCTGTATGGATTCGCCATACAACAACAAAATATTTCAGTAATTTTTTTCTCCCTTTCCCCATGTGTACGTGAGCCTTTGTTTGAAAAGGGATTTATTTACACATCTGTTCTAAAATGTTCCTCACTACCTCTTTTGTGTATGAATCTATTTACAATTGATCTGTAGAAATTATAGAGTTCTATTGCTATATTTTTCTTTTCTGTAATAGTTCTCAGCGTCTTCAGTGGGTTGCTAAATCTCCAGAAGGTGTTTTTAATAGTTTTTTTCTCTTTCTTCACCTCAATAAATTTATACTATTCTAAAGATACTTACGGGAATTTCTTGACACACTTGAGTGGATGCTCCAAAGTGAAACAGTCGGTTGAAAGAATGTTGAAGTACAAGGTACCCACGGAGTTGGAAATCAGACTGTTGTCACCACGGAGACAGTCGTAGAATTTCTTGTCGCAGTCACAATTGCTCCTGAATCACACATTCCTTACAGTTCTGAAACTCATTTGTTGGTTTGAAGTAGATTCAGAGAAAAACCACATCCACATCAACCATATGATTTAACTCCCGACGTTGGGGGGTCGGTGGAAGGCTAGTCTAAACCGTTGGTTTTCACCATAACGACCCGGGTTCGATTCCCGCATTGAGCACTTTTTTTCTGATTTAAAAAAAAAATGCTCCAATGGTCCCCGATTCTTGCAAAAGTCCAACCACACTAGCGAGTGCAAGTAAGCAAACGGGGCTCTGGCATATTTGTAAGTGCAAAGTTGAACTGCTTTTCACATGTGTAGATATGTGGTGCACTTACAATAAAAGCAGTCGCCTACTTCTACCTACCATGATTATCATGGCCTGTACCACGTGTACTAGGGATTAGCAAAAAAAAAAAACTCTCACGTTTCAGTGACAGAAGAATTCCCCTGAAGAAAATGACAGGAATTCACTAAAACGTCGTGAGTTAAACTATGGGTTGATATGTAACATTTCCTATATAGAAATAAGAGAGATAGTCACAATACTTTGTCTTTTAATATTTAATTTAATTACAACAAGGTTAACACTATAAAGTAATTTATAATACAATATAATGCGGCTTATGATTGTAGAACGACATTTGAAAATTATATCGCATGTGTTTCTTTTAAACTTTCGAAATTTATTTTAAGGAGAAATAACGATTATTTCTAACCTTAGGGATGAAGTATGAAAGGATGAATTGTGAAGAGTAATGATATATTAAAGGGGTGATAGGAATTCCCATCCCTGAACACTTTTATTTTTCCATTCATCATTACTCTTCACAATTCATCCTTTCATACTTTATCCCTAAGGTTAGAAATAATCGTTATTTCTCCTTAAAATAAATTTCGATTTTTCGTTCAAAAAAAAAAACATTTGCGGTATAATTTTCAAATGTCGTTCTACAAAGTTAACTATTTATATACAGTTATCAGCGTCATAATCAATTCTGTCACCGTTTGCTTTTGTGAATGGAATAAATACCCAAATATGGCCATTTCTCATAACCATCGTGGTTCAGTAGTAGAATGCTCGCCTGCCACGCGGACGGCCCGGGTTCGATTCCCGGCCGATGCATTTTTTTTTTTTTTACAATTTTTAAACTCATTTATATATTATACAAGAATGACATCCACGGCGCCAATTTATAATTGTAACGAATAGTATTTGAATAAAAGCATTTAATCGGGTAAAACCCGGGCGTTGCCCGGGCCATTCGGCTAGTAATATATAAACAAAACTTATGCAAAATTACAACAACAAAAAAAAAAAAGTGCAGTTTTGCCGACTGACTGAGAAAAATCAAAGAATAATGAAATATTTCACATAAATAAATAAATACAAAGCATGTTACAGGTTGATTTGACAATCCTTACAATACATGCATACAGAATAACTCTTTCTTTCAAATCCTATGAGAGACCATATCTTAAAAAAACATAACGTAAAACTCAGTTTCTCCTGGAGATGATTGATGTATAAAGTTGTTTATTTGTTTTGCATAATATTTCATTTATAAATTAATCTCATAATTTAATCCGTGAAAATAAAAATATTGGACTGTTGACCAAACAAAACTAAAAATAGATGGTTTAATGTTATATAGTTAAGATATATAATTAATTGTGATGTTTATGTAATTTTGATCTTCATTGAATAAAATATATAAAGTTTAAATGTGTTTTAAACTTTAATAACAAGCATAAAACAGTCATCTCTTATTTGAGACTAGACGAATGGCCCGGGTAACGCCCGGGTTTTACCCGAGTGCGAATATATTTTAAAAACGTTGTCTTGGGTGGTCGCTATAGACAGGGTGGTCTGTATAGACAGGTGTATGTATCACACAGCCGATAACAGGGTTGTCTAGAGTGGCCGCTATAGACAGGGTGGTCTGTATAGACAGGTGTATGTATCACACTGCTGATAACAGGGTTGCCTAAGGTGACCGCTATAGACAGGGTGATCTGTATAGACAGGTGAATGTAACACACTAATGATAACAGGGTTGCCTAAGGTGACCGCTATAGACAGGGTGGTCTGATTAGACAGGTGGATGTAACACACTGCTGATTACAGGGTTGCCTAAAGTGTCCGCTATAGACAGGGTGGACTGTATAGACAGGTGTATGTATCACACAGCTGATAACAGGGTTTTCTAGAATGGCCGCTATATACAGGGTGGTCTGTATAGACAGGTGGATGTAACACACTGCTGATTACAGGGTTGCCTAAAGTGTCCGCTATAGACAGGGTGGTCTGTATAGACAGGTGGTAACAAGCACAAAACAGCCATCTATTATTTGAGACTGTTGTCCTGTCAGAGAACCCAAGCCATGAGGGATATTTTAAGTAACTCAAGAATCCATGAGGAGATACCAACCAGAATCTTGAATGCCGTCATACCTGTAAATTTCTGTGAGATGGGTTAAACTAGGTATCTTCTTGAAGTAATCTCTTATCAAAGACTGTTGTGTCAGACTAAGTAAAGAGGAGTCTTTCAACCGAAACAGGTTACTGATAAGAGATCACCTCCAGGAAAGTAGGTTGACTAAAGTTCAAAATTAAAAAATATAACAACAAAAGCCTTTATTGAGGACCTCTCGTCCTATAAAGGATTCGCCAATTTACAGAGATATTGAAGAGAAGAAAACTAAGAATACAGAGATATATGTAGTAGGTATAGTATAGTATTTTCTACACTGTGACTATATACAACAGCAGCAACAAGCCTTTTACTGGAATCGAAGTAAAATTAAAAAAATATATAATAATTGAATAGACTTTAAGTCAAAAGGCGATCAATTAAGTATACTTATATAAAAAAAGGCGTACCTCTAGTTCCGTAAAAGAAAAATTACTAATTTTCATTTTGTTTTACGAAGAATTTGTAAATTAAGTTTATTGTGCAATAAATTGATAAAGAGGAAGCAATCTCTCAATATTTATAATAAGATGCACTAGCATTATATATTTATAAATGTATGTAATTCTACTGTCCTCAAAGCTTATGTCCATAGTTCTTCTAAAATACCCATTCCAAGAGTCTATCAACAGTATCACTATAAAAGGAAGTTCCAAAATGCAATATAACAGCGGTATGGTAGATTAAACTGGCGAAACCGCTGGGAGGGTTCACCACTGATGAGCCAGGCCCTCTCATTATTTTTTCCATTGCAGTAAGGGCAGTAGAAATTGTTTAATATCAAAAAGAATCTTACGCCTTTAAAATAGTTTCGAATCTCTCAATATATTTTAATAAAAAAATGTTTTTTATTCTTTAACAGATTTATAGATGGAAATTTTGCCGGGAGGATATTGATCTAAAGAGACAAAGGTCGCCTCTCCCGTCAAAATAGACGTCAAAACTAGACGCCATCTATTGACCGTCGCCGCAACTAGCGGCCTCGGGTCGGTGACAAAGCCACAACACCAGCTTTGGCAAACTGAAAAGCGTCCACCTAGAGACCATGGTTTCGGGCTAATGGCCCTCGTCAGTCTAGGGTGGACTTTATTCCATGAGATCTACACGATCAACTGATTTAGGTACGTCCTTTTTTATATATTAATCTAACAGATCAAACTTACAAACAATCTTAAAATATGGTTCAATAAAAAAGGTATAAAGCCATAAGGAGCCATCTATTTTTAGCAAATGAAAACATTAAAACGCGAATGTTTCTTTAACACATAAAACAAATTTCTTCTGTCCTTACTGCTGTTAAAGTATCAGTGGTGAACCCTCCCTTATAAATATCTATCATGATTTGCCATAACCCCCTTCCTGTTCCAAAATAACTTTATTAGATACCTCTCAAAAAGAGCGATCCTCCGAGCAATCCCTATATATATAAAAGTCAGTGTATGTATGTATGTATGTGTGTTTGTTCCTATGTCGGCTATACACGTCCACAATACGTAACTAATCTAACTGAAATTTTAACAATATATAGAGTAGAATCTGGAAAAAACTTATAGTGAAAATATCAGGTCTCTATCCCGAATATTTTTCGAGTTATTTGCAAATTGCGTTGCGTATTTGCTCTTTCGCTCGCAAGCAGCGCCTCTAGCGGTGAAAATGGGAGATAATATCAGCTGACCTAATGTACATGTAAAACGTGTTTCAACAGGACATAGAGAAAAATCTGGAAAATATATTTATCGGATATTTAGCCAAGAAAATTTTAAATTGAAAGGTTCTGGACAAAAATAGCTGTATTTTATCCAGAAAATGATCATGACAATATTGCTGTATCATGTTTGATTATCAGATACAAAATTATAACGGGAACATTTTCATAAAACAGAGACCACGGGTAAAGCCAATTCATTTTTAGTATGCAAGAGAACAAAATTCTAACAGAAAAACATTCATTCGAGCAGAAGATACAAAGCCAGATCATCTTTCTATAAAAATATCGCTTCTCAGACACAAAGTTTGGAGCGGGACGTTTCACAAGAGTGACATCCACGGCGCCAATTTATAATTGTAACGAATAATATTTGAATAAAAACATGTAATCGAGTAAAACCCGGGCGTTGCCCGGGTCATTCGGCTAGTATACTATATTTTTGGAATAATTGGAGTTCAGTTTAATGGTGAGAATAAGAAAAGATTGTGGACGGCGGCAGTGTTCTCTTACTTAGTGTAGAGTCCGCTGTTCCTCAGTCCGTGTTTGGACTCTCCTTTCTCCAGGTTGTCCGGACAGTGGTCGTGGGTCCGGCAACATTTATCTGTCTCTTTGGCAGGTCCCAGATGTTCGTAGTGTCGACTGATGTTTCCAGCTCCACACCACCGCGTTCCTGCGACCTCTGAGTCTTTAGAACTCTAAGTAACAATGGTAAAAGTATGAATATAGTGGCCAAAGGGAGAAAAGAATGGTCAAAGGAAGAAAATTATGATCTAAGTAACAATGGTAAAAGTATGAATATAGTGGCCAAATGGAGAAAAGAATGATCAAAGGAAGAAAATTATGATCTAAGTAACAATGGTAAAAGTATGAATATAGTGGCCAAAGGGAGAAAAGAATGGTCAAAGGAAGAAAATTCTGATCTAAGTAACAATGGTAAAAGTATGAATATAGTGGCCAAATGGAGAAAAGAATGGTCAAAGGAAGAAAATTATGATCTAAGTAACAATGGTAAAAGTATGAATATAGTGGCCAAAGGGAGAAAAGAATGATCAAAGGAAGAAAATTATGATCTAAGTAACAATGGTAAAAGTATGAATATAGTGGCCAAAGGGAGAAAAGAATGATCAAAGGAAGAAAATTATGATCTAAGTAACAATGGTAAAAGTATGAATATAGTGGCCAAAGGGAGAAAAGAATGGTCAAAGGAAGAAAATTCTGATCTAAGTAACAATGGTAAAAGTATGAATATAGTGGCCAAATGGAGAAAAGAATGATCAAAGGAAGAAAATTATGATCTAAGTAACAATGGTAAAAGTATGAATATAGTGGCCAAAGGGAGAAAAGAATGGTCAAAGGAAGAAAATTATGATCTAAGTAACAATGGTAAAAGTATGAATATAGTGGTCAAAGGGAGAAAAGAATGGTCAAAGGAAGAAAATTCTGATCTAAGTAACAATGGTAAAAGTATGAATATAGTGGCCAAATGGAGAAAAGAATGATCAAAGGAAGAAAATTATGATCTAAGTAACAATGGTAAAAGTATGAATATAGTGGCCAAAGGGAGAAAAGAATGGTCAAAGGAAGAAAATTATGATCTAAGTAACAATGGTAAAAGTATGAATATAGTGGTCAAAGGGAGAAAAGAATGGTCAAAGGAAGAAAATTCTGATCTAAGTAACAATGGTAAAAGTATGAATATAGTGGCCAAATGGAGAAAAGAATGATCAAAGGAAGAAAATTATGATCTAAGTAACAATGGTAAAAGTATGAATATAGTGGCCAAAGGGAGAAAAGAATGGTCAAAGGAAGAAAATTATGATCTAAGTAACAATGGTAAAAGTATGAATATAGTGGCCAAAGGGAGAAAAGAATGATCAAAGGAAGAAAATTATGATCTAAGTAACAATGGTAAAAGTATGAATATAGTGGCCAAAGGGAGAAAAGAATGATCAAAGGAAGAAAATTATGATCTAAGTAACAATGGTAAAAGTATGAATATAGTGGCCAAAGGGAGAAAAGAATGGTCAAAGGAAGAAAATTATGATCTAAGTAACAATGGTAAAAGTATGAATATAGTGGCCAAAGGGAGAAAAGAATGGTCAAAGGAAGAAAATTATGATCTAAGTAACAATGGTAAAAGTATGAATATAGTGGCCGAAGGGAGAAAAGAATGGTCAAAGGAAGAAAATTATGATCTAAGTAACAATGGTAAAAGTATGAATATAGTGGCCAAAGGGAGAAAAGAATGATCAAAGGAAGAAAATTATGATCTAAGTAACAATGGTAAAAGTTTGAATATAGTGGCCAAAGGGAGAAAAGAATGGTCAAAGGAATAAAATAATGGTCAAATCGAGAAAGAAAAGAAAGGTCAAAACACCATTGAAAAAGTATGAATATAGTGGCCAAAGGAAGAAAAGAATGGTCAACGTAAAAAAGAATGGTTAAAGTAAGAATTAAAAGAGGAAGTATGGTGAAATTAAGAAGAGAATAGGTCAGGTAAAGAAAGACATGTAAGAAACTAACTACGGATTGACTGAAGAGTTCAACAGGTATAAGAGAGTCCACCGACCTGGGAAGATGAAGGTTCTCCTGAAGACACCTCCAGGAATCTCCAAGAAGATGGAAGGTATGATCGTCATGCCGGCGAACATGTTCTGAGTCATCAGTTTATCGCAGAGAACCAGTAGGTCTTCCATGTCTTCAGGACTGACATCCTTAGCTAAGGGATTCAGCTTCATAAGCTCGCTGATGATGAACCTAGACACAGCATCATCATCATATCACATCTATCTATTAAGAACTGCCTCTAGAATACTTGAATTTGGTATAAATATATAGAGTTTAATTTAAAAGGCATATATTGGATCAAAATATCATTTATTTTACCAATATTTCAGTTGGCTGAACGCCAACCTTTATCAAGGTATTATAACATATTAATGTGTGTCAACAACAAACTCAGCGCCACATAACGTCAATAGAATTAAGTTTTAAAAATATTTTTGCTTATATTCAATGGGGAGGGGAAAAAATGATACATACATTTATATTATTCCGCCTTTGCCGGTCCCAAGCCCGGATGAAAAAGGAGAAGGGGGAGCAGTAACAAGCTCACTAAAAAACCTGGGCTCAGCTGGCCCGGCTGATAGTACCCTGTAAGGGCTCCTAATCCAAGTATACAGGATGAGCAGCGTTTGTACTCTATGTTAGGAGCGGCTGCACATGGCGTCTGTTCCTCATGTCAGAGGCGGCCATTTCTTTTGGAGCTAAGTCGGCCTGCCACTGAGTAGTGTTCCCAGTCTTAATGACAAAGGTAGACGCATTATACTTCACCCAGTCATGATGGTCTCAAGCTTTACAAGCTTGATGCCCTAATATGATTGAGTGGAGATAAGAAATAACAAGAAGATGAACAAAATAATAAAATGATATTTTGATCCAATATATGCCTTTTCAATTAAAGATTTATTTATGGATTGCTTTATTTTCAAAATATATATAGACTGAATACTAACTTGTATTCTGTCAGTAAACTAGGCGACGAAAATATCGATTTTTATCATCCAACTCTTTCTTTTCTTCCTGAACTATTGATATCTTAGATGTGGTGAAATACAGCCAAGACAATAGATCGTTAGTGTACCAGCATATAACAGGCCACTCATTCACTTCATCAGAAACAAAAACTCATTAGCTGTTACATCACAAATTTTATTATGATGCATTAGCGCGCCATCTGTTATCAAAATTCGAAACTATTATAGACGCGTATAATTCTTTTTAAAAATAAACAATTTCTACTGTTCTTACTGCAATGGAAAAGCTCTCCCATTAATTTTTCCATTACAGTAAGGACAGTAGAAATTGTTTATTTTTAAAAAGAATCATACGCGTCTATAATAGTTTCGAATTTTGATAACATCACAAATAAACAACAGAGAATCCATTCTATCAAGAAACACTATCACAGTATCAACAGAAGACTTCCTGATATTTACAATATACTTCTCTCTGAACCTATACCAAAGTATCCAAATAGAGAAATCCCTTCTGAAGATCTCTACAGTAAAAACCAGAAAGAATATTCATGAAAACAGCTACAGTTTATTCAGTAATCCTCTTCCTCCATAGTTATATCCTAATTGTAGAACGAAATTTGAAAATTATCCCGCATGTGTTTCTTTTGAACGAAAAATTGAAATTTATTTTAAGGAGAAATAACGATTATTTCTAACCTTAGGGATGAAGTATGAAAGGATGAATTGTGAAGAGTAATGATAAACGGAAAAATAAAAGTGTTCCCATCCCTGGACACTTTATTTTTCCGTTTATCATTACTCTTCACAATTCATCCTTTCATACTTCATCCCTAAGGTTAGAAATAATCGTTATTTCTCCTTAAAATAAATTTCAATTTTTCGTTCAAAAGAAACACATGCGGGATAATTTTCAAATTTCGTTTTACAATCACAAGCTGCATTATATTGTAATATATATCCCAATTATTCATATATTTTATATGCTTTAAAAACAAAAAAGGCATATCCTGACCAGGAGTACATGTGTTTTTAGAAGGCAGAGCGCCATTTAGTGGAACAGAAATCAACTAAACATTGATTTAGCCTGTTCCCTGATATTTGGCCAACCCATTTTTTGATAAATCAAGAAAAGCCATCCACAAACGCGTTTCGGGCTGTTGGCCCTCGCCAGCGTAGAGAAGGCTGTACATGTTTATACGCTTTATTTAATGTTTTTTTTTATTATTTAACACCATTTGCATAAAAAAATATAAATATGTGTCATAATTTGTATATAACTGTATGCACCTCCGACCCACTATGTATGTACAATGTATGTTTTAAAAAGATTTAATAAAAGAACGAAGGTAACTGGAGGATAGAACGCCTTAGAGAAAAACCTAGGAAGTAGGCCTAGAAGAGAGACAACTATTAATAAAGTCACAGTTAACCTTCTGACCCCGGAAATCATAAAAGCTAAGTTTAACGCCCAGTATTTCCTGGGCAAGGCCGGTTATATCTTCCGCCAAAGAGATTGGCAAGGGCCAATTAGAAGACAATACCTAAATAGGTCAACCAATAGCCAACGGCCACGTGACATGGTCCCACCAATTAGGAAACAACACTTAGGTAGGTCAACCAATAGAAAAAGCCCACGTGACAACTTCCCGCCAATGGGAAAGAAGATAAGTCTTGGTGTTAAATCGAGAAGCAAGAATAGAGTAGTGCTTTCGCTCCCATCGGAACAACACCTACAGTAGTGGCTTCGCTCCCACCGAGTCCGGATCGAGTCTTCGACCTGCTCTCGCCAAGGTAACCTCTGCTCTAGAGATCTCTCTCTCAACTCATCCCATAGTCAAGTCGATCATCACCATGTGATCCGAATTTAATAAGTCAAAATCGCTCCGTTTTCTCAAGCTTTCTTTCCTCCAAACCAGTTGCCTTTCATTTTCAAACCCCATTACGTGTCCTGATTATTCCTAACTGTATGCTTCACCTTCCACTCAAACGACTGCGTTTCAATCAATCCTCACCATTCTCATCGAACAACAAGAAATCCCGCAACGATATTGTCACAGAACGGTTAAGTCGACAGGATAAAGATATTATGGAGCTTAATCAGGATCCCATAGGCGTAAAGTCGGACGGCCCGACGGAAACAACGGAAGAAAGGCAAGAAGTAAGAGAGACGGGCGAGACAACTGCGCCCCTAGCGGACGTCGTCACCCAGCTGTCGACGCTCTTGACCCGAGCAAAGGTTTCTGATGGAGCCGAGGCGACAATCCCGCCTTTCGATGGCACATACAGCGCGACCCAGTTTTTCCAGGCGTTCGATCGAAAAATGGAAGACGCCTCCATGGGAGAACAAGAAAAATTACTCCGCCTGCCAAACTATCTGGTGCGACAACCCCTGGAGCTCTTCAGGAAACTTCGGATGGCCGACCGGAGCTATTTCCAGGTGAGGCAAATCCTCCTAGATCTCTATCCTGAATCAAGCGAAGCGTCCTTTGCGAAATATTTCGCCATGAAGCTCACTGGGCAAACCAACTTAGAGACCTACTACCGGGAGAAAACCGCCATGGGATTGCAACTAGGACTTCCGCAGGAGGTGATCCTCGAGACGCTGACAGAAGGGCTGCCATTCAACGACCAGCGCCTAGTCCGCGTAGTGCCTCCCGAGAACCTAGGAGAGTGGTTCCGACTGGTACAGCGGATCCACGGGCCCAGTGTACCGACAACGCGACCCAGAGAAGATCAACCACCCACAATGTCGGGTCCGTATCACAGCACACCCCGACGCCCAGGTGCATGGAATGCACCTCTTCCGCCGTCCAACTGCAAGTTCTGCGGCGCGAGGCACTGGCACAGCGAATGCCGACATCGACCAGTCCCGGCGACCCACGAAAAAGTGCGGACGGTGCAAACAGTCCCAAAACAACCAGTCCCGATTTCACAACAACCAAGTCAAGCCAGGGACACCCCAGCCGAGCAGACTTTTCGAGACTGAGGTAGGATCCCTAACCCAACTGACTGTAAAACTTTTTCTAGCCCCTAATATACCATGCCCCTTTTTAATTGATACAGGCGCCAGCCTGAATATAGTGCCATATAATCTTTACCATATGTTAAAAACCCATCTGCCTAATTTAACCCTTGAGGGACATTCACTGAATCTCCAAACCCTAAACGGTTTTGCAAAAACCATGGGTAAACTGTCTATCCCACTGACAATAGGACAAATATCCCGAAGAGAGAATTTCCATGTAGTGAATGCACCGTTACCATTTGGAATTCTTAGTATCAAAAGCCTCCATAAATTCAGATTAACCATAGATTTTAATAAATGCACTATATTCCAGCTGGGCGCCCCATTGTCTACCCCATCCTACCATTTTAACAATGTACCAAATGTATGCACGTACTGGCAGTGTCAGGCGATGTCACAAAGATCTTACCATACAGCCAAATCTTCCGTCTATGACAACCATTGCGTGCATTCATTGAAAAACACCCCCTTACCTACATGCCCTTTTTTCACTAAGGCCAATTGCCTTTTTTACATGCCCTCAAATAACCAAGTCACAACGACTTCAACTTGTAAACATGCCCAAAACGCACCCACACAGCGGGACAACTCGCATACCAAGCACATAGGTGATCACACACCGTCGCACAACTATCACATGACAAAACCACACAACGAACTCGACACTCCCATTGATACACAACAAAATCCTTTGCCACATGCATACTACAACACAACATCTAACACTCACTATACACCGCAGTTCACAACACTTCTACAAAGATACACTCACATTTTCACACAGAACAAATTCAACGTACCATGCTTACGGATTCCACCAGTAAAAATACCCACGAATTCCGATAAAATAATTACCATACGTCCATATCGTGTTCCGATATGTGACCAACAAGAAATCCGTAATCAAGTCCAACAAATGCTGGAGAACGGCATCATAGAGCAATCTTTTTCACCTTTCTCGAGCCCTGTCACCCTCGTCACTAAGCGCGACAAGACCAAACGGTTTTGTATCGACTACAGGAAGGTGAACGAGCTAATCAGCTCTGATGTCCATCCCCTCCCGAGAATCGAGGATATCCTAGACCGCCTCGCACAGGCCAAATATTTCTCCACGGCAGACATATCCTCCGCGTATTGGCAAGTCCCAATACACCCCGATTCTCGACCACTGTTAGCATTTGCCACCCTCGAAGGGTTATACCAACCCACTCGACTACCTTTCGGATTAAAAACCAGCCCTCAGATTTACGAACGAGCCATAAGTCAGGTCCTACAGAGACACGGACTTGACTATGTGGCACATTACTTTGATGATTTCATCATTTACTCCAACACATTGGAGGAGCATCAAAACCACCTGCGACAATTTTTCGCCTTTTGCGAAGCAGAGAAACTACAACTTAACTTCGTAAAATGCGAATTTTTTAAGCAATCCATAGATTTTCTAGGTTACACCATTACAGCTGGTACAATTACACCGCTCACACGCAACACCGACATTATCCACGCCATCAAACAGCCACACAACCGAAAAACGCTACAATCCTTTTTAGGCGCTGTGAACGTCTATAACAAATTCATTCCGGAATACGCTCGCTTGCGAGCACCACTCAATAACCTCCTCAAAAAGGATGTCGTGTGGAACTGGAATGAAGTTTGTCAAGAGGCGTTCATTGACCTGAAAGGAAACCTCACGCAACACCCCATTTTACACCTTTACAAAGAAGGTCTGCCATGCCAAGTGTATTGCGATGCATCCACCTTCGGTATAGCAGGCATTCTCAAACAAGTTCACCCTGACGGGAACGTATATCCAGTTCAATATTTCAGCCGAACATTGCGCCCACACGAGAAAAACTACTCCATCTCTGAACTTGAGTGCTTAGCAATCGTTGAGAGTGTGGAGAAGTTTAGCATCTATCTTATGGGCAGAAAATTCACTATATTTTCTGACCATCACGCATTACAGTGGCTGAAAACCATCAAAAACCCGTCCGGCAGATTGTTTCGATGGAGTTTACGACTATCGAGTTACGAATATGAGGTCCGCTACATAAAGGGAAAACTACAATATGAAGCAGATCTCTTGTCCCGTAACCCGTTTTGTGGATTCTTGGACGCCACCCTTATCAAGACACACCAACCTCCTCCATCGAAAGAGTCTAGTTTGACCATTGATCGTAATGGATTACATACAGTTTCCCGAAAAGGTGTAACCAAGATTATAATTCCAAAACCACTCATACAACAACTCTTACAAACAGTACACACACAATACAATCACCCCGGTATTTCACAAATGTCACGACTCATATCCACGCAATATTACTGGCAAGGTATGTCCAAAGATATTAAACAAAAGGTTAAGACCTGCCCCACCTGCCAATTAACAAAACGTCCAGTAGGACCCACTTACGGAGAATTAAGTCAACCTCCGGAATCCAAAGAACCCTTTGACCTTTTATCCCTTGACACCATAGCAGGATTTGCCAAATATGGCAACACCAAAATATACCTCCATGTGGTAGTCGATCATTTTTCGCGCTACGCGTGGACTTTTCCATCTAAATCCACCAGCATCATCACCTACCAACAGGTACTTAAGCGAGTATTACAGGATGGCTCTCCAAAACGCCTTCTTACGGATAGAGCTCCTGCTTTCACTTCGCCAAAATTTCGTAGTTTCCTACTTAATAGAAATATTCACCCATTACTCACAACCAGCAACAATCCACAGGCCAACGGTCTATGTGAACGCCTGAACGCCACCCTCACGGGAAAACTTAGGCTTTTACATCTAGAAAATCCTAAGATCGCATGGACCAAGTTGGTCAAAAGAGTTACAATTATATATAACAAAACCCCACACTCTACCACAGGTTTTCCACCCATCTACTTAATGTTTGGTATCCTACCCCCCGAACTCTCTGACCATAGCACACCTTACCCAGATATCGACAAAGCTAGAAAAATTGCACACACACGCACACAAAACAAGCATTTACAAGACAAAAACATTTATGATCAACGACACAAACAACCACATTTTGAAGTAGGTGATCTAGTGTTAGTAAAATTATATCACCACCCAAATACAGGGAAACTTGCGCCATATTTCACAGGACCCCACGCAATATTAGAAATTATCTCACCAAATGTGGTCCGTATAGATCGACCAAATCAACCTCTTCAAAGAGACAATGACACAATCCACGTCAACAAACTTAAGCTGTATACAGAAACAATCCGTTATATATCACCACCCGCCGTTAGCACATATCATATAAAGCACGAGCCCAATTACACGTTCCCTTTCAAACATTTAACACCCGAATTATTCCCAGCAGAGTCATTAAGGTTCAAACCCACCAGCAGCGAGCCTTTCAGACATTTAGACCCTGCCATTTTTGCAACAAGGCGATTTGCACCACTCCTCCCCGATGTTAAAAACTGCAAACCTGACAACCATTTCAATCATATCACACCACTCCCCAAAGATATCAAACAGTGCGAAATTAAACGACCAACAATGAATAAGGTTAGAACAAATATTTCAGAGTCCCCATTTATAACAATATGGAAGAACATGGGTCAATACCCTATCTTTCATCTGATTTTCATCCTTTGTTTGTTAGTTTTACCATACAAATATATCCCAGTTTTATTTCTTAGTTATTTGTTTATCTATACCATGCCCTCTCATAGAATTTTCGAACTACAAGAGGCAGTTTTTAATTTTGGACAAGCATTTATAAAACTTCTCATAATTTTAGGAAACATTTTTGCAGAAAATCTAAATAAACTCCGAAGAGATAGAAGTAACTGAAAGTAACAATCAGTGCCGAGAGAAAGAAAAAAATCCAACACCAATAAAATAAGTAGAGAGACAATAAAAGATGCAAGTCGCACTCAAAATAAATTAGGCGGCAGGAAGTGAGAATTTTGAGACGTAGCGACAAAGACGAAACGCCCTTACTTCAATTACGTGCAAATAGAGGGAGCGTAGTCCCCCACTTCCGGATCCAATTACTTGCAAATAGTGGGTGGGTAATTTTAGATCGGATCCTGCTTCCCCGACACACCCCACTTCCGTATCTCTAATTACAATGGAAGTCCCCATGTCCGGTTTCTAATTACCACCTCCCTCGACCAGCAGCTAATTCGAGGTCAACTGGGAACCTCTCTATGCCACCGATTTTGGATTCCAATTCGAGCCTGCGTATCGACTTTTACAAAAGGTAGTCAATTCAACTGTCACTCGAGAATCAAACAAGGTACACACACAAACATTCTAAATGAGTTCACATCCCTATTTCACCTCTAACACATCCCTATTATAAGTAATCAATTACTTTACAGACTCCCAAAAAACATTACATATTCCACCTACACGTAGATATCACAGACCTTAGGATCTCGACAACACATAGAATTCGCTCACACATTTCTTACACAAAAGACTTCTAACATTTTTCACAATATACACAAAGACAAAAAATTATACATAAAGGTTATATAGATTTCCATGTCTCCTGTACACATAGCATAAACGCGCACTTGAGGGCTAGGATCACGTTTCCACCGAAGTGTCGCTACAGATGAGACAAAAAATTTATAGGGCATAATTGAACAATTAATACATCTAGATCAGGGCATGTAGATACAAAAGGGTTCAAACCAATACACCTTATTGTTCATATTAATCATTTTCATTATTTTCTCTCAATTAAAATTTAAATATTTAATCAATTTAGCAATTTATTCAATTTATTATCACTTTTAATCATTAATTATCATTATCTTTACCACTTAGTTTATATTATCATAGTTTCAAATCAACGAAAACTCACTGGTTTTCTTTTAAAATTAGATATTATATTTTATTTTGATTTACAAAAACATTCTCCTTTTTTTTTTCTCTCACCATGCATCAAGCATTCACTTTGATTTCTTCCAACTTTTTATTTTTATTTTTTGATTTCTCAAAAGCCCTAATAAAAATCCCTCGATTTCCATTCCCAATTTCGAGTAAAATATAGTTAGGCATTTCTTTTTTACCATGCAACAAGCACTTTTCTTTTTTTTTTCTCACCATGCAACAAAGCATTTTTTTTCTCACCATGCACCCAAACATTTACTTTGATTTCTTCCAACTTTTTATTTTTATTTTTTGATTTCTCAAAAGCCCTAATAGAACTCCCTCGATTTTATTTCCAATCTCGAGTATAATATCGTTTAGGCGCATTTTCTTTTCTTTTCAACCCACTATGTACCATAGCATTCATTTTGATTTCTTACAATTAAAAAATTTTTGATTTCTATTAATTATACTCAACCTATATCATCAACACCATTCTATTTTACCTCTTATATCACCACCAATGCTTGTATATAGCCTCTCAATACCCACAACTAATTTTCCCACAAAATTATTTTTCCCTTTACAGAATTCTCTCAGGCTAACCCCTTCTTGAATTCTTCACATGTAGGGGGCGCATCTGTCATAATTTGTATATAACTGTATGCACCTCCGACCCACTATGTATGTACAATGTATGTTTTAAAAAGATTTAATAAAAGAACGAAGGTAACTGGAGGATAGAACGCCTTAGAGAAAAACCTAGGAAGTAGGCCTAGAAGAGAGACAACTATTAATAAAGTCACAGTTAACCTTCTGACCCCGGAAATCATAAAAGCTAAGTTTAACGCCTAGTATTTCCTGGGCAAGGCCGGTTATATCTTCCGCCAAAGAGATTGGCAAGGGCCAATTAGAAGACAATACCTAAATAGGTCAACCAATAGCCAACGGCCACGTGACATGGTCCCACCAATTAGGAAACAACACTTAAGTAGGTCAACCAATAGAAAAAAGCCCACGTGACAACTTCCCGCCAATGGGAAAGAAGATAAGTCTTGGTGTTAAATCGAGAAGCAAGAATAGAGTAGTGCTTTCGCTCCCATCGGAACAACACCTACAGTAGTGGCTTCGCTCCCACCGAGTCCGGATCGAGTCTTCGACCTGCTCTCGCCAAGGTAACCTCTGCTCTAGAGATCTCTCTCTCAACTCATCCCATAGTCAAGTCGATCATCACCATGTGATCCGAATTTAATAAGTCAAAATCGCTCCGTTTTCTCAAGCTTTCTTTCCTCCAAACCAGTTGCCTTTCATTTTCAAACCCCATTACGTGTCCTGATTATTCCTAACTGTATGCTTCACCTTCCACTCAAACGACTGCGTTTCAATCAATCCTCACCATTCTCATCGAACAACAAGAAATCCCGCAACGATATTGTCACATATGAACATTTATTTTCTTCCAAATATTTATGTAATTATGTAAAATAGTATGTTATTATAACTCGTGTCCTATTGGCTGATTTATTGTAGAGTATTTTCTCCTGCGCGCACAAAAGGAGGTTTTCATGACCGAAAAAGCTAGAGATTTTATTTATTTAAGTAACCCAGTAGGTTCCTGGAGCCACGTACAAAAGTCACCAACTACCCGGACTGTCCTTCTGAAACTTAAGGCTTCTTGATTTTATCTACAATGTCAGTGGAAGTCCAATTACTGAGGTGGGCCCAGTGATATGAATTTTAAAATATTTTGTAAAGGAAACTCTTATCCTTGGAAGAAAGCCTAATGTTTTTATTTTAAACCTATTTACATATTTACACTTACTTGTGTAACCAAACGGGGCTCTGGCACATTTGTAAGTGCAAAGTCGAACTGCTTTTCACATGTGTAGACATGTGATGCACTTACAGTAAAAGCAGTTGTCAACTTCTATCCACCATGATTATCATGGCCTGTACTACGTGTTATAATGCATTAGAGCGCCATCTGTTATGAAATTTCGAAACTATTTTAAAGGCGTAAGATTCTTTTTAAAATAAAACAATTTCTACTTCCCTTACTGCAATGTAAAAATTAATGGGAGTGCCTGGCTCATCAGTGGTGAACCCTACCAGGGGTACTACGTATACTAGAGATAAGCAGAAAAACACTTACGTGTCACCATAGGCATAACAGTACTCTCCTTTAAGTACTCCAATGGGCGTTGAGAAATTAAGGATTTCTACCAATCGATTTCCTTCACGGAAAATCTTCCAAGTGAAGCCGGTGTTATTGAGAAGCTGGTCCACAATGGGAATCTTGTTGACGCCGGGGATCTTGTCCACTAGGTCTCCCACAACACCGAAGTTGGTTGGACTCTCCAGAGGTCCGGGGACACTGGACTCCCCTTCCCCTTCCTCTACCTCCCGTGGGACTACAGGTAGACAGCAGATTGCCAGTCCCAACAAGACTGTTGATAGGATCCTCATTTTGTGACTGTGGACACACAAGGTAAGTCTCTCTTTAAAACCAACATAGAACCAACTAGATAGGGTGGATCGGTAGACGAATGGTATAAACTGTTGCTTTACGATAGCAACGACCTGAGTTCGAATCCCACATTGTGCACTTTTTTATTTTCTGAAGAAAAACTTCAATGATCTCCCCGATTCTTGTAAAAATATAACTCCACCACACAATGAATACAAGTAATCAAACAGGGGGCTCAAGCACATTTGTAAATGAGAAAAGTCGAACTGATTTCTACATGTGAACAACAAGTGTTCTAAAAGGTGTTACAGATCATGAAAATCATAACTCCGCCTTTGCCGGTCCCAAGCTCGAATGAAAAAGGAGGAGGGGGAGCAGTAACAAGCTCACTAAAAAACCTGGGCTCAGCTGGCCCGGCTGATAGTACCCTGTTAGGGCTCCTAATCCAGGGATACAGGATGAGCAATGTTTGTACTCCATGTTAGGAGCAGCTGCACATGGCGTCTGTTCCTCATATCAGAGGCGACCATTTATTTTGGAGCTAAGTCGGCCTGCCACTGAGTAGTGCTCCCAGTCTTAATGACAAAGGCAGATACATTCTACTTCAACAAGTGTGGAGATAAGAAAGAAGGAGAGATGAAAATCATGGTGAATAGTTGGCAACTGCTTTTGCAGCAAGTAAACCACATGTCTACATGGCCTATACCACGTGTACTTGGGAGAATAATAATAAGAAGAACCAACAAAATCCTTCATCAATCCTACACAACCTCTACAATTCATACAAAGCTTCCCTAAACTAACTATCAATCATTTTGACAGGTCCACTTCACACACAACCTTTATTTTCCTTCATTTCCAACGTTTCGATGACCCACTGGCATCCTTGTTAAAGAAAACCTATGTTGTTTATCTAAGTATACCATATTTACATACAAATACATTTTAGATACATTGAAAATAATGTTTTTTAAAAAAACCTTCTCTGTATATGTAAAAATACCAGTTTCAGGTAAGCACCAACATCAGTGGGGGTCGGTTGAAGGCTGGGTAAACCGTTCGGTTTTCGACCACTAGGACCCGGGTTCGATTCCCGCATTGGGCACTTTTTTCTGTTTAAAAAAAAAATGCTCCAATGGCCCCCGATTCTTGCAAAAGTCCAACCCCACCAGCGAGTGCAAGTAACCAAACGGGGCTCTGGCATTTGTAAGTGCAAAGTCGAACTGCTTTTCACATGTGTAGACATGTGGTGCGCTTACAGTAAAAGCAGTCGCTAACTATCCACCATGATTATCATGGTGTACTAGGGATAAGCAAAAAAAAAAAAACCAACACCAGTTTGGGCAAACACAGACAAAAACCTGTATACACCATGCTTTCGGGCTATGACCCTTATCAGTACAGGGGCGTCTTCGATTTCCTAATATCCTACGGGAGAAATTGGACCGAATCTTCGAATGAGATTTTAACTTATACTGTGAACTTGCTTTTAAAGGCAAAATAATACATTTATTAAATGGATATATCATAATCAATATATCATAAATCGTTAATATACTATTTTAAATGATTAAAAATAAAAATGGTTATGACTATATAACAATAAAGGCCACCTCTCCCGTCAAAACAAACTCTAGAACTAAGCATTATCAATTGAACGTCTCCGCAAACTAGCGGAATCAGGTCGGTGACAAAGCCACAACACCAGCTTTGGCAAACTGAGAAGCGTCCATTTGGAGACCAATGGTCCTCTTGGTCGGGCTAATGGTATCTAGTTAGACGTTCTGAACTTTCCAAAGCTGGTGTTGTGGCTTTGTCAACGACTCGTCGAATAGCTTGTCGAGACGGTTAATAGATAGCGTTTAGCTTTAGAGTCTATTTAGACAGGAGAGGTGATCTTTATTATTATACTAGCGGATGTACCCGGCTTCGCCCGGGTTTTACCCGAGTAAAGTTCTTGTCTCAAATAAATTGCCGTGTCATCCTGAATTTTGTCTTTCCTAATTTTCTACATTACAAAATCATCGTATCATCATGATAATATTTAGAGCAGATTGTTGAATCATAAAAGATAAATTAGAATATTTATCTTGATTATTTTTAGGCGAAAAGTTATTTCAAAAATTTTATTTGCTAGAAACCTTCCCAGTACTATACTAAATAACTTCCCAAAGTTTCATGGCGTTCCAATGAGTGGTTTAGTCAGGCATAAAGGACACACACACATACATTCATTTTTATATATATAAATGAATCAATATCCATGCTGCGTAAATATTTATTGTTTGAAATAGTTAATTGTTTTAATTAAGCCTTTTGAAGAACGATTATCGCTTGAAAACTTGCAATTTAAAATTAAGAGATTTGTAGTTTTTTTAAACTCTTTTCACAATATTTATCTTGAATTAAGAATATACAACAACAAAAAAAGCCTTTATTGAGGGCCTCTCGTCCTATAAAGGATTCGCCAGTTTACAGAGTAATTGAAGAGAAGAGAACTAAGAATACAGAGATATATGTAGTAGGTATAGTATAGTATTTTCTACACTGTGACTATATACAACAGCAACAACAAGCCTTTTACTGGAATCAAAATCCCATACAGGATTCGTCATTCTATTCCTGACAAAGATTATTTACATATAATTATTTACATCAATTAGATTATGTATATAGCTTCCCCTTCTCTTCAGCCGTCTTCCAAAATTTGAACAACACAAACGCTCCAGCTCTGTTTCTCACCACCTCATTCAACAGGAGCTCCAAAGAGAGTCCCTCAAGGCCTATTTCACTGAGGAGCACTTCTCGTTCGTCTTTCAGCCCCATACTGAATTAAGAATATATATTCTCCCCCGGCAAAATTTCAACCTATAAAATTGTAACGATTTGTTCCCCCATTTCGATTTAACTGGACGAGGTTTCAAGAAAGGAATTTTACCCTATAGCCAATGATTATTTATACATACAAAATATAAGAATCATCAAAAACTAAAGCAAGGATAGAACTATTTAAACACTTACACAAATGTATCATAAGTGGAAGTTCATATGAAGCGGTCAGAATATGCCTATTTTGTTTTTAATATAAACTTTTTTTCTTTTTTTATTTTTTTCATATTCACACATCACATACATACGTACATATGTAGTGAATTGTGAGGAGTCTTTGTAGTTGTGTTAAAAGTGGTAAGGACACACAGGAGACAGGATCCAGAGAGGCAAAAACTAGTGGGGAGTAGATCGGGGAGGAAAGAGAGAAGGTACGAGGACCACCCTGGGAATAACTGGTGTCGAGACCAGCTTCATTGTGAACTGTCTCTTGATCATCACATCTAGGTGCTTTTAAACTGCTTTGAGTAGGACAAATTATCCTTAGGGGGGAGTGGGAGTGAAGGCTGGACACTTGGTGACCAAAGGGTAGTTTTGACCCGGCTATTCTATCTTCTCTTTCCTCATACTCCACACACAAGCCATTTTATTTACATATTTTCAAATATTATGACACATATATATTATGATGAGGGCCAACAGCCCGAAACGCGTACGTGGTTAGCTTTTCTTGATTAATCAAAAATGGGTATTTGGCCAATTCTGGAATAATTAAAAAATCAACGAGAATAGTTAATATTTATTCCGATAGATGGCGCAAGCCATCAGCAACTTTCAGTTGTACGATAAGGAAATACCTTTTTTCTTAACATATATATTCGTTATTAAAATTAAAGATACTTTGGCCAGTATAAATCTTTTTATTACCTCGACGTTTATACAAAAATATTTTGTCCTCGTCAGGAACGAACAAAAATGAAAACATTTGGCAAGGCGTTAAAACTTATTGTCGAAACGTCGAGGTAATAAAAAGATTTACTGTTCTAAGTATCTTTAATTTTTTAAGAATTATGAATGCCATCGGCCAGGCAGCTTCTATCTTTACATATATATTAGACTAGCCGAATGACCCGGGCAACGCCCGTGTTTTACCCGATTGAATGTTTTGATTCAAATACTATTTGTTACAATTATAAATTGGCGCCTTAAATAATTGCATATGTTGGTTAATAACTATAGCCTATGTGCTTTATCTGTCTATGTACTGTTGGTTTCCGTAGGCGTCTCTTACTGGGAAAAAGAAAGAGAGGATTCCATTTGGTTATTATCTAATATATGCATTTATTTAGGGAGCGACCCGCTCCAACACAATAGTTACATAAATAGCGAGTGGGGGGGGGCAAAGGTGGCGTGACCGTAGCCAACCAATAGGAGGGCGCCATTCCAAAAAAAAAAAAGCAAACGGTGACAGAGAGAGAGAGAGATGATTGATTAGGAGATGAGGAAAGACGCTCGTAACTGTATATAGAATGCGTAAACACCAATAAATAATAAAACATCGGTGGACAAGTAGGTAACACCCTCGATTCCCGACAGCCATGAACCGGGATTGAATCCCACGTTAAAATTTTGTTTAATATGTGAATAACCTTCACATATTATTCATTGTTGTAATTATCATAAACTAGGTTGTTCTTGTTGAGCGGTACCTAATAAAGTGATTTAGGAACCGAACCAATAAATAAAACGCTACAATCATTCTTTAGGAAAATGTAGCAATCAAGATCTTAATTAATTTTTATTGAGGAAATAATCCACAATTCATACGTTTGTCTCTTTTTTTTTCATAATATACAAAAACTCTATTATCTCTGACTTGAAGGAAAAATATTATTATATATTTTCCTTTAATTACTTATTAAAAATTAATGAACACTACAATTTCTAATATATATGTCATAATTTGTATATAATTAAATGCAACCCCGACCCACTATGTATGTACCATGTATGATTTTCGAAGACTTAATAAAGAACAAGGTAACTGGAGGGAAGCAAGTCACATTAAGATATAGGAAGTAGACCTAAGGCTGGCACGACTATTCTGGGCACCCCTGTGTCAATATTGCAGGGGCAGAGACCGGACGTCTCTAGTGACCGCAGAAGTTATTTTAGCCAAGATACACTCAATACTTCCTGACAAAACAGGACGTCTCTAATGACCAGAAGTTATAAATGTTAAAGCTAGCATTCAATACTTCCTGACAAAGCAGGTTGTATTTTGATAGCCGCGGAAGTAAATAAAGTCAAATAAACACGAGACTTCCTGACCCAAGCCGGGCGTAACTAATATCAAAGGAAACCGCGGGCCAATCAAAAGACAGTACCTTAAGTAGGTCAACCAATAGGAAAAGATCATGTGACATCTCTCGACCAATCAGAGAGAAACTGAGGCTTGGTGTTAAATCGGAAAACAAGAATGAGTAGTTAGGTTTTCGCTCTCATAGGAACAACACCTGCAGTAGTGATTTAGCTTCCAAGAAGGTGACATCTGCTCTAGACCTCTCTCCCTCTGCTCATCCCACAGCTAAGTACAATCACCGCCATGTGATCAACTAATTAATAAGTCGAATCGCTCAGCTCTTCTCAAGCTTTCTTTCCTCCAACCCAGTTGCCTTTTAATTTCAAATCCCATCACGTGTCCTGATTATTCCTAACTGTGTGCTTCACTTACCACTCAACGACTGCGCTTCAACCAAATCTCACCATTCGCATCCAACAACAAGAAACCCCGCAACGATATTGCCACAGAACGGTTAAGTCGACAGGATTCTACAACAGTGTCATACAACAAATATTATAGTGTAATAACAATTGCAGCATCATATTACACAGAGTCGACAGGATAAAGAGATGGAATTAAATCAGGATCCCATAGGCGTAAAATCGGACGGCCCGATGGAAACAACAACGGAAGGGAGGCAGGAAGTAAGAGAGACGAGCGAGACAACTGCGCCCCTAGCGGACGCCGTCAACCAGTTGTCAACGCTCCTGACGCGAATAAAAATTTCTGATGGAGCGGAGTCGGCAATCTCGCCTTTCGACGGCACATACAGCGCGACACAGTTTTTCCAGACGTTCGACCGAAAAATGGAAGACGCATCCATGGAAGAACAAGAAAAATTACTGCGCCTGCCAAACTACCTGGTGCGACAACCCCTGGAGCTCTTCAGGAAACTTCGGCTGGCCGACCGGAGTTATTTCCAGGTGAGACAAACCCTCCTAGATCTCTACCCTGAATCAAGCGAAGCATCCTTTGCGAAATATTTCGCCATGAAACTCACTGGACAAGCCAACTTAGAGACCTACTACCGGGAGAAAACCGCCATGGGATTGCAACTAGGACTTCCACAAGAGGTGATCCTCGAGACGCTGACAGAAGGACTGCCATTCAACGACCAGCGCCTAGTCCGCGTAGTACCTCCCGAGAACCTAGGAGAATGGTTCCGCCTGGTACAGCGGATCCACGGACCCAGTGTACCGGCAACGCGATCCAGAGAAGATCAACCACCCACAATGTCGGGTCCGTACCACAGCACATCCCGACGCCCAGGTGCATGGAATGCACCTCTTCCGCCGTCCAACTGCAAGTTCTGCGGCGCGAGACACTGGCACAGCGAATGCCGACATCGAGCAGTCCCGAGCCCCAAGCCAATCAACTCAAGCCAAGACGTCCCAGCCGAGCAGCCCTTTCGAAACTAAGGTAGGCAACACCCCTATGGCGTCAAGAATTGACTTTGAACTCTTATCTAATCCTACCTACCCCTTTAACAATGTATCTAAACATGTACCAAATGAATGCAAGCACGGGCTAGACCAAAACCTGTCACAAAGGACTCGCACAGCACCCAAAGCTTTCACACATGGAAACCCTTGCCTGCATTCATTACCCAAACCCCAAATATTTACATGCCACCACTTTAATCTCACACCACACAACTTTTCGCTCAACCCAATTGCCAATACTTTATGCCCACCACATATAAAGCCACCACGACTTCAATCTACAATTCCAATAATGCCCAAACAAGTGTCCGTACACCGACACAGCTCACCCACTTACCACACAAAATTCACACATGACCACACTTCGCCACATCATAATTACGCTAATGTACCTCACAACATACACGCACCCATACGTCACCACGCGACAAACACGCACAACCCGCACAACAAACGCAACACGCACGCCAAAAGTCAACAACAACAAACAAGCGCGTGCACAACCGTTAAGAATAATACAATCATCCCATCTACACAAAACATAGAAAAAATTCACGCCACCAAACAACCACACAATCGAAAAACATTACGATCTTTCCTAAAGGCTGTGAACGCCTATAAAGAGTTCATTCCAGACCACGCCCGCTTGCGGACGCCACTTGTCAACCTTCTAAAAAAGGATGTCATGTGGGTCTGGGATGACAAATGCCAGAAAGCGTTCACTAACCTGAAAGAAAACCTTACCACACACCCCACATTACACCTTTACCAGGAAGATCTGCCATGCCAAGTGTACTGTAACACCTCAACATTCAGCATTACAGGCGTTCTTAAACAAATCTACCCTGATGGGAAGACATACACCGTTCAACATTTCAGCCGATCTCTACGTAGTCACGAGCGAAATTATTCAGACTTGGAACTACAATGCCTAGCCATTGTGGAAAGTGTGGATAATTTTCCGCACCTGTCTAAATGGCAGAAAGTTTACAATATTTTCTGACCATCCCGCATTGCAGTGGTTGAAAGAGATCAAAGCACCTTCAGGCAGATTGTTTCGATGGAGGTTAAGATTGTCAAGATACGAATATGAGGTCCGTAGCATAAATGGAGTACAACAATATGAAACGGGCGTTGGAACTCGTATCCCATTTTGTGGCTTTCTAGATGCGCCACTCATACAGAGCCAACAGTCTTCTCCACCAGGAAAATCTCGCGTGACTATGGATCACAATAAACTGCGCACCGTCTCCCGAAAAGGAGTACTTAAAACTATAGTCCCAAGTTCACTTACAACCAGACTTCTTAAATCCGTACACACTCAACACCACCACCCAAACATCTCCAAGATGACGAGACTCATCTCGTCACAATATTATTGGCAGAACATGACACAAGACATCGCAAAACAGGTAAAAACCTGCCCACCTGCCGATTCGCTAGAAGAATCGATGAATACAACCAACCTTCACATAAAAATACCGACACAGGCACCAAAGCAAAACAAAATTCGTACATAAAGCACAACGTACCCACAACACAAACAATGCCAAAATTACCACATTCACATCAGAGAAACGATCACACATCTCAACCTAAACCAATTACCGCCGACATATCTCTAATAAAACCATTGACGATCAAACAGGAGAACTGTAAACCTGACAATCAGCTCAATCATATCACACCACTCCCTAAAGATATCAAACAGGAGAACGGCGAACCTACCAATCATTCAAATTCTACAATTCATAAGGTTCAAGCAAATATTTCAGAGTCCCCAGTTACAAAAATGTGGACGAACATGGGGCAATATCCTATCTTTCATCTGATTTTTATTCTTTGTTTATTAGTTCTACCGTACAACTGTATCCCAATTTTAGTCATTAATTACCTGTTTATCTATGCCATGCCCGCTCAGAAAATCTTCGAACTACAAGAGGTAGTTTTTAATCTAGGACAAGCAGTTTTTAATTTTGGACAAGCATTTATAAAACTTCTCCTAATTTTAGGAACCATCCTCGCAGAAAATCTAAATAAACTCCGAAGAGATAGCAGTAACTGAAAAGATGACCAAACAATGTCGGAGAAACCACGCTCCAAAAACAAGCCCCGAGCCACACCCCAAAATAAATAGACGGCAGGAAATGAGGATTTGAAACACCACGACAGGAAGTATAGTCCGCTGCGGTTAAATTCGGCCTCTGTAACAAAGCGGAGCGCCTTCGTCCGATCTCCAATTTCCCTCCCTCTCTTTTGCCCGACACACCCCACTTCCGTATCTCTAATTACAATGAGAAGATCCCCTATTGAGGTCGACTGGGAACCTCACTATGCCACCGGTTTTGATTCCAGTTCGAGTCTACATATCGATTTTTACCACCCAATTACACATCCACGAAACAACACCTAGAACTAGCTCACACATCTCTTACACAACCGACTTCTAACATTTTTCACAACACACACACAAAGACAAAAAATTACACATAAAGGTTATATAGATTTCCATGTCTCCTGTACACACAGCATAAACGCACTTGAGGGCTAGAATCACGTTTTTCACCTAAGTGTCACTACAGATGAGAAAAAAAATTTATAGGGCATAATTGAGCAAGTAAAACATTTATAGGGCAAAATGGAGCAACCAATACATGTAGATCAGGCATGTAGATACCATAAGGTTCAAACCAATACACCTTATCTTTCATATCAATCATTTTCATTATTTTCTCTCAATTAAAATTTAAATATTTAATCAATTTATCAATTTATTCAATTTATTAGCACTTTTAATCATCAATTATCACTTTTTTTTCCAATTAGTTTATATTATCATTTTTATTTATCAATTTATCCAACTTATTATCAATTTTAATTATCAATTATCATTCTATTTACCACTTAGCTTATACTGTCACAACTCAATTGTCAACGAAAACTCACTGGTTTTCGATTAAACTAAAAACATTAAATCACCCTTTGTTGTTGAAACCTTTTTATTTTTCATTTTTTTTTTCAAACGCTCAACTTTGATTTCGTTCAACTCTTATTTTTATTTTTATTTTGATTTCTCAAAGACCTTATGAAATTTCCTCGAATTCCTTTCCAAAATTCAAGCAAAAAAGTAATTAGGCATTTTTCCTTTTTTTTTTTTCTCTCACCATTCAACCAAGCACTCAACTTTGATTTCGCTCAAAAAACTCTTATTTTATTTTGTTTTGATTTCAAAGCGCCTTATGAAATTTCCTCGATTTCTTTTCTCAAAAGTCGAGCAAAAAAGTAACTAAGCAGTTGTCTTTGTCATCATGCAACAAAATATTTTTCTTTTTCAACCAAACACATTCAATTTTGATTTCATTCAACTATTTTTATATTATTTTTATTTGATTTCAAAAGCCTTAATAGAACTCCCTCGATATCATTTCTTATCTCGAGTAGAATTCGTTTAGGCGCATTTTCTTTTTGCCCACTATGTACCATAACATTCATTGATTTCTTACAATTAAAAATTTTTTGATTTCTATTAATTATACTCAACCTATATCATCAACCCCATTCTATCTTACTTTTATGTCACCAGCAATGCTTGTATATAGCCCCTCAATACCCACAACTAATTTTCCCACAAAATTATTTTTCATTTTACAGAATTCTCTCAGGCTAACCCCTTCTTGAATTCTTCACATGTAGGGGGCGCATCTGTCATAATTTGTATATAATTAAATGCAACCCCGACCCACTATGTATGTACCATGTATGATTTTCGAAGACTTAATAAAGAACAAGGTAACTGGAGGGAAGCAAGTCACATTAAGATATAGGAAGTAGACCTAAGGCTGGCACGACTATTCTGGGCACCCCTGTGTCAATATTGCAGGGGCAGAGACCGGACGTCTCTAGTGACCGCAGAAGTTATTTTAGCCAAGATACACTCAATACTTCCTGACAAAACAGGACGTCTCTAATGACCAGAAGTTATAAATGTTAAAGCTAGCATTCAATACTTCCTGACAAAGCAGGTTGTATTTTGATAGCCGCGGAAGTAAATAAAGTCAAATAAACACGAGACTTCCTGACCCAAGCCGGGCGTAACTAATATCAAAGGAAACCGCGGGCCAATCAAAAGACAGTACCTTAAGTAGGTCAACCAATAGGAAAAGATCATGTGACATCTCTCGACCAATCAGAGAGAAACTGAGGCTTGGTGTTAAATCGGAAAACAAGAATGAGTAGTTAGGTTTTCGCTCTCATAGGAACAACACCTGCAGTAGTGATTTAGCTTCCAAGAAGGTGACATCTGCTCTAGACCTCTCTCCCTCTGCTCATCCCACAGCTAAGTACAATCACCGCCATGTGATCAACTAATTAATAAGTCGAATCGCTCAGCTCTTCTCAAGCTTTCTTTCCTCCAACCCAGTTGCCTTTTAATTTCAAATCCCATCACGTGTCCTGATTATTCCTAACTGTGTGCTTCACTTACCACTCAACGACTGCGCTTCAACCAAATCTCACCATTCGCATCCAACAACAAGAAACCCCGCAACGATATTGCCACAGAACGGTTAAGTCGACAGGATTCTACAACAGTGTCATACAACAAATATTATAGTGTAATAACAATTGCAGCATCATATTACATATATTAAAAAAAAATGTTTTTCAATCTCTCATCGTGTTGGTTAATAATTCATTAAAAATAACCTTGTTATTGTTGAGCCAAGTTGCAGCTATGCAGGATAATTGTTGTATATACAGTTAAACCTGTCTATAGCGCCCCCTCTTGGGACTCACCAAAATATATAGGACAGTAGAATTACATTCAATATTGCTTTGTGTTAATTATAATTGTAACACATAGAAAATTAGGAAAGACAAACTTCAGGATGACACGGTCATTTATTTAAGGCACAAGCACCAAATAAACATTTATATGATAAGCAATGAGGGAAGTTTACAGAGAAAAAAAATACAGTTACGAGCGTCATGCGTTCTTCATCTCTGTCACCGTTTGCTTTTTTTTTTTTTTGGAATGGCGCTCTCATATTGGTTCGCTACGATGGCGCCGCCACTGCGCGAGACACTTTTTTTTTACTTTGCCCCCCCCCCCCACTCGCTTTTTGGTTTTTGTAACTATTGTGTTGGAGCAGGTCGCTCCTTAAATAAATGCATATATTAGTTAATAACTAAATGGAATCCTCTCTTTCTCTTTCCCAGTAAGAGACGCCTACGGAAGCCAACAGTACATAGACAGATAAAGCACATAGGCTATAGTTATTAACTAACATATGCATTTATTTAAGGCGCCAATTTATAATTGTAACAAATAGTATTTGAATAAAAACATTCAATCGGGGGTAAAACACGGACGTTAATGATCCAACAGGTCCACGTGTCTAAATTAAAACACGGGCGTTGCCCGGGTCATTCGGCTAGTATATAATATATGCAGTAAAATTTCCCTTTAACAGACACCTCGCTAGCGGACATCTCTCCCCAAAGAACATTTTTCATTGTCAAAATTACCATTTTTACAATTTAACAACTCTCCAGTAAGAAGATACCTCTCCCTAAAGGACACTTTGGCTCTGCAATTAGGTGTTGTTCTTTACAGGGAGGTTCTACTGTATATTGAACACTTAAACTTCTTCCTTATAGAGAAGAGATTTATTTAAAATTTTGCAATAAAAGTTTGTTTATTAATAAAATACCGCAGGCTTTCGCGATATCGCACTTCAACAGAAGTTTAATCCTGCTTGTTGAAGAGTGACAGCACGAAAGCTCGCGTTTTTTGTTTAATAAACGAATTTATTGCGAAAATGTTTTTTTTTAATCTTTTTAATATAATATCATATATAGTAATCTATATATTTCTATAAGTCCACCCTAGACTGACGAGGGCCATTAGCCCGAAACCATGGTCTCTAGGTGGACGCTTCTCAGTTTGCCAAAGTTGGTGTTGTGGCTTTGTCACCGACCCGAGGCCGCTAGTTGCGGCGACGGTCAATAGATGGCGTCAGGTTTTGAGGTTCATTTTGACGGGAGAGGCGCCCTATGCTTCTATTTCTATATTTATAATTATATATAACAGTAACGTGCGCCATCTATATATAATAAATGGAACCATTTAAAGCACGAATGTTTCTTTTTAAACATAAAATAAACTTCTACTGTCCTAAATTGGCGAAACCGCTTGGAAGGTTCAGCACTAATGAGCCAAGCCTTCCCAATATTTTTTCATCGCACAAAGCAATAACACGCCATCTATACATATAAAATGAAAGGATTTAAAAGCACGAATTTTTCTTTTATACATAATACAAACTTCTACTATCCTTACTGCGATGAAAAAATATATTGGGAGGGCTTGGCTCATCAGTGGTTAAACCTCCCAGCGGTTTCGCCAATTTAATCTACCAGACCGCTTCTCCGAGCTCTAATACTGTATTGGATCATTCTGCTTATATATGCTACACTGAAGGATGGAATCTCAGAAACGGTTTTCAAGAAAACTATGGACATAAGTTTATAGGAAAGTGGAATCACATATAAATATTTGCATCGAGAAATGCTCTTCCGCAAACAGGTAGGTTACCTAGACCGAAGTCTGTACGCCTGAGGACAACCGCAATAAGGACATCCCTGGAGCAGTAATGGCTACCCAGACCTCAAAGTTCCACAAGCCTGCATGCGTAGCATGAACTTATGCTGCTAATAAGGCCACCGTACCATAGGAATGATGCATTCTCCATCCACCGAGCGGCCATTGTTTGGCCCCTCGCGCCCGCCATTATGGTCTGGCTCCATGGGGATGACCAATCAACCCACAGGCGTCTCCGAGAGTTCATGGCAAGGTTGCTGACCGAGCCCTCTCGTTCGGACTTAGTTAAACCCGTCCTACGCTCCAATAGGACTCCCCCCCCCCCCCCTTTGGCCCTCGAGCTCTTTGTTCACAGTACTCCCTGAATCTGCCGACGAATCAAGGACCTCTGAGGTTCTGAGGTTTACGCAGGGAACCAACGCGAAGGCGGGAGGGTGGTACTACTGTGTGCACCCCTTGGTTTTTCATGGCGCGCACGGCAAGGACGCTCCCAATGGCGCACACACAGAGCGAAGACCCAAGAGTTTCAGGACACGTGCGCCTCGCGTCAGCCAACCAAGGGCAAGACGGCCAGCTTACAGCTTCACTGGCCGTCAGCCAGTGGCACCCCGACGCGGACGGACACGCAGAGTCGCCTCTCCACTCCCCTATCCTCAAGGGTGAGTGAGGGGTGGGCATTCTTTCCCCACCGGCAATAAGGACAGTAGAATTTTGTTTTATGTTTAAAAGAAACGGTTTTAATTCTTCCATTTCTTATATATGTCTATTAATACGATGCATTTTAGCGCGTCATTTGTTATTGGTAGATTAAACTGGCGAAACCGCTGTGAGTGTTCATCATTGATGAGCCAGATCCTCCCAATATTTTATCATTTCAGTAAGGATAGTATAAAATTGTTTTATTTCGAAAAGAATCATACACGTTGTAATGTTCCTTCGATTAAATATACAAATATGTTTTACCAAATTTTGTTTAATTTCAAAAAGAATTCTATGCGTTTAAAATAGTTTCGAATTTTGATAACGGATGGCGCGCTAGAGCATCATATCTACTTATATAATTGCCTTATTCTGTCTGTGTGAAGTTCAAGGATATATTTTGGTCAGAATGGATAAAATAAAAAAAGTATCAAGGGATGGGAATCGACCCCACGACCTTCCGCTTACCGGGCAGATGCCATGACCACTAGGCTTCCCTGGACATATTTTTCCGTTCATAAAGTATAATAATTAAAAATGCCTATTTTGGATCATAAAGTTTTATTTCCGATATTTCGTGTGGCAACTCGCCAAACTTCTTCGGGGAACAAGATTGTTTTGAATAGCTCGCGTATCAATTCACGAGTATGTACAACTGCTATAAAATTTTAAAATATCTAAAATCTACAATATGCATGTTTATAAATATAATTATTAATAAA
>CP092880.1:73197672-73253345 GCA_030710605.1 Cordylochernes scorpioides
CTATTTATTATCAATATGATTATGTTGACAAGTTGTGTCTTGTCTTATTGAATCTTCAGACTCGAATCCAATAAGTGTTCAAATAATTAAGTATAACCAGTCTTTGGTGAAGGTTTCCATTTGGTTACAAGCAAAAATACACTTCACAAGATAGATTGACGCTTAAGATAGTTCGAATAAAATTTGTTACACAATAAACCCATCTAACACTATTCTTTATTATGCAAATTGAATGATGCTCATAATATAGGATATTCAATACATTTAGAGTTCAGGAGCTTAAAGAATTGATACCTGAACACGTTAAGACAGGGTTATAGAGATGCCTAAAAAAACTAAATTAATGGAAGAATAAACGGTTTTCAATAAATATTGACTCACAAGACAGGTTTTTACTGTAATGTGCCTTTCTCTTGTCGAATTATACAACAATTTATCTTATTATAATAATACACCCGATTTACACGGTAGATACGTTCCTGAGAAAAACGTGTAAATCGAGGGATAGGTGTATATTAAACTGTCAAATCTGAATAGGTGTTCGCCCCCCTCATGAATCAGAGCCTCCCAATATTCTTTTCAACATAGGTAGTATAGAGTAGAATATCGAATTTTAGTATAGAGCGATAAAAACAAAAAAATATATATTTGGAAAACCGTGTAAAAGCGAAAACGTGTAAAACAAGTACCGTGTAAATCGGGCGATAGATGTACTATTATATCATATTTTAATGCGGATAAAAGAGTATATATTGTCACGTTTGTGAATTTTATAATCAATTATTTCTTTTTTTTTCCACCTGGTTTTTGTATATTAAATTAAAAAGTAATTTTTTGTTATCATCATCACATACAATGTATTTTTTTAAACAACCAATAATAAACAACAACAATGTTATTTGAATCTTCATTATTATAAAACAACAATAAATTTAAATTAACAATTCAAAAACATATAATAACATTTAACACAAAAACGTTACAATATCATTATTATTTATGGGGTAATAACACGCCATCTATATATAAGAAAAGAAAACATTTAAACACGCAAGTTTATTTTAAACATAAAACACACTAAATTGGCGAAACCGCTGGGAGGGTTCACCATTGATGAGCCAAGCCCTCCTAATATATTTTTCATCGCGGTAAGGACAGTAGAATTGTGTAGAATAATGATATAAGTAAGGAAAACATTTAAACACGCAAGTTTATTTTAAACATAAAACACACTAAATTGGCGAAACCGCTGGGAGGGTTCACCATTGATGAGCCAAGCCCTCCTAATATATTTTTCATCGCGGTAAGGACAGTAGAATTGTGTAGAATAATGATATAAGTAAGGAAAACATTTAAACACGCAAGTTTATTTTAAACATAAAACACACTAAATTGGCGAAACCGCTGGGAGGGTTCACCATTGATGAGCCAAGCCCTCCTAATATATTTTTCATCGCGGTAAGGACAGTAGAATTGTGTAGAATAATGATATAAGTAAGGAAAACATTTAAACACGCAAGTTTATTTTAAACATAAAACACACTAAATTGGCGAAACCGCTGGGAGGGTTCACCATTGATGAGCCAAGCCCTCCTAATATATTTTTCATCGCAGTAAGGACAGTAGAATTGTGTTTTATGTTTAAAATAAACTTTTGAATGTTTTCCTTACTTATATCATTATTCTACACAATTCTACTGTCCTTACTGCGAAGAAAAATATATTAGGAGGGTTTGGCTCATAAATGGCGAACCCTCTCAGCGGTTTCGCCATTTTAGTTTGTTTTATGTTTAAAAGAAACTAGCGTATTTGAATGTTTTCCTTTCTTATATCATTATTATAATAATCAAAATAGTAATGATGCTTATTATGATAATTATAATCTCTTTATGCAACTTGAAAAGGTTGACAATTGTAAGATATTGTGAAAAAAAATGTCACAAAAGTGAAATTGTCCTGGGATCAAATGAATAAACTAAGAAAAACGTATCCCCTGGTGGTGAATCAAAAAGTTGCTGATGGCCAAACTTTTAGTTGAACGATCAGGTGATGTCTTTTTCTTAACTTCTAAGATAAGGTTTTACTGTAATAGGTTAAGGCCAAATTCTGTCAAGTTGTTTATGTTAAGGCGAATATCCCCTCCAGCGCAGATAATAATGATAAGATATGCCATAAAATTTACATAACCTATTCTCTGATATGCGATGTTGACTCTATAGCGTTTTAAATATTTATAGAAAAAAAGTTTATACAGTAGAACCTCCCGTTAGCGGACACCTCTCTATAAAGGACAGTTTTCATTTACAAAATTACCATTTTTACAATTTAGCAACTCTCCAGTAAGAGGACACCTCTTTCTAAAGGACGATTTGGCTCTGCAATTAGGTGTCCTTTACACGGAGGTTCTACTGTATACGTTTTAGAACCTATATGTTGACGCCCATTATATAATATTTTATTCCTAATAACATGGCAAGTTTAAAAAATTTCAGACTTCTAGGTGTCCGTAGTAGTTGGGAATAAACGAAAAGAGAATTTGTATATTTCCTTTCAAACGAAGGGGAAATAGGCGCAGACGTTTCTCTGGTGTAATGAGGGACTAGAGTTCCAAGGGGTAGTCAGGACTGAACTTATTTCCATATTTCCTTTCAATTTTTGTAACGTAAGTTTTTATATATATGGGATGGTTGCGTGATGTGTTGGTGTGGCTTTTGGAAAGGCCGCTGATAAAATTATAATTAAAATTAATGTATTTGAAGCCAGAAATATATAAAGAGAAAAGAAGTAACGGCCGTTGGGATCAAGCCTTCTTGTTTTCCGCGCGAGTGGCCAGAGTCTGGATGTTCGCGCATGCGTAGTCAGGTTGACTCTCGCGGTTGCCGAGGCCGTCCACTGCCCGTGTGTGTAGTGGAGCTTTGTCCCAGTTCGCGCTCGCTGAAGCAAAGTGTGGTCACCACATATACTTTCAGACCCCATAGAAATCTGAAATTCTGTACTCTCACCCAATCCAACTAACAAAGCAAGTATGCAAAATTTAAGATTTCTGGGTTGTCGGGATTGGACTACGATCATCGTATACTGAGTGAGGAGGTAAGATATCTAGCAAAACATCAAAATTTACTAATCACACATATACAGTTGCTTTATATTAAATCACAATAAGTTTGAAATTTATCTAAAGAGACAAGGGTCACCTCTCCCGTCAAAATCTTTAGATCAATATCCTCCCGGCAAAATTTGCATCTATTTGTAATTGATGATGATCGTCCTTCCTCCGTTTTTATTTCGACTCATATATATCTAAATATTGAATGACGGAAGTTGACATATTTATCTTCTCCTTTTTAGAGAATTTTTTAATAAAATCTTTTTTAATTTAATAATTATAGTATCGCGCGATGTATTATTTATAGCTGTTGTCTAATATTCAAATTAATTAGGAATATCTCATCAGTCTGAAACACAAAAAACTGCGATCAACAAGGTATATATTGTTTATATTGTCAGTACAGCACCACATTCTGCATGCCTAGAACACGTGCTGAGCCGCTCGAGAACCAGTGAGATCGGGCAGTCAGTTGTTGTTGTTGTCGTGTCCAAAGAAGAACCTCAGATGTCTCCATGCATCTCCATCACAGCAGTAGCAATATCCACTATCTTTGCTCTTCATTGGAAAATGGGTGCCGTTGCCACGTTAGTCACTTCGGAAACGAACCAGAATTTGGTCGAATATTCCAAGGGTCCAGGGGGGACCGCAGGGAGGTGTGGTCGGACTTCTCCCCCCCCCTAGTAGTCAGTAGTTTCTTGAATTAGAGGATGCGCTAAAATTGAATCTGATAGATTTAGGTTATCTGATTTATATCTGCAAACACAGGACAATAGTTGGTGCTCCACGTGAAGATAGCATAGGTGCTAGGACAAAGTTGATAAGTTACTATTTGGAGACAGCGCTGAAGGTATCTGCGTATAACAAAGGGTTAGCGATTGAAAGAAGTGGCTTTGTGCTTCGTTCTCTTTGGTCGGGGGCCGCTGCTCTTTTATATAGTATAGTGTCGTACGTACACATGACGTGTACTATGGATAGATACACAAGATGGGTACTATAGGGTAACATGGCGATCAGCAGTCCCCATAACAGTCCCACCACGAGAAGGTAGAGAACATGGGACCGCCTGAAACACACGGGTTAGACACGTGGAGACTTCCATCATTGTGCGCGAACCCGTTTCGAATGTTTGACACCCACTCTGATCTCCCTTATCGTACTTGAGGTCTATATGCCCGCTCGTACTCGACTGTGGCCAGATTCATCCGAAGAGAGTCTCGACATCACAATCTTGCGTACATGGTAAAGCTAGACCTCGTTCCTCAGGGCTGAGGGGTCATTATACTAATGGTTGGCTCTCAGGAAGTATCTCCCTAAACTATAAGATAGAGTAGAGTATTTGCACGCAGGAAGTCAGAAACGGCTCCTACCTGAACGAATGCAAGCTGCTCCAACAGCTGATATGTAAACGCAAGTTGTCGCTAGTTCCAACAAACAGCTGACATCAACCTGTAAGTGCAAAACAAGCTTGGTGGCAGAGGTTGAGATTTGCAGCAGATCCATAGTTTTGGGCTGCAATAATTAGTTATTATAAAGAGTCACTCACCGGGCATCCACCTTCAGCAACTGGCTTGACCTAGACATGAAACAAGATATATTAAATCACTATTTGTTATCAATACTTGTCTTAGCTAACCTGGGGAGGAAGCTTCAAAAAACCTTTATCTTCATCCTTGTGGAATCGCCTCTTGGAAGGACTGAAACACACAACACAACCTCCCTTCCTCTCTAGCTATACATAGTTACTCGGTAGTCTGGGCTCCACCAATGAAAAACTGAAACACCCAACACACACCCTCCTCCCTCTCTAGCTATACATAGTTACTCGGTAGTCTGGGCTCCACCATTGAAGAACTGAAACACCCAACATCCTTTACGTTAAGGACATCCTTTTTTACATTACACAGAAAAGAATGTTATGAACTTCATTCATGAAGTCCAAGTATGAAAACACACGAATAACATTTCAGTTAACACGTCTTTCAATAGCTGACCAAGACAATACAATAGCATCGGTCTGAGTACGTCACTAAGAACCATGCTCATAATATCTCATTTCCATGGAGATAGGTGTCAAATTATTTATTACAAGAAGCCGAAAAATACATCATATATCGATTTATAGATGGTGTACAATCAATCCACATTCAATACAGTTTGTGTCCGATGTAAGCGACAGAGCTATGCTTTAAATGTTTGCATTTCAATATAAGCACTATCCGAGAATCCTATATCTTCATCACGAAAGATCGTGTTTTTTAATCGTTATATCGTAATAAAAAATAAATCGTTCTTCTTTGTTCTTATGCTTTCTGTTATCCAGCAACTAAGGTGTTTGTTAAGTGGCTATGTAATTGTATGAAAATCTGGTCTCAGACGCTTTAATATAGACACAGTTATGTGAGTTGTGTACATTGGATTTGGACAATATAAGATAAAAGTCGGTGGACCCTCGATTCCCGACAGCCATGAATCGGGATCGAATCCCATATTGTACTCGTATACTTTTTTTTCTGTAAAGAACCTGTTCCTATTTTTCATTGTAAATAACATAAGCTAGGTTGTTCTTTTTGAGCGGTATCTAATAGAGTTATTTTTGAACGGGACATTATAAGTTGATTGAACTGAGTTAGGGGTTATGTGATGAATCTTGAATACACTGACTAGGTTTGGAATTGTGGTGAGGCCATTGTAAGTTAAAGGGAACAAATCGAAACTACACTCATGGACAAAACTTAAGGAAGTTGTACTTTTTAGCATGTATATCGGGATTCAGAGAATAATTCTGAAATATATTACAGTGACCTTTATTGTAGATACGAGATAACTAAGTGTGAACAAAATAACTTCTGTCTCCATAAAAAAAAACGATTGGTGACATCAACGACTTTGCAATTCTTTATGTTTTGTCCATGAGTGTAGTTGCTTTTGCGCAATTATACAATTACACGTGAATAGTGTAATTTCTCTAAATATTTTTTCTCATCCCTAGTATGCACGTGGTACATGTAATATATTAGCTAATTAGCTTAATATTTGTTTTTATTTAATTGTTTTTTCACAGAGTTATGATGATAATTGTGTGTTTATATCTGGTGTTTGTGTTTATAGACTGGACGTTTATTTTAGTTGTGGAATCGTGCTAACTATGTTTATTGTTTGCATTGAAAATAAATAATCTTTCCACGTCTTCTAGAATATATTGCAGTACAGAACATGATAATCTTTATAGGTAGTAGTTGGGGACTGCATTTACTGTAAGTCTATCGCATGTCTACACATTTGGAAACCAGTTTGACTTTTGCAGTTGCAAATGCGCCAGGGGCCCCGTTTGGTTACTTGCACTAACTGGTGGGGTTGGACTTTAGGGAATTATTGAAGCAATTTTTAAAATTAAGAATGCGGGATTAGATCCCGGATTGTCACTGTTGAAAATTGACAGTTTATATCTCCCCTCCCCTTCTAAATAAATTCAATGAAAACCATTTTTGAAATTAATATGTAGTACATGAGACAAAGTATATATACGAAATTATATTTCCTAAAACTCTACCTTTCAATATGTGCCAAGTTTTTAATTTCGACACTTCTGAAAAAATTTCCCTATAGGGAAGATACGTCAAACGAACACAAGGATGAGTTTGGAGGGGGGAGCAGGTTTGTTATATCTTGTATGAAACTGGTGGAATTGGGTATCGTGAAAGCTCTCCTGTTATTATTCCAAAGGGGGGTTAGAAGGTTCGTAAGATACTTGGCCAGAGGGTAAGCAGGGGATAGATGGTATGCGATGACTGGACGGAGGGGGACGGATGGTTTGTGGATCTTGGGGAGGCCGTATATATAGGCATTGGTTCCCAAGTTGGAGGTGAAGTTTTTGTGATCTTCTGTTGTGATGGTGGCCGAGCGTTTCAAAAACTTCACCTCCAACTTGGGAACCAATGCCTATATATACGGCCTCCCTTCAGTATAATATGAGGTGGCATATCTTCTATACTCATTTCAAAAATTTCTAGAAGATTCTAATTCTAATAAAGCAGCTGTCTGAATTTCTTCGGGAGAGTATAACGGATGGAATAAGAAGTTAGACATGACTTACTTCCAACCGCGAAGACATCTAGGTTAGATGAGACTTCAGACGACCACAGGATACTTGGGAAGCCACACTTCGGACGTTGACTTTGTAGAAAAACGGGAAGAATAGGAAGAACAACCTTTCCAACATACAGGCAAAGCTAGGCTTGGGAGCTGCGTGCTGTTGTAGGCAACGTCGGCTCGCGCTGAGTGCTCGGGGATCTTGTACAGATTGTATGAAAAAGTGAAAGTTGTATAAACTTATGATTTTGCTTTGTTTTAAAAATGAATCGATGTTGGTTCCATATGCTTCTATTTAATATTTCACCTTAGTTCTATATATTTTATTACTTAAAAAGGAACACAACAAAACAAAAAAAGAAACTACAATTACAAAGGATTTGATAACTAATTAGGAGGGAAAAAATAAATTATAATGATAAAAATTGAATATGTCTTCCAGAAAAATGCTTCTATGAATTAAAAAAAATAAGAATAATTACAAATTTAACATATAAACTTCAAACATAGATGAAAGTGCAAATATAGTGGTTATGAGAGGATAAAAGTACAGTAGAACTTGGAATATTCTTTAATTCTAAAAAGTCTTCATTCATTCGAATATTTATCTTGCTCCCTAGAATTTCCTATGAATAGAATTTCCGTTTTTAAATCGAATTTTTGAATAATTCGATATTTTCTTTTGTCCCTTGGGCTTCGAAATATCCACAAGTTGGACTGTACTATTTACCATGAGTCTTCCATAATAAAGTTTCAAAGATCGCTTTGTAGAGCTTTAATACTGTATTGGATCATTCTGCTTATATATGCTGTACTGAAGGGTGGAATCATATATGCAGAATGATCCAATACTGTATTATAGCTCTTAGAAGCGGTTTGGTAGATTAAATTGGCGAAACCGCTGGGAGGGTTTACAATTGATGAGCTAAGCCCTCCAAATATATTTTTTCATCGCAGTAAGGACAGTAGAAGTTTGATTTATACATTTAAACATTCGTGCCCTAATGTTTTCATTTTACGATATATAGATGGCGCGTTATTGCTTTATATTAATATTTACATACGTTGAGTTATATGGCGCTCTGCCTTCTGAAAAGCACAGGTGCTCTTGGTCAAGATATGCCTTTTTTATTTTTAATATCAACACCTGACCTTTTTATTTTTTTTCTATGTTTTTTTTTTCATGTGTAAAGCGTATTTACGCAATTTTGGCCTTAAATACCCATTTCTTGTTTTTTCGGGAAGACACTGGGACCAAACAATCTTTTTGGTCGCAGTGGTACAGCCTACTCCACGCTGACGAGAGATATTACATGTTTTAGACCTTTGTTTAAGATATCCATTTGAACTGGGGAGAAAACTTGTCTAGTAAAGTTAACAACCGAACTTTCAGAATTGCATCAAATACTATCGAATGCTTCTTTGACAAATATTGGAGCTTCATTTCTTGTCTCTTCATCTATTCTTTGATCTTGTAACTTGACTTCTGTAGTACTTCTTATGATTCATTTTGCGAGTCAGTTTTCTGATAACATGTTTGAAGTAAGACTTATAAATTCTTCTTTGATCTTTTCCCCAAGATATGGCAAGATAATCCCAAGATTGGTGCCTGCCCTTAGAAGTTGTCAATAGAGTTTGTTAACAATTTTCTTGGAAAAAAGCATTCCTAACTGGATCTCTCTTAATATAAGGGGATATAAAATGCTTCTTCGCATTTCTTGTTGATATTGAGATTGTCTCTTCATCTATCCAGAGAGAGATTAGTTGAAGGATATCAGTCCTAAGATTTGATTGTGTTTCCTCACTATAAACTGAGACAAAATGTGAATACTAATTTTTAAAATACAGTGGTACCCTCGACATACGAGCGCCCCAACATACGAGTTTTTCGAGATACGAGCCGACGAGCAAGTGATTTTTTTGCTTTTAGTTACGAGCGAAATTCGATATACGAGTTCGGTTCGGTAGTGTTGAAGATATTAATCTGTGATTTTAAATGTTTCTTTTTGACCAGTACTTTTGTTTTGTTTTTGCTTTTCCTAAAATGTTTCTTTCTTCTTCTTCATTATTATTTGTTCTATATGCAAAGCTTTGTTTTTTGAGACTTGAATAAACAAATTCATGTTTATTATATTTTTGTGTGCTTTTAAAGTTAAAACACAACAGGTAGTAACACGCAGTCGCGCCATCACGATCAGTTAGCAGCGTGCTTCCGCTGTGATAAGTTGTGCTTTGTGTTCGCGTTTTGTGTTGCGTTTACATTTACAGCTTTAGTTCATTTATTTTTATTACCATGGATCGGAAGAAAGTTTGTAAAAAGTCAAGTGTTAAGAAAAAGATGATGAGTATTGAATTAAAACGTGAAATTTTAGAAAAACATGAGCAAGGTGTTCGAGTTGTTGACTTGTCGAGGCAGTATGGCCGTAGTACGTCCATGATATGTTCTGTGCTTAAACGGAAGGAGTCGATAAAGAGTGTAACGCCGGCTAAGGGCCTTACGATAATTTCCAAGCTGCGAACCTCCCTTCATGAAAATACGGAGAAACTGCTGATGGTGTGGGTGACAGAAAAGCAGCTCCAAGGAGATACCTTGACGCAAACCATCATTTGTGAGAAGGCAAGAGCGATCTACGGAGATTTGCTGAAGCAAACCCCGCAGACTTCCATCGACGAGGCATCGGAAGAGTCATTTAAAGCCAGCCACTTGCCTAACTCATTTCCGGAACATTCTGAGAGGGAGGAAGAAACAAACCTCCTTGGACATTGTTTTTTCTAAACGGCCTACAGGTGAAAGCGAGAAAAATGTAGCGAAAAAGGCAAAGACCAGTGAGGATATCTAATTTATTTCTTTACATTCTCTTTTTTGTTTTGTGCAATAAATATTTGATATTTATAAATACGTTTTTATTATTTAAAACCACGTAACAAAAATAACTGGGGTGACATTTTGGAGGTTGGAACGGATTAATGGTAGTTCAATTGTTTTGTATGGGGAAATTTGCTTCGAGATACGAGTAATTCAAGATACGAGCAAGGTTGCGGAACGAATTAAACTCGTATGTCGAGGTACCACTGTATACGTAATTAAAACTTTTTAAATATGAGTAAGTAACCAAGGATCCTATACTACAAGACCTTGTAAATAGTTGAAAACTTGAGATTGTGTACATCACACAAAAACACAAAAGCCTTTATTAGGGACTTGCCCCATACAGATTCTCCCAATTGGGTAAGGTAATAATAATCTTGTGTTATTTACATAGAAATTTAACTGGCTTTACTCTTCGTCTCAAAGTCATTCACTTGTTGACTGGTCCTTACATAATGATGATCTAAAAAATGTATAATAAGCTATTGCATTAGATTTGTTTGCTGATATTTTGGAAAGCAATACGTAGGGTGAAATGCTGGTGAATTTAATTTGTTGATATAGAGCATTCCTCTCTGCATCAAGGGCTGTACAATTAAGCAGGTAATGGGGGAGTTCTTCAGTAATTTCCTTGTCACACAGTGTACACGAGATTGTGTAAATAAACACTCAGGTTATTTATAATTAATGGTCTTGAATCAAAAACTTTCTAATAAATCTTCTAAGATCCTTTCTTGGATTCGCGCTAAGTTTCTTTTCTTTTTCCACGATGTATTTCCGCGTGCATTCCCCTCTGGTCTTTTTTCCTTTGTCTTCCACTTTTTTTGATGGGCTTTCTTCGGTAGTTCTTGACCGTTCTTGGTTTATTCTGGAACGTTCAGGGGGTTTTTCTTTAAGGTTCTTGGTTTCTTCTTGGCCGTTCTTGTTTTATTCTGGAACGTTCAGGGGTTTTTCTTAAAGGTTCTTGGTTTCTTCTTGGCTGTTCTTGTTTTATTCTGGAACGTTCAGGGTTTTTTTTTCTTTAAGGTTCTTGGTTTCTTCTTGGCCGTTCTTGTTTTATTCTGGAACGTTCAGGGTTTTTTTTTCTTTAAGGTTCTTGGTTTCTTCTTGGCCGTTCTTGTTTTATTCTGGAACGTTCAGGGTTTATTTTTTTCTTCTTTAAGGTTCTGGGTTTCTTCTTGGCCGTTCTTGTTTTATTCTGGAACGTTCAGGGGTTTTTCTTAAAGGTTCTTGGTTTCTTCTTGGCTGTTCTTGTTTTATTCTGGAACGTTCAGGGTTTTTTTTTTTATTTAAGGTTCTTGGTTTCTTCTTGGTCGTTCTTGTTTTATTCTGGAACGTTCAGGGTTTTTTTTTTTTCTTTAAGGTTCTTGGTTTCTTCTTGGCCGTTCTTGTTTTATTCTGGAACGTTCAGGGTTTATTTTTTTCTTCTTTAAGGTTCTGGGTTTCTTCTTGGCCGTTCTTGTTTTATTCTGGAACGTTCAGGGGTTTTTCTTGAAAGTTATTGCTTTTTCTTTACTGTTCTTGGTTTATTCTGGACCGTTCTTCATTTCTTCCTTACCGATCTTGGTTTCTCCGTTACCGTTCCTGTTTTCTTTGACGTTCTTGGTCTCTTCTTTACCGTTCTTGGTTTCTTCCTTGCTGTTCTAGGTTTATTCCTTACCGTTCTTGGTTTGTTACCCATCTTGCTTTCTTCTTTACCATTCTTAGTTTCCTTCTTACCATTCTTGGTTTCTTCTTTACAGTCCTTGGGTGCTTCCTTACCGTCTTGGTTTTTTTACCGTTCTTGGTTCCTTTGACGTTTTTGTTTTATTCTTTACCGCTTTTTTTTTTGGTATCTTCTTTACCATTTTTGGCTTACTTCTATGGTCTCGCCCTTAGTCTCGCTGGATTCCCTGAGCTCCGCTCACCCTTGACTCTACTTACCCTGCGCATCTACCTGCGACTAACTACACTCATTACCAACCTCAGTCACGCCTCTAAACAACAAAGCACTCTGTGGCACAATTTACATAGCGGTCAGCGAGTCCTCCTACATCACCCTTCCCCTTCCTTCCTTCTTATCTCCACTCAATCACATTAGGGTATCAAGCTTGTGAAGCTTGAGATCACTGGGTGAAGTAGAATGCATCTGTCTTTGTCATTAAGACTGGGAGCACTACTCAGTGGCAGGCCGACTTAGCTCCAAAAGAAATGGCCGCCTCTGACATGAGGAACAGACGTCATGTGCAGCCGCTCCTAACAAGGAGTACAAACGCGGCTCATCCTGTATCCCTGGATTAGGAGTCCTTACAGGGTACTATCACTTGTAAACAACGCCATCTAACTTTTTTTCTATCTGTGTGAGGGAAAACATAAGGAAGAAGGAAAAAAAGTATCTTCGTCCATACAGTAATAAAGTGGTGATTATTAAGTACAGGTTACATTTTAAAATCTTTTGTTCCTTATTGGTTTGTGAGTATGGCCAATATAGAAATAGGTATTTATTTTGCATATAAGTTAGTTTTTAGACAAAATAGCGATTTTTGTCTGATTAATAATTTCTATAGAGATGAAACGTGCAATCGCCATTCGGATTAAATAGAAACAACTCGGGCGTAGATACATTTATTTTTTGTGATAACTGATACGAAGCAATTTTAAATGTAGAGGTTTTTTCCCTCTCTTTTTAGCTTTACAGCTTTACCAGATGTCTCTTTTGCTAATCAGGTTCCAAATAGGTATTGTCTAAATACCAAAGTTGAATTGTTGTGATAAAATTTTTAAAAATGTTTAGAGTCAATTCATAAAATACATATTTATTAGAGTGTGAGAATATCCTCAAAAAAGCAAAAAAAAAAATTAATTTAAATTACATAGCATTTCTGTTCCACTAGATGGCGCTCTGCCATTTAAAAAGCTCATGTTCTCGTTGTCAGGATATGCTTCTTTTTTTATTTATATACATATATAGATATGTATATAGATTTACATACGTAAGCAGAGAGACCACACAAGAAGTCCGTATTAAAAAGAGGTTATGAGCAAATAAAATGATGCGAGAAATTCCCCCTTCATATTTACATATGCAACTTCGATTTCATGGAACTTGTTAGCATGTGTTGTTGGAAAGGGGTCAGTAAATTTTATCTATAAAACGACTCTCCGAATGTTCATAAAATTACATGTCGTATTTTTTCCCCCTATACTCTTGGGTAGATGATGTTTCCTATAAAATTTTCCTGCTCCCAACTTTATAAAATTTCCTTAGAACACGGGATAATTTTTGTGTTGTTCTCTCCGACACTAACTATTTCCTCGACTTGTAAGGAAAATGTTTAGAAGCATCTTGTCTATAGATTGTAGTTGTTGCTTGGGGTGTGCGCAGTGACACTCATGGACAAAACTGAAGTTGTACCTTTTAGCATGTATATCGGAATAATAACTCTGAAAGATATTACAATGGCCTTTATTGAAGATACACGAGATAAACAAGTGTCAACTAAATTTTCTCTGTGCTCTTAAAAAAATGGACGACTGGCGACATTAAAGACTTTAAACTTGCTTATGTTTTGTCCATGAGTGTATATTTATAAGTAGTTTATTATCTGGCTAAAGAAGGCTGTAAGGGCCAGCCTGAAAACTCCCAACTCACCTATTGAGAAATGTCTTCCATCCACAAACAAACCTCTCTCTGGAAATCCACCCTAAACCACCCTTGGTACACCCCCATTCCTAACGAATCTTCTTTCCACACCCTTACTAGGGAAGAACAAACGGCGATTTCAAGATTACGAACAGGACATCTTAGAATGCTCAAATATAATGTAAAAATCAAAACCTTCCCGAAATGTCCCAAATGCGATTCCCAACCAGCCAGTCCTGAACATCTATTAAATTGTATCAAATCCTCCAAAAAAGACCTCTGGGAAAACCCCAGGACTATAATAGAAAAGCTGAGACAATGGAACCTAATGGAGATCGTTTAAACGACTTGAGGAATAAACAACAACAACATTTTCTGTGTGGATGCCAGTTTTAGACGATTTAAAACTGATAAAAGCGCAGACTTGAATTTTGCAGCGATTGATTATCTCCTCTTCAAAGGAGTTAGAAATCCAAAAATTCAGGATTTTATACCAAACAACCCTGGAGTTGTTGTTGTTAGCGTTCCTCAAGCCGACTTTTGGTGACTTTATAACAACTCGATTTTTACTCGATAAAAGATTTTTGTCGAAACGTTGAGAAAATAAAAAAACAACTCGCGCTTTAGATGTTGTACTAAATTCGAAAAATCACGTGAGAACGCCCTTGCAACCTCAAAACAATTTTAACGCTTTGCCAAATGTTTTATTTTTATTTACTTCTCTTGACCAAGACAAAATATTTTTGTCGAAACGTTGAGAAAAATAAAAAACTCCAACTGGCCGAAGTGTCTATTTTTCATATAACAACTATATGAATACTTGGAATATAAACCAAAAAAAAAGGAAAAATCATGAGATATAGAGTCTATTGTAGTTTTTTTAAGCTTTCGAATATTTCTGCCTTTCAACGGGAAAATGAATTTAAGAACATATAAGAGAAAACTTTGTTATATATTTGCATATACACGTACACATAAAGCTAAAGATTTGCATCTAAAGAAAAATATACGACAGAAAAATATATGATGCATTAAAACGTCATTTGTTATATAAAAAACTAAAACTATTTTAGACCCGTATGATTCTTTTTAAAATTAAGAGCATATTATATATACAGTTACGAGCGTCTTTCCTCATCTCCTAATCAGTCATCTCTCTCTGTCACCGTTTGCTTTTTTTTTTAATGGCGCCCTCCTATTGGTTGGCTACGGTCACGCCACCTTTGCCCCCCCCCCCCACTCGCTATTTATGTAACTATTGTGTTGGAGCGGATCGCTCCCTAAATAAATGCATATATTAGATAATAACCAAATGGAATCCTCTCTTTCCTTTTCCCAGTAAGAGACGCCTACGGAAGCCAACAGTACATAGACAGATAAAGCACATAGGCTATAGTTATTAACTAACATATGCATTTATTTAAGGCGCCAATTTATAATTGTAACAAATAGTATTTGAATCAAAACATTCAATCGGGTAAAACACGGGCGTTGCCCGGGTCATTCGGCTAGTAGATATATATAGAAGACTATATATGTAATTAATAGAAAATCAACTATGGAGGAAATTTGCACAAGAGCGAGACTATTCTACAAGAAACTCTCTTCACCTCATGGTCTTTTTCTTCTTTTAATAACAAATATTCTAAATGTGAAAAATAGTGCAAATGTGATAGTGTACTGGGCTAAGATGCATATATCATGAAAAAAGGCATCTCCTTATCGTGCAACTGAAAGTTGCTGATGGCTTGCGCCATCTATATAAACGAGAATAGTTGATATTTATTCCGATAGATGGCGCAAGCCATCAGCAACTTTCAGTTGTTCGATAAGGAGATGCCTTTTTTCATAAAATATTCAAAATTTTGTTCTGTCAGTGACCATTACTTCGTTGCTCATCTAGTGGTAGCTTCCTTGACGCTTCTAGGACCTTGGAGTTACAAGCCAAAAACTGTCAATAGTCAATTTTAAAAATTAAATTATTTCATGATGATACAAGCGTGCCGTCTGTTGTTGAATAAATTAAAAATGTATTTAGAATTTGCAAGTAAGTACTTTAAAATAAACTATTTTTAGCTCGCATGCATTTTAAAAAATAAATAATTTCCTTCTGCCAACTTAATTTAATCTATCTCCATGGTTTTCTTAAAATGTATTTCGAATGTGTTTCCAAGCTCCCCAATTTCCCAATACAGCAATATAAATATCCATCTCCAACATTTATGTTTTTTTTTTTTAATCTGAAAAAAAAATCTCGCATGTATCAATAAAAATTGAGTAGATAACATATACACAATGACATTTATTTCATATCAAAGTAACAAACAATTGAAGAAACATTCTAAAAGTACATATGCCACTATAGTATTATCCCTCATCCATATTTATCGAAGTATTCAGGCCTCTCTGAACATCTTGTCAATGTCCTTGCTGTGTTCCCCGGCATCGTAGGACTTGGGTGTGACAAACTGCCATTCCTTAGACTTGTTCCTGTCCCGTTCATACTGGACGCACTTGCCGATCATTGGCCTGCAACACACATGTCACTCATGTACACTGGTGGTAGTTTAGTATTTATCCTAAGTACGCTATGATGATCATGGTGGGTAGTTAGTGTTACGACTACTAGAGTAGTCAACTTTATGCAAATACTAGCCGAATGACCCGGGCAACGCCCGTGTTTTACCCGATTGAATGTTTTGATTCAAATACTATTTGTTACAATTATAAATTGGCGCCTTAAATAAATGCATATTTTAGTTAATAACTATAGCCTATGTGCTTTATCTGTCTATGTACTGTTGGCTTCCGTAGGCGTCTCTTACTGGGAAAAAGAAAGAGAGGATTCCATTTGGTTATTAACTAATATATGCATTTATTTAAGGAGCGACCCGCTCCAACACAATAGTTACAGAAATGGGGGGGGGGGGGGGCATGATGGGGGGGGGGGGCAAAGGTGGCGTGATCGTAGCCGACCAATAGGAGGGCGCCATTCCAAAAAAAAGCAAACCGTGACAGAGGCCACGCATGACGCTCGTAACTGTATATAGAATATTTGTAACACAAAAACTAAGAGGAAAAAAGTATGTAAATTTCTTTGATTGTAAAAATTGAGCGTGTTTTTCAATAAAAAAAGAGTTCTGGATAAGTTTTTGGACTGTTGATAGTCGTCCTTAGAGCCTCTTCCTTGGAGTTGCGGAGCTGGTCAAGTAGCTGGACACTAGGTTGTCTCTCAAGGTAAAGAGAGACAGCAAACTATATTGAGAACCCCCTCAATAGTTAGCGACTGATTTTACTGTAGTACTTATTCTAAGTACGCTATGATAATCATGGTGGGTAGTTAGCGACTGATTTTACTGTAAGTAAACCATATGTCTACATATGTAGAGAGTAATTCGACCATTTACATTTACAAAGTGTCAGATTCCCGTTTGGTTACGTACACACATTGATGCTCCTTAGATAGCTAACAAACGACAGCAGTTCTTTTTACCCATCATGGAGAATTATGGACTAAATATTGATATAGAGACTTCACCAGACCACCTCTTGGAATGTATGGGAGCCTCAAGACAGGACCTATATTCCAACCTTACCAAGATTGTAAATTTAATCCATGAATTCAGTCTCCATGACCTTGTATAATTATACAACGGAATCACAGAAATGGTATTCAAGCAAACTTCTCTATAGACATAAGCTTCTAGAACAGTAGAATTACATATAAATATTTGCATCGAGCAATCCTCTTCCGCAAACAATAAGGACAAAGACAGTTAGGTATGAATTAATATAAAGTTATAACGTGTCATCTTGGGGGGTAGGTGGAAGGATGGTCTAAACCGTTTGTTTTCGGCCGTTACGACCCGTGTTCGATTCCCGCATTGGGCACTTTTTTCTGATTTAAAAAAAATGCTACAATAGCCCCCGATTCTTTCAAAAGTCCAACCATACCAGCGAGTGCAAGTAACCAAACGGGGCTCTGGAAAATTTGTAAGTGCGAAGTCACACTGCTTTTCACATTGTGTAGACATAGGGTGCACTTACAGTAAAAGCGGTCGTCAACTTCTACCCACCATGATTATCATGGCCTGTACCACGAGTGTAATAGGGATATCGCGAAATACGTGGTGTCGCTGGAGACCCACTGGTGATTCTCCATCAAACTCTGTAACGCTGGCAGAGACGCCATGTTCTTTGTACATAGTATCATGCATATATATAATTGTATTTTTTTAAATAGTACAGACTGTGTGCATTTTGCATGTATTGACAAGATGTCAAAAAAATTATTTTAATTGTCTATTGTCCATTTATAGGAAATGAAAGCATTTAAAGCACGAATATTTTATACACAAAACACAAATTTGTACTATTCAACAACAACAACAAAAAGGCTTTTATTAGGGCCCATTGCCCTGTATGGATTCGCCATTCAAAAACAAAATAATACAGTATTTTTTCTCCTTTTCCCCATGTGTACGTGAGCCTTTGTTTGAAAAGGGATTTATTTACACATCTGTTCTAAAATTTTCCTCACTACCTCTTTTGTGTAGGAATCTATTTACAATTGATCTGTAGAAATTATAGAGTTCTATTGCTATATTTTTCTTTTCTGAAATAGTTCTCAGCATCTTCAGTGGGTTATTAAATCTCCAGAAGGTGTTTTTAAGAGTTTTTTCTCTTTCTTTACCTAAATAAATTTATACTATTCTAAAGATACTTACGGGAATTTCTTGACACACTTGAGTGGATGCTCCAAAGTGAAACAGTCGGTTGAAAGAATGTTGAAGTACAAGGTACCCACGGAGTTGGAAATCAGACTGTTGTCACCACGGAGACAGTCGTAGAATTTCTTGTCGCAGTCACAATTGCTCCTGGATCACACAATCCTTACAGTTTTGAAGCTCATTTATTGTTTTGAAGTTGATTCAGAGAAAAAACACAGTCACATCAATCAATAACTCCCGACGTTGGGGGGTCGGTGGAAGGATGGTCTAAACCGTTGGTTTTCGACCGTAACGACCCGGGTTCGATTCCCGCATTGAGCACTTTTTTTCTGATTTAAAAAAAAATTCTCCAATGGCCCCCGATTCTTGCAAAAGCCCAACCCCACTAGCGAGTGCAAGTAACCAAACGGGGCTCCGGCATATTTTAAAGTGCAAAGTTGAACTGCTTTTCACATGTGTAGATATGTGGTGCACTTACAGTAAAAGCAGTCTCTAACTACCCATCATGATTATCATGGCCTGTACCACGTGTACTAGGGATAATAGAAAGAAATCTCCCGACGTTTCAGTGACAGGGGAAATCCCCTGAAGAAAGTGAAAGGAATTCACTAAAACGTTGGGAGTTAAACTATTGGTTGATATGTAACGTTTCCTATATAGAAATAAGGTATAGTCACAATACTTTGTCTTTTAATATTTAATTTAATTACAACAGGGTTAACTATAAAGTAATTTATAAAATACAATATAATGCGGCTTATGATTGTAGAACGACATTTGAAAATTATACCGCAAATGTTTCTTTTGAACGAAAAATCGAAATTTATTTTAAGGAGAAATAACGATTATTTCTAACCTTAGGGATGAAGTATGAAAGAATGAATTGTGAAGAGTAATGATAAACGGAAAAATAAAATGTGAAGAGTAATGATAAATTAAAGGGGTGGTAGGAATTCCCATCCCTGGACACTTTCGTTTATCATTACTCTTCACAATTCATCCTTTCATACTTCATCCTTAAGGTTAGAAATAATCGTTATTTCTCCTTAAAATAAATTTCGATTTTTCGTTTAAAAGAAACATTTGAGGTATAATTTTCAAATGTCGTTTTACAAGGTTAACTATAATATATAAACAAAACTTATGCAAATTACAAAAAAAAAAAGAAAGTACAGTTTTGCCGACTGTCTAACTATGAGAAAAATCAAAGAATAATTAAATTATATTTCACATAAATAAATACAAAGCATGTTACAGGTTGATGTGATAATCCTTACAATACATGCATACAAAATAAATCTTTTTCTCAATTCCCATGAGAAACCATATCTTAAAAAAACATAAAAGTTAAATTCAGTTTCTCCTGGTGGCCATTGATGTATACGAGGAGTGTTCAAAAGGTATCGCGACTTTTGAATTTTCGCGGGTTACGTATATTCGAATTTCGATCATTTTGTGGCTTTATGTTGGTACTCATGTCTCTCACTAATGCCGACAAGCTCGGCCATGCTGCTTTGCTTGCAGGTGTTTTGGATCGTCTTCGATTTTTACCTATTTAAAAAAATGGATCAAAGAACCTGTATCAAATTTTGTGTGAAAAACGAATTTAAGTGCGCGGATGCATTCCGAATGTTGACTGTGGCATACGGAGAAGCTATCTTGGACCGAAGCAACGTTTATCGGTGGTACAAAATGTTCTCAGAAGGCCGAGAAGATGTGAACGACGAAGAGCGTGCCGGACGCCCGAGCACTTCAACAACAGATGAAAAAATTAATGAAGTGGAGAAAATGATATTGGCCAATCGTCGAATCACCGTTAGAGAAGTTGCTGAGGACCTAAACATATCGATTGGCTCGTGCCATTCGATTTTTATCAATGATTTGGGCATGAGACGGGTCGCCGCGAAATTCGTACCAAAATTGCTCAATTGCGACCAAAAACAGCATCGCATGAACATTGCTAATGAGATGTTGCACTCTGTCCGCGACGACCCCAAATTTGCTCCAGAGGGTCATAACTGGTGACGAAGCGTGGGTTTATGGTTATGACGTGGAAACCAAAGCTCAATCATCTCAATGGAAGCTGCCGCACGAACCAAGACCGAAAAAAGTTCGGTCGAATGTGAAAGTTTTGCTGACAGTTTTCTTCGTTTGCAGGGGCGTGGTGCATCATGAGTTATTGCCACAGGGTAGAACGGTTAATAAGGAATATTACCTGCAAGTTATGCGCAATTTGCGCGAAGCAATCCGCCAGAAACGCCCGGATTTGTGGAAGAACAAAAATTGGCTTTTGCACCACGATAACGCCCCTGCTCACACATCGTTGCTTGTGCGTGACTTTTTGGCCAAAAACAACACACTAATGATGCCGCAGCCACCGTATTCCCCAGATCTGCCCCCCTGTGACTTTTTCTTGTTCCCTAAACTGAAGAGGCCCATGAAAGGACGACGTTAAGCTACGCTTGACGAGATAAAGACGGCATCGAAGGAGGAGCTGAAAAAGATTTTTTTTTTATGATTTTTTGAAGTGCTTCGAAGATTGGAAAAACCGTTGGCACAAGTGTATAATATCTCATGGGAATTACTTTGAAGGGGACAAAATAGGTATTCATGAATAAATAAATATTTTTTTAAAAAACAACAAAAGTCGCGATACTTTTTGAACACACCTCGTACAGTTGTTTATTTGTTTTGCATACTATTTCATTTTTATAAATTAATCTCATAATTTAATCTGTGAAAATAAAAATATTGGACTGTTGACCAAACAAAACTAAAAATAGATGGCTTAATGTTATATAGTTAAGATATATAATTAATTGTGATGTTTATGTAATTTTGATCTTCATTGAATAAAATATATAAAGTTTAAATGTGTTTTTAAACTTTAATAACAAGCACAAAACAGTCATCTCTTATTTGAGACTAGACGAATGGCCCGGGCAACGCCCGGGTTATACCCGAGTGCGAATATATTTTAAAAACGTTGTCTTGGGTGGTCGCTATAGACAGGGTGGTCTGTATAGACAGGTGGATGTAACACACTGCTGATTACAGGGTTGCCTAAAGTGTCCGCTATAGACAGGGTGGACTGTATAGACAGGTGGATGTATCACACAGCTGATAACAGGGTTGTCTAGAGTGGCCGCTATAGACAGGTGTATGTATCACACAGCTGATAACAGGGTTTTCTAGAATGGCCGCTATATACAGGGTGGTCTGTATAGACAGGTGGATGTAACACACTGCTGATTACAGGGTTGCCTAAAGTGTCCGCTATAGACAGGGTGGTCTGTATAGACAGGTGGCAACAAGCACAAAACAGCCATCTCTTATTTGAGATTGTTGTCCTGTCATAGGGACCAAGCCATGAGGGATATTTTAAGTAACGCAAGAATCCATGAGGAGAGACCAAGAAGAATTTTGAATGCCGTCATACCTGTAAATTTCTGTGAGATGGGTTTAATACGATCTCTCTTTGAAGTGGCCTCTTATCAAAGACTATTGTGTCAGACTAAGTAAAGAGGAGTCTTTCAACCGAAACAGGTTACTGATAAGAGATCACCTCCAGGAAAGTAGGTTGAGTAAAGTTCAAAATTAAAAAATATAACAACAAAAGCCTTTATTGAGAACCTCTCGTCCTGTATAGGATTCGCCAATTTACAGAGTAATTGAAGAGAAGAGAACTAAGAATACAGAGATATATGTAGTAGGTATAGTTAGAAAGAGGGAATCATATATCGTCGCAACTCTTTTTTTTTTTTTTTCTATTAACGCGATTAAGGAAGCTTTCGGGCAAGCCCTTCTTCAGCTAATTATAGTGTACAAACAAGGAGAGATTATATATCGTTTTTACGTGGTAACTTTCTTTTCTTTTACTTTATTTTATATTAAAAACGATATATAATCTCTCCTTGTTTGTACACTATAATTAGCTGAAGAAGGGCTTGCCCGAAAGCTTCCTTAATCGCGTTAATAAAAAAAAAAAAGAGTTGCGGCGATATATGATTCCCTCTTTCTAATTTGTCGAAATCCGCAAACCGTTTACCATGAGTAGGTATAGTATAGTATTTTCTACACTGTGACTATATACAACAGCAACAACAAGCCTTTTACTCGAATCGAAGTAAAATTGAAAAATATATAATAATTGAATAGACTTTAAGTGTCAAAAGACGATTGATTTAATATATTTATATAAAAAAGGCGTACCTCTAGTTCTGGTAAAGAAAAATTACTCATTTTCATTTTGATCTACAAAAAATTTGTAAATTAAGTTTATTGTGCAATAAATTGTAAAAAGAAAACAATCTCTCAAAATATTTTAATTAAAAAATGTTTTTTTTTCTTTAACAGATTTATAGATGGAAATTTTGCCGGGAGGATATTGATCTAAAGAGACAAAGGTCGCCTCTCCCGTCAAAATAGACGTCAAAACTAGACGCCATCTATTGACCGTCACCGCAAACTAGCGGTCTCGGGTCGGTGACAAAGCCACAACACTAGCTTTGGCAAACTGAAAAGCGTCCACCTAGAGACCATGGTTTCGGGCTAATGGCCCTCGTCAGTCTAGGGTGGACTTTATTCCATGAGATCTACACGATCAACTGATTTAGGTACGTCCTTTTTTATATATATAAATCTAACAGATCAAACTTACAAACAATCTTAAAATATGGTTCAATAAAAAAAGGTATAAAGCAATAAGGAGCCATCTATTTTTAGCAAATGAAAACATTCAGACGCGAATGTTTCTTTAACACATAAAACAAATTTCTACTGTCCTTACTGCTGTGAAAGTATCAGTGGTGAACCCTCCCTTATAAATATCTATCATAATTTGCCATAACCCCCCCTCCTGTTCCAAAATAACTTTATTAGATACCTCTCAAAAAGAGCGATCCTCCGAGCAATCCCTATATATATAAAAGTCAGTGTATGTATGTGTGTTTGTTCCTATGTCGGCTATACACGTCCACAATACGTAACTAATCTGACTGAAATTTTAACAGTATATAGAGTAGAATCTGTAAAAACTTATAGTTAAAATATCAGGTCTCTATCCTGAATATTTTTCGAGTTATTTGCAAATTGCGTTGCGAATTTGCTCTTTCGCTCGCAAGCAGCGCCTCTAGCGGTGAAAATGGGAGATAATATCAGCTGACCTAATGTACATGTAAAACGTGTTTCAACAGGACATAGAGAAAAATCTGGAAAAGATATTTATCGGATATTTAGCCAAGAAAATTTGAAATTGAAAGGTTCTGGACAAAAATAGCTGTATTTTATCCAGAAAATGTTCATGACAATATTGCTGTATCCTGTTTGATTATCAGATACAAAATTATAACGGGAACATTTTCAAAAAACAGAGACCACGGGTAAAGCCAGTTCATTTTTAGCATGCAAGAACAAAATTCTAACAGAAAAACATTCATTCGAGCAGAAGATACAAAGCCAGATCATCTTTCTATAAAAATATCGCTTCTCAGACACAAAGTTTGGAGCGGGACGTTTCACAAGAGTGACATCCACGGCGCCAATTTATAATTGTAACGAATAATATTTGAATAAAAACATTTAATCGGGTAAAACCCGGGCGTTGCCCGGGTCATTCGGCTAGTATACTATATTTTTGGAATAATTGGAGTTCAGTTTAATGGTGAGAATAAGAAAAGATTGTGGACTGCGGCAGTGTTCTCTTACTTAGTGTAGAGTCCGCTGTTCCGTAGTCCGTGCTTGGACTCTCCTTTCTCCAGGTTGTCCGGACAGTGGTCGTGGGTCCGGCAACATTTATCTGTCTCTTTGGCAGGTCCCAGATGTTCGTAGTGTCGACTGATGTTTCCAGCTCCACACCACCGAGTTCCTGCGACCTCTGAGTCCTTAGAACTCTAAGTAACAATGGTAAAAGTATGAATATAGTGGCCAAAGGGAGAAAAGAATGGTCAAAGGAAGAAAATTATGATCTAAGTAACAATGGTAAAAGTATGAATATAGTGGCCAAAGGGAGAAAAGAATGATCAAAGGAAGAAAATTATGATCTAAGTAACAATGGTAAAAGTATGAATATAGTGGCCAAGGGGAGAAAAGAATGATCAAAGGAAGAAAATTATGATCTAAGTAACAATGGTAAAAGTATGAATATAGTGGCCAAAGGGAGAAAAGAATGATCAAAGGAAGAAATTTATGATCTAAGTAACAATGGTAAAAGTATGAATATAGTGGCCAAGGGGAGAAAAGAATGATCAAAGGAAGAAAATTATGATCTAAGTAACAATGGTAAAAGTATGAATATAGTGGCCAAAGGGAGAAAAGAATGATCAAAGGAAGAAATTTATGATCTAAGTAACAATGGTAAAAGTATGAATATAGTGGCCAAAGGGAGAAAAGAATGATCAAAGGAAGAAAATTATGATCTAAGTAACAATGGTAAAAGCATGAATATAGTGGCCAAAGGGAGAAAAGAATGGTCAAAGGAAGAAAATTATGATCTAAGTAACAATGGTAAAAGTATGAATATAGTGGCCAAGGGGAGAAAAGAATGATCAAAGGAAGAAAATTATGATCTAAGTAACAATGGTAAAAGTATGAATATAGTGGCCAAGGGGAGAAAAGAATGATCAAAGGAAGAAAATTATGATCTAAGTAACAATGGTAAAAGTATGAATATAGTGGCCAAGGGGAGAAAAGAATGGTCAAAGGAAGAAAATTATGATCTAAGTAACAATGGTAAAAGTATGAATATAGTGGCCAAAGGGAGAAAAGAATGGTCAAAGGAAGAAAATTATGATCTAAGTAACAATGGTAAAAGTATGAATATAGTGGCCAAAGGGAGAAAAGAATGGTCAAAGGAAGAAAATTATGATCTAAGTAACAATGGTAAAAGTATGAATATAGTGGCCAAAGGGAGAAAAGAATGGTCAAAGGAAGAAAATTATGATCTAAGTAACAATGGTAAAAGTATGAATATAGTGGCCAAGGGGAGAAAAGAATGATCAAAGGAAGAAAATTATGATCTAAGTAACAATGGTAAAAGTATGAATATAGTGGCCAAGGGGAGAAAAGAATGGTCAAAGGAAGAAAATTATGATCTAAGTAACAATGGTAAAAGTATGAATATAGTGGCCAAGGGGAGAAAAGAATGATCAAAGGAAGAAAATTATGATCTAAGTAACAATGGTAAAAGTATGAATATAGTGGCCAAGGGGAGAAAAGAATGGTCAAAGGAAGAAAATTATGATCTAAGTAACAATGGTAAAAGTATGAATATAGTGGCCAAAGGGAGAAAAGAATGGTCAAAGGAAGAAAATTATGATCTAAGTAACAATGGTAAAAGTATGAATATAGTGGCCAAAGGGAGAAAAGAATGGTCAAAGGAAGAAAATTATGATCTAAGTAACAATGGTAAAAGTATGAATATAGTGGCCAAAGGGAGAAAAGAATGGTCAAAGGAAGAAAATTATGATCTAAGTAACAATGGTAAAAGTATGAATATAGTGGCCAAAGGGAGAAAAGAATGGTCAAAGGAAGAAAATTATGATCTAAGTAACAATGGTAAAAGTATGAATATAGTGGCCAAAGGGAGAAAAGAATGATCAAAGGAAGAAGGAGTGTCCAAAGGAAGAAAATAATGGTCAAATCGAGAAAGAAAAGAAAGGTCAAAACACCATTGAAAAAAAGTATGAATATAGTGGCCAAAGGAAGAAAAGAATGGTCAACGTAAAAAAGAATGGTTAAAGTAAGAATTGAAAGAGGAAGTATGGTGAAATTAAGAAGAGAATAGGTCAGGTAAATAAAGACATGTAAGAAACTAACTACGGATTGACTGAAGAGTTCAACAGGTATAAGAGAGTCCACCGACCTGGGAAGATGAAGGTTCTCCTGAAGACACCTCCAGGAATCTCCAAGAAGATGGAAGGTATGATCGTCATGCCGGCGAACATGTTCTGAGTCATCAGTTTATCGCAGAGAACCAGCAGATCTTCCATGTCTTCAGGACTGACATCCTTAGCTAAGGGATTCAGCTTCATAAGCTCGCTGATGATGAACCTAGACACAGCATCATCATCATATCACATCTATCTATTAAGAACTGCCTCTAGAATACTTGAATTTGGTATAAATATATAGAGTTTAATTAAAAAGGCATATATTGGATCAAAATATCATTTATTTTACCAATATTTCAGTTGGCTGAACGCCAACCTTTATCAAGGTATTATAACATATTAATGTGTGTCAACAACAAACTCAGCGCCACATAACGTCAATAGAATTAAGTTTTAAAAATATGTTTGCTTATATTCAATGGGGAGGGGAAAAATGATATATACATTTATATTATTCCGCCTTTGCCGGTCCCAAGCCCGGATGAAAAAGGAGGAGGGGGAGCAGTAACAAGCTCACTAAAAAACCTGGGCTCAGCTGGCCCGGCTGATAGTACCCTGTAAGGGCTCCTAATCCAGGGATACAGGATAAGCAGCGTTTGTACTCCATGTTAAGAGCGGCTGCACATGGCGTCTGTTCCTCATGTCAGAGGTGGCCATTTCTTTTGGAGCTAAGTCGGCCTGCCACTGAGTAGTGCTCCCAGTCTTAATGACAAAGGCAGACGCATTATACTTCACCCAGTCATGATGGTATCAAGCTTTACAAGATTGATGCCCTAATATGATTGAGTGGAGATAAGAAATAAGAAGAAGATGAACAAAATAATAAAATGATATTTTGATCCAATATATGCCTTTTTAATTAAAGATTTATTTATGGATTGCTTTATTTTCAAAATATATAAACTGAATACTAACTTGTATTCTATCAGAAAACTAGGCGACGAAAATATCGATTTTTATCATCCAACTCTTTCTTTTTTGTTCCTGAACTATTGATATCTTAGATGTGGTGAAAGACAGCCAAGACAACAGATCGTTAATGTACCAGCATATAACAAGCCACTCATTCACTTTATCAGAACCAAAAACTTATTACTGTAACATCACAAATTATATTATGATGCATTAGCGCGCCATCTGTTATCAAAATTCGAAACTATTATGGACGCGTATGATTCTTTTTAAAAATAAAACTATTTCTACTGCCCTTACTGTAATGGAAAAGCCCTCCCATTAATTTTTCCATTGCAGTAAGGACAGTAGAAATTGTTTATTTTTAAAAAGAATCATACGCGTCTATAGTTTAGAATTTTGATAACATCACAAATAAACAACAGAAAATCTATCCTATCAAGAAACACTATCACAGTATCAACAGAAGACATCCTGATATTTACAACATACTTCTCTCTGAACCTATACCAAAGTCTCCAAACAGAGAAATCCCTTCTGAAGATCTCTCCAGTAAAAACCAGAAAGAATATTCATGAAAACAGCTACAATTTATTCAGTAATCCTCTTCCCCCATAGTTATAACCTAATTGTAGAACGAAATTTGAAAATTATCCCGCATGTGTTTCTTTTGAACGAAAAATCGAAATTTATTTTAAGGAGAAATAACGATTATTTCTAACCTTAGGGATGAAGTATGAAAGGATAAATTGTGAAGAGTAATGGTAAACAGAAAAATAAAGTGTTCCCATCCCTGGACACACTTTATTTTTCTGTTTACCATTACTCTTCACAATTTATCCTTTCATACTTCATCCCTAAGGTTAGAAATAATCGTTATTTCTCCTTAAAATAAATTTCGATTTTTCGTTCAAAAGAAACACATGCGGGATAATTTTCAAATTTCGTTTTACAATCACAAGCTGCATTATATTGTAATATATATCCCAATTATTCATATATTTTATATGCTTTAAAAACAAAAAAGGCATATCCTGACCAGGAGCATATGTGTTTTTAGAAGGCAGAGCGCCATCTAGTGGAACAGAAATCAACTAAACATTGATTTAGCCTGTTCCCTGATATTTGGCCAACCCATTTTTTGATAAATCAAGAAAAGCCATCCACAAACGCGTTTCGGGCTGTTGGCCCTCGTCAGCGTAGAGAAGGCTGTACATGTTTATATGATTTATTTAATGTTTTTTTTTTTTATTTACCGCCATTTTTGTATTAAAAAAATAAATATGAACATTTATTTTCTTCCAAATATTTATTTGAATGAGTAGCTTATTATAACTCGTGTCCTATTGGCTGATTTATTGTTTTCTCACCTGTAGAAGGAGGTTTCATGACCGAAAACGCTAAAGATTTTATTTATTTAAGTAACCCAGTAGGTTCCTGGAGCCACGTACAAAAGTCGCCAACTACCCGAGCTGACACCTAAGGCTTCTTGGTTTTAATGCCAGTGGAAGTCCAATTACTGAGGTGGGCCCAGAGATATGAATTTGAAAATATTTTGTAAAGGAAACTCTTATCCTTGACGGGGCTCTGGCACATTTGTAAGTGCAAAGTCGAACTGCTTTTCACATGTGTAGACATATGGTGCACTTACAGTAAAAGCAGTTGTCAACTTCTACCCACCATGATTATCATGGCCTGTACTACGTCTTATGATGCATTATGACTGTTATGAAAATTCGAAACTATTATAGACTCGCATGATTCTTTTTAAAATAAAACAATTTCTACTTCCCTTACTGCAATGGAAAAATTAATGGGAGGGCCTGGCTCATCAGTGGTGAACCCTCCCAGCGGTACTACGTGTATTAGGGATAAGAAAAAAAACACTTACGTGTCACCATAGGCATAACAGTACTCTCCTTTAAGTACTCCAATGGGCGTTGAGAAATTAAGGATTTCTACCAATCGGTTTCCCTCACGGAAAATCTTCCAAGTGAAGCCGGTATTGTTGAGAAGTTGGTCCACAATGGGAATCTTGTTGACACCGGGGATCTTGTCCACTAGGTCTCCCACAACACCGAAGTTGGTTGGACTCTCCAGAGGTCCGGGGACTCTGGATTCCTCCTCACCTTCCTCTACCTCCCGTGGGACTACAGGGAGACAGCAGATTGCCAGTCCCAACAAGACTGTTGATAGGATCCTCATTTTGTGACTGTGGACACACAAGGTAAGTCTTTCTTTAAAACCAACATAGAACCAAACAGATAGGGTGGATCGGTAGGCGAGTGGTATAAACTGTTGCTTTACGATTGCAACGGTCTGAGTTCGAATCCCACATTGTGCACTTTTTTATTTTCTGAAGGAAAAAAATTCAATGATCTCCCCGATTATTGTAAAATATAACTCCACCACACAATGAATACAAGTAATCAAACAGGGCTCAAGCACATTTGTAAATGAGAAAAGTAGAATTGATTTCTACATGTGAACAACAAGTGTTCTAAAAGGTGTTACAGATCATGAAAATCACAACTCCGCTCTTGCCGGTCCCAAGCTCGAATGAAAAAGGAGGAGGGGGAGCAGTAACAAGCTCACTAAAAAACCTGGGCTAAGCTGGCCCGTCTGATAGTACCCTGTAAGGGCTCCTAATCCAGGGATACAGGATGAGCAGCGTTTGTACTCCATGTTAGGAGCGGCTGCACATGGCGTCTGTTCTTCATGTCAGAGGCGGCCATTGATTTTGGAGCTAAGTCGGCCTGCCACTGAGTAGTGCTCCCAGTCTTAATGACAAAGGCAGACACATTCTACTTCACGATGTGTGGAGATAAGAAAGAAGGAGAGATGAAAATCATGGTGAATAGTTGGCAACTGCTTTTGCAGCAAGTACACCACATGTCTACATGGCCTATACCACGTGTACTTGGGAGAATAATAATAAGAACAAAATCCTTCATCAATCCTATACAACCTCCATACAAAGCTTCCCTAAACTAACTATCAATCATTTTGTCCACTTCACACACAACCTTTATTTCCAACGTTTCGATGACCCACTGTCATCCTTGTTAAAGAAAACCTATGTTGTTTATCTAAGTATACCATATTTACATACAAATACATTTTAGATACCTTGAAAATAAGGTTTTTTAAAAAAATCTTCTCTGTATATGTAAAAATACCAGTTTCAGGTAAGCACCAACATCAGTGGGGGTCGGTGGAAGGCTGGGTAAACCGTTCGGTTTTCGACCACTAGGACCCGGGTTCGATTCCCGCATTGGGCACTTTTTTCTGTTTAAAAAAAAAAATGCTCCAATGGCCCCCGATTCTTGCAAAAGTCCAACCCCACCAGCGAGTGCAAGTAACCAAACGGGGCTCTGGCATTTGTAAGTGCAAAGTCGAACTGCTTTTCACATGTGTAGACATGTGGTGCGCTTACAGTAAAAGCAGTCGCTAACTACCCACCATGATTATCATGGTGTACTAGGGATAAGCAAAAAAAAAAACCAACACCAGTTTGGGCAAACACAGACAAAAACCTATATACCATGGTGTCGGGCTATGACCCGCATCAGTACAGGGGCGTTTTCGATTTCCTAACATCCTACGGGAGAAATTCGACCGAATCTTCGAATGAGGTTTTAACTTATACTGTGAACTTGCTTTTAAAGGCAAAATAATGCATTTATTAAATGGATATATCATAATCAATATATCATAAATCGTTAATATACTATTTTAAATGATTAAAAAATAAAAATGGTTATGACTATAACAATAAAGGCCACTTCTCCCGTCAAAACAAACTCTAGAACCTAAGCATTATCTACTGAACGTATCCGCAAACTAGCGGAATCAGGTCGGTGACAAAGCCACAACACCAGCTTTGGCAAACTGAGAAGCGTTCACTTGGAGACCAATGGCCCTCTTGGTCGGGCTAATGGTATCTAGTTAGACGTTCTGAACTTTCCAAAGCTGGTGTTGTCAACGACCTGAGTCGGATAGCTTGTTGAGACGGTCAATAGATAGCGTTTAGCTTTAGAGTCTATTTAGACAGGAGAGGTGATCTTTATTATTATACTAGCGGATGTACCCGGCTTCGCCCGGGTTTTACCCGAGTAAAGTTCTTGTCTCAAATAAATTGCCGTGTCATCCTGAATTTTGTCTTTCCTAATTTTCTACATTACAAAATCATCGTATCATCATGATAATATTTAGAGCAGATTGTTGAATCATAAAAGATAAATTAGAATATTTATCTTGATTATTTTTAGGCGAAAAGTTATTTCAAAAATTTTAATGGCTAGAAACCTTCCCAGTACTATACTAAATAACTTCCCAAAGTTTCATGGCGTTCCAATGAGTGGTTTAGTCGGGCATAAAGGACACACACACATACATTCATTTTTATATATATAAATGAATCAATATCCATGCTGCGTAAATATTTATTGTTTGAAATAGTTAATTGTTTTAATTAAGCCCTTTGAAGAACGATTATCGCTTGAAAACTTTAAAATTAAGAGATTTGTAGTTTTTTAACTCTTTTCACAATTTTATCTTGAATTAAGAATATATATTCTCCCCCCGGCAAAATTTCAACCTATAAAATTGTAACGATTTGTTCTCCCATTTCGAAAAAACTGGACGAGGTTTCAAGAAAGGAATTCTACCCTATAGCCAATAATTATTTATACATACCAAATATAAGAATCATCAAAAACTAAAGCAAGGATAGAACTATTTAAACACTTACACAAATGTATCATAAGGGGAAGTTCATATGAAGCGGTCTGGATATGCCTATTTTGTTTTTAATATAAACTTTTTTTCTATTTTTATTTTTTCATATTCACACATCACATACATACGTACATATGTAGTGAATTGTGAGGAGTCTTGGTAGTTGTGTTAAAAGTGGTAAGGACACACAGGAGACAGGATCAAGAGAGGCAAAAACTAGTGGGGAGTAGATCGGGGAGGAAAAAGAGAAGGTCTGAGGTCCACCCTGGGAACAACTGGTGTCGAGACCAGCTTCATTGTGAACTGTCCCTTGATCATCACATGTAGGTGCTTTTAAACTGCTTTGAGTAGGACAAATTATCCTTAGGGGGGAGTGGGAGTGAAGGCTGGACACTTGGTGACCAAAGGGTAGTTTTGACCCGGCTATTCTATCTTCTCTTTCCTCATACTCCCACACAAGCCATTTTATTTACATATTTCCGAATATTATCACACATATATATTATGATGAGGGCCAACAGCCCGAAACGCGTACGTGTTTAGCTTTTCTTGATTAATCAAAAATGGGTATTTGGCCAATTCTGAAATAATTTTAAAAAGTCAACGAGAATAGTTGATATTTATTCCGATAGATGGCGCAAGCCATCAGCAACTTTCAGTTGCACGATAAGGAAATACCTTTTTTCTTAACATATATATTAGTTATTAAAATTAAAGATACTTTGGCCAGTATAAATCTTATCTCGACGTTTCGACAAAAATATTCTGTACTCGTCAGGAGCGAACAAAAATGAAAACATTTGGCAAGGCGTTAAAACTTATTGTCGAAACGTCGAGGTAATAAAAAGATTTACTGGCCGAAGTATCTTTAATTTTAAGAAATATGAATGCCGCCGGCCAGGCAGCCTCTATCTTTACATATTGCCACGTGGAAAATTAGGGAAGACCAACTTCGGGATGAAACAACAATTTATTTCAGGCAAGAAGAAACTATGAATGGTAAACAAAAGATAAGCCACGAGGGAAATTTACAGAGTAGCAAAAAAATAAACATAAAAATGACCACTCTGTTAATAAAAATAATAAATACTTTGTTACAATATATATTAGATGCTTAAACACCAATAAATAATAAAACATCGGTGGACAAGTAGGTAACATCCTCGATTCCCGACAGTCATGAACCGGGATTGTATCCCTCGTTAACATTTTGTTTAATATGTGAATAACCTTCACTTGTTACTCATTGTTACAAATATCATAAACTAGGTTGTTCTTGTTGAGCGGTACCTAATAAAGTGATTTTGGAACCGAACCAATAAATAAAACGCTACAATCATTCTTTAGGAAAATGCAGCAATCAAGATCTTAATTAATTTTTATTGAGGAAATAATCCACAATTCATACGTTTGTCTCTATTTTTTTAATAAAATACAAAAACTCTATTATCGCTGACTTGAAGGAAAAATATTATTATATTTTTCTTTAATTGCTTATTAAAAATTAATGAACACTACAATTTCTAATATATAAAAAAAAAAATGTTTTTCAATCTCTCATCGTGTTGGTTAATAATTCATTAAAAAATAACCTTGTTATTGTTGAGCCAAGTTGCAGCTATGCAGGATAATTGTTGTATATACGGTTAAACCTGTCTATAGCGCCCCCTCTTGGGACTCACCAAAATAGGGTGCTATAGACAGGTCACTTTTAATGTAAATCGCATATTTTAATTTATTTATTTATTTTTACAAAAGCACGAAGTCCAAAGGACTATTGTGCTGTGCTAGTATTATTTACATATATATGATTAATTATTTACACGATGGATTAGTAGTGTTTTGTAAATTATTGTACAAATAGTTCTAAACTTAACAAAGTTCTCATAAGATAGAGTATATACACAAAGAGAATTTGGTAATGTTTCAAAGTATCTACATACAATTTGATTAGTCAGAGGGCAAGTTAAAAGAAGATGCTCTGGTGATTCAACATCTAAGCGGCATTCACATGTTGGATCATTGATAGCATTCAGTTTGAATAGGAAACTTAAGAAGTTTCTACGTATTTAAAATCGGGCGCTATAGAGAAGAAGGCGCTATTTAGAGGGGGCGCTATAGACAGGTTTAACTGTATATATCTTAATTAATTAATTGTTCCCACAGAGTATTTATGTAAAATCACAAGAAAATAGGTGATAACCGTTATAAGAAAAGTTTTTTTTTTATTTTACTCTGTTATAAGTTTCTCTTTTATTTTTGTTCTCTTTCTTGTAAATCACACACACAAAGCCTTTATTAAGACGTTAGTCTTATACAGATTCTCAGATTCTCCGTACAAGGTGCAATATCAGGAAAAGAGCAGCACAGGAAACCAGTAGTTCCGCAACTATATACAATTATTAGTAATAAGGCAAAGTAAGATTTAATATGAAAGGTCGACGCCATCGCCTCAAGACTTCAATTCCATAAGTGCTGCTCTCTTGTAAATCAATTTTTTTTTTCTGTGAAAAATAGACACTTCGGCCAGTTAGAGTTTTTTAAACCTGGCCAAAGTATCTATTTTTCATAGAAATATGAATGCGCCGGCCAGACAACCTCTAATCTCCAGGACAATAAATATAATGTGAAAAAATAGTACAAATGTAATATTGTACTGGGATAAGGTTCATAAATTATGAAAAAGGCATCTCCTTATCGTGCAACTGAAAGTTGCTGATGGCTTGCGCCATCTCTCGGAATAAATATCAACTATTCTCGTTGATATCTAATTATTCCACCATTATTGCACCACGCTGATGAAGGCCAACAGCCCGAAACGCTTACGTGGTTAGCTTTTCTTGATTAATAAAGAATGGGTATTTGGCCAATTCTGGAATAATTAGAAAAATCAACGAGAATAGTTGATATTTATTCCGATAGATGGCGCAAGCCATCAGTAACTTTCAGTTGCACGATAAGGAGATGCCTTTTTCATAATAAATATAATGTTGGATTATTATTTTCTTGGAATCAGTTTCTTTAAAAAAAATTCTAAGTCAAAACAGTAATCAACCATGTTTTCCTTCTTCTTGGTATTATATGTTTTTTCCCCGAGCGGGTTTCTCCATAATAGTAAATGTACAGTATATATGAAAACCAATCCAATACACTAGTAAAGCGAGCGGTCTGGAGATTTAATTTGGCGAAACCGCTGAGAGGGGTTCACCACTGATGAGCCAAGCCCTTATATGCAATAACTTTTATCATTGTAAAAAAAAAATAGTACAAATGTGATATTGTACTGGGATAAGGTGCATAAATTATGAAAAAGGGTCAACAGCCCGAAACGCGTCCGTGGTTAGCTTTTCTTGATTAATCAAGAATGGGTATTAGGCCAATTCTGGAATAATTAAAAATCAACAAGAATAGTTGATATTTATTCCGATAGATGGCGCAAGACATCAGTAACTTTCAGTTGCACGATAAGGAGATGCCTTTTTAATAACTTTTATCATTGTAGTTAGATCTGTAAGAGATAATATTTGATATTCAATAGAATAAATCCTTTGTATCAAACATTAAGGTAAAATATATCAGGTTTCCTGGGAGAAATTTCTTTTCAAAATCTTTAACTTCTAGCTTTCGAGCATATGAACGTCCTTTTACAGGAGAAAACAGGATACAATGTAGACAATAAAGAAAAAATTAAGGTTAAAGTGGTGGATATTTAATCTTAACAATTATAATTGTATAAAATGAAAGGAATTAAAAGCACGAATGGTTCTTTTATACATAATACAAATTTCTACTGCCATTACTGCAATGAAAAAATATATTGGGAGGGCTTGGCTCATCAGTGGTGAACCCTCCCAGCGGTTTCGCCAATTTAATCCACCAGACCGCTTCTCAGAGCTCTAATACTGTATTGGACGATTCTACTTATATACGCAGCATTGAAGGATGGAATCTTAGAAATGGTTTTCAAGAACACTATGGACATGTCGTATAGGACAGTAGAATTACATTCAATATTGCTTTGTGTTAATTATAATTGTAACACGTAGAAAATTAGGAAAGACAAACTTCAGGACGGCCATTTATTTAAGCCACAAACACCAAATAAACATTTATATGATAAGCAATAAGGGAAGTTTACAGTGTAGCAAAATATAAATAATATATTACAGTAGAACCTCCCTTTAGCGGACACCTCTCCACAAAGGACAGTTTTCATTGTCAAAATTACCATTTTTACAATTTACCAACTCTCCGGTAAGAGGATATCTCTCCCTAAAGGACACTTTGGCTTTGCAATTAGGTGTTGTCCTTTACAGGGAGGTAGTTCTACTGTATAAAAAAAATAACAATCTATATAAAAAATTCTATAATATAAATCTAACTTATCCAAATGACTTTTTGGATATTTTGTTATTCAGAAATTTCCACTCCTCTTATCTTTCATTTAGCATATGAAAAAAAAAATAATAGAAAAAAATAAAAAGGTCAGGTATTGATATTAAAAACAAAGTAGGCATATCCTGACCAGGAGCACATGTGCTTTTCAGAAGGCAGAGCGCCATCATTTAGCATATGTAAATAAGATGGTAATTGATTTGTGTGCGTTAAATTACGGTGTCTGTTATTCCGAGGTTCAATCTTTCCTCATTTCTCTACGCGAGGCTGACAATACTATCTGTAAACTATACAAAGAAACACACTAAACCATAGTTAAAGATCATTCATTTAAAAAGATTTGCTTAATGTTACAAAAACATATTCAAACCGTTCTTATTTTCAATTTTATTTTTTTTAGTTTTCCATTTGAAGATCACTATCAGAACATATGTTTGTGAACTGAACATGTCGATAATAAAGTTGAAGTGAATTGTAGTATTGTAACAAATTGTAATTATATATTGCGTGTAGTATTAGATGATAATGATGATGAAGAAGAAAATAATCATCATTACTACTAGTAGTAGTGGTAGTAGTAATAATGAGCTATTTTTTGTGCCAAGGCCAAGTTTGTGTAAATATGATGTTTATGTTAAAAAAAAAAAAAAAAAAGTAGAAAAAAGAGAGGTCAGGTGTTAATATTGCCACGAGGAAAATTAGGAAAGACAAACTTCAGGATAACACCGAAATTTATTTAAGGCAAGAATAAACTATAATTGATAGAATAAAAGATAAGAAATGAGTGAAGTTTACAGAGTAGTAAAATATAAATATTAAAAATGATAATCTATTAATAGAATAATAAATACTTTGTTATTAATAACAAAAAAGGGCATATTCTGACCACTCATATGAACTTTTTTTTTGTATATTTGCATATTTATTGACTCAAAAAATGCATATTAGAACACTTAGACTTTATCCATATAGAGAAGAGATTTATTAAAAACATTTGCAATAAAAGTTTGTTTATTAATCAAAACCGCAGGCTTTCGAGCTATGGTACTTAAACAGAAGTTTAATTAATTTAATCCTGCTTGTTGAAGAGCGATTGCACGAAAGCTCGCGTTTTTTGTTTAATAAACGAATTTATTGCGAAAATGTTTTAACTTTTAAATATAATATCATATATAGTAATCTATATATTTCTATAAGTCCACCCTAGACTGACGAGGGCCATTAGCCCGAAACCATGGTCTCTAGGTGGACGCTTCTCAGTTTGCAAAAGCTGGTGTTGTGGCTTTGTCACCGACCCGAGGCCGCTAGTTGCGGCGACGGTCAATAGATGGCGTCAGGTTTTGAGGTTCATTTTGACGGGAGAGGCGCCCTATGCTTCTATTTCTATATTTATAATTATATATAACAGTAACGTGCGCCATCTAAATATAATAAATGGAACCATTTAAAGCACCAATGTTTCTTTTTAAACATAAAACAAACTTCTACTATCCTAAATTAGCGAAACCGCTGGGAGAATTCACCACTAATGAGCCAAGCCCTCCCAATATTTTTCATTGCACAAAGCAATAACGCGCCATCTATACATATAAAATGAAAAGATTTAAAAGCACAAATGTTTCTTTTATACACAATACAAAATTCTACTGTCCTTACTGCGAGGAAAAAATATATTAGGAGAGCTTGGCTCATCAGTGGTGAACCCTTCCAGCGGTTTCGCCAATTTAATCCACCAGACCGCTTCTCAAAGCTCTAATACTGTAATGGACGATTCTGTTTATATACGCAGCACTGAAGGATGGAATCTTAGAAATGGTTTTTAAGCAAACTATGGACATAAGAAAGTAGAATTACATATAAATATTTGCATCGAGAAATTCTCTTCCGCAAACAGGTAGGTTACCTAGACCGAAGTCTGTACGCCTGAGGACAACTGCAATAAGGACATCCCTGGAGCAGTAATGGCTACCCAGACCTCGAAGGTCCACAAGCCGGCCCGCAATAAGGACAGTAGAATTTTGTTTTATGTTTAAAATAAACTGTTTTAATTCCTACATTTCTTATATACACACACACACAAGCCTTTTTATTGGGGCATCCAGCCCTATACATGATTCCCCTCTACAGGATTTAGCAAAGGAAGATATTTCAAAAGTAAAAACTAGAATACAAGAGGTAATAAGGAAAAAGAAAAGAGAGAAGAAAGAATAAACAAACAAAAAAAATATAACCATATATACAAAAAATAAACGTACAGAGCAAAAAGAACCATACATGATTAAATATTTAAATTAAAGTACCAATGTTTAGGATATGTCAAGGTTAGGATATCATTGAGAGGGCTAGTGTGGAATCAGCCGCGTTCAATCTTCGCCCTCTTCCTCCAAGCAAACCACGACATTCGGCGAATCCATTATTCTCCAACGGACATTGACTGCGGCCTTGTAGAATTTATATAAACCGAGGGAGAGACCCTGATCAACCATCAGTGTGTTCATCCAGCTGCAAATTTGTTGGCAGTCAGGTTGAGACCAGGGTAAGTCACCCAAAATTTCTTTCCTCTGTTTCTCTAAGCAAGAGCATCCAAATATTATATGCATAATTTCGTCTTGGATTCTGTTTTTACACAGATCGCAAGTTAGAGTCAAATCAATCTTCCAGCGCTTTGAACGATTTTCTAGGAAGATCGTCCATAGGAGTCTCAGTTGTGCAAAAAATATTTTAATTGCTAGAGGAATAGTTGTGAATAAATATCGTTCTGCTGTTATTGATTTTTTTAGGTATTTGAAGTGACTGTAATGTGAAGTATTTAGGATTTTCGCCATGTCGCTTTGGATGCTTTGTTCGGTTGCTATTCGAATAATAGCAGGGATTTCAGTCAGTATTGCAGTGTAATCCGGACAACCCTTCAGGAACGAAAAACCGTTTGAGTCTAAAATGGTTGACAGGTTTTCGACAAAGGTTAAACCAGCCCTTTGATTGCTGTGTAATGTCCAGAGGTGTGACAAACATGCCCGGGGCAACCTACTCTCCTCCATTTTCATAATCCTCACCCAAAATCTCAGGACCTGTTTAGTTATGATAACTTCCTGTGATACTCGTCCACACTCCATTCTTAGCATAAAGCCCGGAGTATACTTTGGTAAATTTAGGTAGCGTCTTAAGAAAATATTCTGAACCTGATCAACTACCTTTACTTGGTTGAGTGCCCAGCAGGGTGCGGCGTATAGCATGTGAGGCAAGACCCTCGAATCAAGTAATCTCATTGCCGCATTTAGAGAGTTCATCTTCTACATTTCTTATATATGTCTATTAATACGATGCATATTAGCGCTTCATTTGTTATTGGTAGATTAAACTGGCGAAACCGCTGGGAGGGTTCACCACTAATGAGCCAGGCCCTCCCAATATTTTATCATTGCAGTAATAATAGTATAAAATTGTTTTATTTCGAAAAGAATCATGCGTGTCAAAAATAGTTTAAAATTATATTTCTATATTTATGATGCATTAGCGCATTATAATTCGAAAATATTATAGATGCGTATGATTCTTTTAAAAATTAAACCATTTTCTACTGCCCTTACTGTAATGAAAAATTAATGGGATGGACCTAGCTCATCAGTGATGAACCCTCCCAGCGGTTTCGCCAGTTTAATCTACCATTTAAAAAAAAAAGTTTAATTTTTAAAAGAAATCATACGCGTCTATAATAGTTTCGAAATTTCATTTCTATATTTAATTATTTTTTCCTTATACGCGCTATAAGAAAATAGAAAGTTTGAAGATATATTGAGAGAGAAAATGCTACGTACTTTCATTTAAAATTCATCAGTAGTGAACCTTCTAAGCGATATTTCGCCAATATAATCTACCAAAGCTACAACTATTGTATTGTTTATTCTGCTTTTATAGTATCTACTAGCCGAATGACCCGGGCAACGCCCGTGTTTTACCCGATTAAGTGTTTTGATTCAAATACTATTTGTTACAATTATAAATTGGCGCCTTAAATAATTGCATATTTTAGTTAATAACTATAGCCTATGTGCTTTATCTGTCTATGTACTGTTGGCTTCCGTAGGCGTCTCTTACTGTGAAAAAGAAAGAGAGGATTCCATTTAGTTATTAACTAATATATCCATTTATATAAGGAGCGACCCGCTCCAACACAATAGTTACAAAAACGAAAAAGCGAGTGCGGGGGGGGGGGGGGGGCAAAGGTGGCGTGATCGTAGCCAACCAATAGGAGAGCGCCATTCCAAAAAAAAAAAAGCAAACGGTGACAGAGATGAAAAATTATTAAGAACGCATGACGCTCTCGTAACTGTATAATCTATACTTGAAGTTTATTTTTCGTAATGATGTTTAATGAAACTAAAGAAAGACGCTTCTGTCATTGTGGAATTTTCATAAACAATTTCGGCTTCGGGCATAACAAACAACAAATGCAAAAGCATGTTCAGGCAACATAAGTAACAAATTCACACAGCACCCTCTGTAAGCTGCGGATGGAATTATTTAAACGTACTTCAACGTTGAATTATTCTTCAACATATAACCTCTGAGGGTACTTACGAGTATGTAGGTAACCCTCAATTTGGGTTTGAGAATCCGAGTTCGAATCCCAAGGTTGTAAAATTTATACCCTAGCCATCCTTACCTTACCTCCAGGACACGGATCTGGGTTATTTTAAGGAGGTAACCGACTTCCGAAAAGATATAAACGTTTCCTGCGGACATTACGTAAGGATTAAGACGTGGCAGGTTTAGGCTTATAGAGAGTACGCCGTGTTTGTATCTTTCAACTTATTTATCCACCTGAAGATGGAAGTATTCAACACTCTTTCGTTTTTATTCATAAACGACGTATTCCACTTCAATTTTTGATACCTATGACCCGGTATCGAATCCCGCATTGGCCACTTTTTTTTAAATACTTCGATGCGCTCCTTGATTGTTTTCAGAAGTCCAATCTCCACCAGTGAGTGCAAGTAACCAAAAGGGGCTCTGACACATTTGTAAGTGTAAAAGTTGAATTGGTTTCTATATGGTATAGGCTTATAGAGAGAGAGCGCCATGCCTGTGTTATATAACCCGTAGTGTTATATAACCCGTAGTGTTATATAACCCGTATCTTTCAAACAATGTATCCACCTGAAGATGGAGTTATGCAACACTTTACAAAAAAAAGGTATAAGACGCCCTAACTCTTTTTATTAATTGCATAAAGAAGCTTTCGGGTATTCCTCAGTAAACTAAAACATGTAAAAAAGGTAATGGAGAGAGATTATATATATCTTTAAAATGCTATATAATCTCTCTCCATTACCTTTTTACATGTTTTAGTTTACTGAGGAATACCCGAAAGCTTCTTTATGCAATTAAGAATATCTGCTGTGATGGAGATGCATGGAGACATCTAAGACTCTTCTTTGGACACGACAACAACAACAACAAAGATATATGTAAATATAGGACATAAGAAATTCGCAAACATGTGATAATGAATTATGCAACACTATTTTTGTTTTTAATCATATAGGACTAGTTTCCCATCAACATTTTCGACAGCCAAGACTCAGGATCGAATCCTGCATTGGTCACTTTTTTGTAAGTACTTCGATGCACTCCGATTCTTTCAGAAGTTTAGCCCCCACCAGTGAGTGCAAGTAACCAAAAGGGGCTCTGGCATATGCAAAAGTCGAATTGGTTTCTATATGGTGTAGACGTGTGATGTATTTACAGTAAAAGCAGTCGCTTATTGCTCATGGTCTTTACCAGGTGTACTTGTCGAATTTCAACACTTGTTGAACTGAATATGAAAAAGAATTGGGAGATGGCTTGGCTCATCAGTGGTGAATCTTCCCCCAGTGATGTTTCACCAATTCAATCCACCAGATCTAAGCTACAACTATTGTATTGGTCATTCTGTTTATACAATACTAGCCGAATGACCCGGGCAACGCCCGTGTTTTACCCGATTGAATGTTTTTATTCAAATACTATTTGTTACAATTATAAATTGTGGTCATGTGGCCTAGTGGTCATGGCATCTGCCCGGTAAGCGGAAGGTCGTGGGTTCGATTCCCATCCCTTGACACTTTTTTTATTTTATCCATTCTGACCAAAATCTATCCGTGAACTTCACACAGTGAACTTCACACAGATAGAATAAGGCAATTATATAAGTAGATATCTGTACTTAGAGGTTTATTCTTGGTGATGGTGTTTAACGTAAATATGGAAATATGGTTCTGTTATTGTAGAAATTTTAAAATTGAAAAGAAATATCGCGTTATATAAATCCATCCGTAACATAAAGAGGGCGCTGAGTGAATTGCTTTCTTATGTTGCCTGAACATGCTTTTGCATTTGTTGTTTGTTATGCCCGAAGCCCAAATTGTTTGTGAAATGTCTACAATTACAGAAACATCTTTCCATAGTACCATCACCAATCTATCTATTTAAACTACATATATTGATTTTGAAACAACTAAATGGATTGCAAAAAAAAAAATAATTAAATCAAATATCTAAAAACTAATTTAATACAATTTTTGCCATCACACACACTTTTTGCCTGTGGTTTATGTGTTTCTTCTGTATTGATATTCTATGGCACTTCTACTATTTATTAATGATGTACTTTCAGTATGAAGGAAATTGCACTCGGGGGAATTCTCGGGCGAAGCCGGGTCATTCGTCTAGTATATATAAATATAGGTTTTAAATGTTGATAAGGCACAATTTGGATTATAGATTATAAACACAAGGTAATACGACCAAATCCAAATAAATAAATAGTGTTGATTCAGCATTTTTGTCTGGAGATGGTAACAACGCTGTTACTGAAACGTCACACACTGTTTATTTATTTAAATTTGGTCTTATTACCTTGTGTATAAATGTTGTGGTTGTCGTGTCCACAATGAAGAGCCTAAGATATCTCCATGAATCTCTATCACAGCAGATATTTTTTAAATAAAACCAAAATAATATATTTAAAAACCAATTATTAATTAAATTATGATGCTTAGCATGCCATCTGTTATCAAAATACGAAACTATTTTAGACGCGTAAAATACCCATTCCAAGAGTCTAGCATCAGTATCACTATAAAATGAAGTTCCAAAAATGCAATATAACAGCGGTATGGTAGATTAAACTGGCGACACCGCTGGGAGGGTTAACCACTGATGAGCCAGGCCCTCCCATTAATTTTTCCATTGCAGTAAGGGTAGTAGAAATTGTTTTATTTTTAAAAAATAATCATACGCGTCTAAAATAGTTTCGTAATTATAAATCAAGGAAAATAAAATGTTAAAGTTTTGGAAGATTAATTCTATGCGTACAAACACACAACACATCTACTCACCTATGTCCAGTTAGCCAACCAAACCGCGTCACAACAACTAATCTCTTTATAAACCTACGCGTGGGAATCAGCCAATTGGTGTGTTTTTTATATCGGAGAAATGACCTTGTGGAACTTTTGATGGCGGCCGTCCCTCCAAAACCTTCACCTCAGGACAACATTCTTCTGTTCATTTGTGTCAATAGATAACGTTTGACACTTTTTCTTATAAATTGGGGCAACTTTTAATTTTTTTCCCCCTAAGTGAAATTATTTTATTACTATTTTGGAATCTTTCTTGAAAATAAAGATACTTCGGCTAGTAAATATTTTTATTACCTCGGCGTTTCGACAAAAATCTTTTGTCCTCGTCAGGAGCAAACAAAAATAAAACATTTAGCAAGGCGTTAAAAATCTTTCTAAAGTTCCAAGGGCGTTCTCACGCGATATTTAATTTTTTTTTTTTTTACAGAGAGTTGCTAAATTGTAAAATGGTATTTTTGCTAATGAAAACTGTCCTTTATAGAGAGGTGTCCTCTAGCGCGAGTGTTCACTCGTGGAGGTTCTTCTGGATATTAAAAAATATTTAATTAAAATTTTGTAAGTCAATATTTGATTAATAAAATATGTCAGCGTTTATATTAAGATTTTGAATATTGACGATAGTTTGGAATTTTTAAAAACCTTGGGTCTTGTGTTTTAACAACTTAGTAGTGACAACTAGGTAACCCAGGTTTCTGGAGTGTATCCATAGATCGCTACCTACCCTGGCTGTACTGTGGAGTCTGTCTTGGTAGCCTTAGTGAACCAGTTCACCAAGTGTTTCCAGGCCGGTTTGTTTCTTGGTAGATTCAACAGGGCAGTGTTATTCAATGAAGGCAGTCCAAGAACTGTAGCCGTTTAACAACTTTTCTAATACAGAGAAAAAATCTTTATTTACGAGGCTGCTAACCAAAATAAATGATTTTTGAGCCCCATAATTTTCTAATACATCCCAATTACATGTTTATATATTTTAGCATAGCATTTATTATTTTTATTAACATATTATTGTTTTAACACAAAGCAATAACGCGCCATCTATACATATAAAATAAAAGGATTTAAAAGCGCGAATGTTTCTTTTATACATAAAACAAACTTCTACTGTCCTTACTGCGATGAAAAAATATATTGGGAGGGCTTGGCTCATCAGTGGTGAACCTTCCCAGCGGTTTCGCCAATAGCGGTATGCCTTACTGGCCTTGTCTTTATAGTTTGCTGAAGAGCATTGATCGAAGCAAATATTTAAATGTAATGCTACTGTCCTATAAGCTTATGTCCATAGTTTACTTGAAAACCATTTCTAAGATTCCATCCTTCAGTGTAGCATATAAAAGCAGAATGATCCAATACAGTATTAGAGCTCTGAGAAGCGGTCTGGTGGATTAAATTGGCGAAACCGCTGGGAGGGTTCACCACTGATGAGCCAAGCCCTCCCAATATATTTTTTTCATCGCAGTAAGGACAGTAGAAGTTTGTTTTATGTATAAAAGAAACATTCGCGCTTTTAAATCCTTTTATTTTATATATATTATTGTTTTGTTATTTATATTTTGCTACTCTGTAAAACTTCCCTCGTTGTCTTTCTGGTTTTTTATTAATTTTGATTAATTTTTGTGTCTTAAATATATTGCCATGTCATCCTGAAGTTTTTTTTTTTTCCTTTCATATTTTTTTTACGTGACAATATTATTTATACAAATAATCTCTATAACAATTTAAAAGTGAAAATATTTCCCCCAAATAAAAAGTTTTATTAAAATATATATATTAAATTTTTTTGTAAGTCAATACAGTAGAACTACCTCCCTGTGAAGGACAACACCTAATTACAGAGCCAAAGTGTCCTTTAGGGAGAGATGTCCTCTTACTGGAGAGTTACTAAATAGTAAAAATGGTAATGTTGTAAATAAAAAAATGTCCTTTATAGAGAGGTGTCCTCTAGTGCGAGTGTCCTCTCGTGGAGGCTCTACTATATATTAAAAAATATTTAATTAAAATTTTGTAAGTCAATATTTTTATTAATAAAATATGTCAGCGTTTATATTTAGAATAAAATTGTACCATTAAAAAAAATAGTATTAATAGTTTTCTCAGGAAAGATACTCTCATTTTTCAGCAGACAATTGGCGATTGTATTATTCCGTGCTAAGCCTACTTGCGGTAAACAAAAAATATAGTACCATTTCTCTAAATAAATTTAAAAAACTAACCTAAAATAATCTAAATGAACCTTAACTAAAGTCGGTAAAGTGAGTAACACCCTCGATTCCCGACAGCCATGAACTGGGATTGTATCCCGCGTTAACATTTTGTTTAATATGTGAATAACCTTTACTTTCATTGTTGCAAATATCATAAACTAGGTTGCTCTTGTTAAGCGGTATCTAATAAAGTGATTTTGGAACCTAACCGAACCTTAACTAACCTAAGTTATCCTAACCTAAACTAACCTAAACTAATCTAACCTAACTTTGCCCACTCAGCGTCTCTTTACCACCGGTGATCCGTTAAAATTAGTATTTTACTAAAAAAAAAAAGAAAAAATAATAATAAATAAGAATTGAGATAGGCAATATCTTCCTGTATGTGTATTACAGAATAAATTATTTTAAAAAATGCATAATAAATATTTATATATTATTCACATTATAACACGCGAATAAACATTTAATCAATTAAAAAAAAAAAAGCTTTCGTCTACTAATCCTTTATCACAAAATGTTTCCACTGAGACTGCGCGTGAAACTTACCTCGCCAGACGATTTCCTTTTAAAAAAGACAAGAGATTTCATCATTCAAAACGCAGAGACGTCATTCAAATAATTTTCTATTTATTACTTTTTTGATAAACGTTTTGGCAATATTCCTTTGAAAACGCCTTTTATTGTTCTGTGTCTTAGTAGCAGTTATGTTTTTGGCGTCATTCCAAAACACATTATAGCTTCCATGTATAAACAGATTTGCTGGTAATTACTTTACTTTATATATTGTCTAAATACGGTGTAAACAAGAGGTTTGGTGGACGAATGGTATAAACTGTTGAATTTATACAGCAACGAACCAGGTTCGAACCCCGCATTTGACAGTTTTTGTTTTTTTTTTGTTTTTGTTTTTTTTTCGGAAGAAAAATTGCATCGATGGCCCCCGATTCTTGCAAAAGCCCAAACCCACAATTGAGTATAAGTAACCAAATCGGGCCCTGGTACATTTGTAAGTGCAAAAGTCGAACTGCTTTCTACTTTTGCAGGGGCCTAAACAAGGGGGTTGGTAGTCGAATGGTATTACCGTTGGTTTTCTACAGCAACGAACGGGGAACAAACCCCGCATTGGACATTTTTTTCTGAAGAAAAATTGCTTCAATGACCCCCAATTCTTTGCGAAAGCCCAAGTGGAAATAACCAAATGAAGCCCTGGTACATTTGTAAGTGCAAAAGTCGAACTGTTTTCTACTTGTGCAGGGGCCTAAACAAGAGAATTCGTGGTCGAATGGTATAAACTGTTGAATTTCTACAGCAAAGAACCGGGAACAAACCCCGCATTGGACACTTTTTTTCTGAAGAAAATTGCTTCAATGACCCCCAATTCTTTGCGAAAGCCCAACCTCATCAATGAGTATAAGTAACCAAATCGGGTCCTGGCATATTTATAAGTGTAAAAGTCGAACTGCCCTTTCTACATGTATAGACATGCGGTGCAATTACAGTCTTCTTCTTTCATATCTCTACTCAATCATATTAGGGTGTCAAGCTTGTAAAGCTTGAGACTTTTTGAAAAAGAGATTTGACAACCATCATGATTGGGTGAAGTAGAATGCCTTTGTCATTAAGACTGGGAACACTACTCAGTGGCAGGCCGACTTAGCTCCAAAAGAAATGGCCGCCTCTGACATGAGGAACAGACGCCATGTGCAGCAGCTCCTAATATGGAGTACAAACGCTGCTCATCCTGTATCCCTGGAATAGGAGCCCTTACAGGGTACTATCAGCCGGGCCAGCTGAACCCAGGTTTTTTAGTGAGCTTGTTACTGCTCCCCCTCCTCCTTTTTCATCCGGGCTTGGGACCGGCAAAGGCGGAGATACAGTAAAAGCAGTGAATAACTACGCACCATGATAATCATGGCTTGTACTACCTATACTAGGGATTTAAAAAAAAAAAAACGTGTAAACATGCATAAAACATTTTTTTAAGTTCATAAATTTAAAAAAAAAACATTTTTTAACATAACCTTCATACGCACTGTATCTTATTACATCACAATCTCATAAAGAAAGCTCATGTAACCAAACAGAGCTTTGACATATATTTTCACAATTATAAATTCAATTGCAAAATAACATTTTTCAAAAATAGAAATTCAGTAAACTATTACATTCGATATTTATATATATTGAATAACACTCTTTAACATTTTTAAAACATTTGAAACCGAAATTATTTTTGAAAAATGAACAAAAGGGAAAATGTAAGTCATCAAGTGGTATATAAAATAAATAAAAGTTATCTCCTCTGATCGTTTAACTGAACATTGCTGATGGTTTGCGCCATCTATCGGAATAAATATCAAATCTTCATTTATTTATGCATAAGAACGCTACATTGTGTTTATCACTCCAGTAAGTAAATTTACTAGTGGAGATAAGGGATGAGCTACAACGCCAGTTTTGGTAATTTCAGACAAAATGACAACCTGCCTTTAGGTACATTAATATCAACCTCCACAACTTATAAGTTGTATATATAAATAAATAATGGTCGACTCTCCCGTCAAAATAGACGCTAAAACTAAACGCTATATATTGACCGTCACCGCTAACTAGCAGATTCGGGTTGGTAACAAAGCCACAACACCATAGTTTCAGATTGGCGCTTCTTAATTCGCCAAAGTTAGTGTTGGGGGTTTTTGTCACCGACCCGAGTCCGTTATTTTACTGAGACAGTCAAAAGATGGCTTCCTTAGTTTAGCGTCATTTTGACGAGAGAGGTCGCCTATGTATTTTTATATAATACTAGACGAATGACCCGGGCAACGCCCGGGTTTACACGATTAAATGTATTTTACATATGGAAGATGGACGTAGTTCCCGGAGGTCACCCGCGAGGCTTTTTTGGCACTTGGCACAGCTGTGTCACCAAATCTGCCCCCGCGCGCGGTGGGAACTTGAACTGGCCAACCGGCCGGCAGCCGGACGATTAAATTTTCTCGGAGGGGGGGGGGGGCGGGAGCAGGGAAGTCACGTGCTCGCCGGCAGCCAATGGGCGCGCGCCGCCGTCAGAGCGCCATGCGTTCTAGAGGGCGCTGCTCGTGAGCTAAGTAGAATAATTTGAATATATATTTTTAATAATTGATTTATATATTTTTTAAAATAGCCTATCGTCATTCCCGTTATTTTTTTACCTATGTATGGAAATTTTGGTTTGAATTAGTGAACTACTGCGAATTTGTATACCGGACATACCAACAGACAGACAAACAAACATACAAACATTCATTTTTATATATATAGATAGAAGATATAAATAGTTTTGTGTGTGGCGTTTTCTCTATGCTTTAGTTTAAAGGGTTTATTTTGGTACGGGAGAGATTCCTCTATACACAAGAGATGTTTGCATCATAACACTTATGTCCTTTTCTCAAATTCTCTTTTTTAAGCACAAATAACTTGTACATTTATAGTTTCATTAAAATCAAGTGTTCGAAAATATATTAAAATGTGACATAAATTTTCCCTTTCAAATTATATATATTTTTTAAATCGAAAATTAAAAGAACAAGTTTAAATGATAGATGGCGTAAACCATCAGCAAAGTTCAGTTTCTCGATCAAAAGATATCATTTTTGTAATGTATTTTTGTGTATATCCACACACATATACATACAAATGAAAGTGTAATACACTCATGGACAAAACTTAAGGAAATTGTACCTTTTATCATGTATATTGGGACAATAACTCTGAAAGATATTACAGTGACCTTTATTGAAGACACACGAGATAACCAAGTGTCAACAAAATTGTCTCTGTCTTCATCTTCTTCAAAAAAAAACTGACGACCGACGACATCAAAGATTTTCCACTTCCTTAAGTTTTGTCAATTAGTGTATCCAAAAAAAACGAGAATTCCTTCCCTTTATTCAAATGCTGATTAATTTGAATCAAAAACACTTCGTTGCTATGCAATATACACTGCGTGACATTGAAAATGGAACACCAAGAAATAGTGGCCAGAAAATTATGCAAATTTCAGGGTAGACGCGCCTAACCGAGTTATGCAAATGATGTAAAATGCGCAACTCTCGTGCGCACATGGAGTAAGATATAAGGGAAGGAACTTGCAGAAAGGACAGTATTCGTGTCGTTATTTCTTCAAGGAAAATCATTGTAGAAATTTTGTTCTTGTGTCAAAAGACACGTGTAATAACAGAGAATGCCAGGTCATCGTAAACGGAGGCAGTTCAAGCAGACAGACGCTTTTACGAGGGGCATGGTGATCGGACTGAAAAGGGCAGGTTGGTCCATACGTCAAATCGCAGCTGATACACACCTTGGTGCGTCCACGGTGCACCGACTGTGGAGAAGATGGTTGGAACAAGGAAATGAGGCAATTTATAGGAATGTCGGTGCAACCAGAGTGACGTCAGCACGTGTGGATCGGCGTATCCTTCGACAAGCAGTGGCGGCCCCACAAGCCACTTGTACCGCCATCCTGCAACATGTGCAAGACACCCTAGATCATTCCATCTCGACCAGAACCATTTCCCGTCGATTGGTTGCTAATGGCTTGCACTCATGCCGTCCGCTAAGAAGACTGCCATTGACCCCACCGAATAGGCGCCAACGTTTGGAATGGTGCCGGGCTAGATCGACGTGGATGACGGAATGGCACAGGGTCGTGTTCTCAGATGAGTCGCGTTTCTGCTTGTCCAGTGATAGTCGCCGTGTACGCGTGTGGCGTCGACGTGGAGAAAGGTCCAATCCGGCAGGAATTGTGGAACGCCCCACCGTGCGACAACGTGGAATCATGGTTTGTGGCGCAATCGCGTATGATTCCAGGTCACCTTTACTTCGTATTCAGGGCACTATGACGGCCCAACGATACGTTGATGATGTGCTGCGACCGGTGACACTCCCCTACCTTCAGGGGGTATCCAATGCCCTTTATCAGCAGGATAACGCCCGACCGCACACTGCTCGCATTAGCCAACAAGCTCTGCAAGATGTACAGATGCTTCCCTGGCCACCGTACTCTCCTGATCTCTCACCAATCGAGCACGACTGGGACATCATTGGACGCCGTTTGCATGCCTTGCCACAGCCGCGTTCAGAAGACGAACTGTAGCAAATGGTTGAGAGGGAATGGAGAGCCATCCCTCAGGACGCCATCCGTACTCTGATTGACTCTCTACCTAGACGTGTTGCTGCGTGCATCGCCGTCCGCGGTGGTCCTACTTGCTACTAAGCCGACGCCGTTCTCGCTCTGTATTATGACTATCATTTTGAAATAAAGATCACTTATTGTTCGTCCCTGTCTCTCTCTTTCTGCCGAGTTTCATCATTTTCTGGCCACTATTTCTTGGTGTTCCATTTTCAATGTCACGCAGTGTATTTATTTAATTAAAAAAGCTAATAAATGGAATTTGTTTAGCTTATTAATTAAGTATTTATGTTTCAATTATATTCTAACAATTCCACTTATAATATATGACAGATTATAAATTAATAAAAAATAAACGAAGTGTATGACAAAGAGAGGTGACATATATATATATATATATATTTTTTTTTTTGCTTATCCCTAGTACACGTGGTACAGACCATGATAATCATGGTGGGTAGTTAGCGACTGCATTTACTGTAAGTACACCACATGTCTACACATGTTGAAAGCAGTTCTACTTTGCACTTACAAATGTGTCAGAGCCCCGTTTGGTTACTTGCACTCGCTGGTGGGGTTTGACTTTTACAAGAATCGGGGGGCCATTGGAGCATTTTTTTTTTTTCAAAACAGAAAAAAAGTGTCCAATCGAACCCGGGACATATACGAGTATAGTGAAGAGAAGGAAGCTTCTGAACCAAAAGCAGTGACAAAGCCGGACTTACCAACGCTACCAGAAGATGCAAATAACAACCAGACGGTCCTGTAATTAGCTATTACCACTACATTATCTATCAACAGATGTTGCTTCGCAAGAGTCTGTCCAATAAATCTCTTGAACATGGCGCAACACGCTTGTGTATATCCAAGGAATACAAGAAAAGGACATTCAAATAACACTTTGTAGAAAAGAAGTCTAGATCTGAGAGTAAAAAGATCTTAATTATAAAAAACGGGGTGGAGTGAGACTGCCTAGTAGAAAAGACACATCTTCTCCCTCATGAGATTGCCTAGTGTCTTCTACCCCGGCTTTATTTTTTTAGCTGGCGTGTTATCCCCTACCAGTGACAAAGATAGGACCTTTCCTGTTCTCTGTTGTCCTGTTGTGTAGTTATGTGGCATCAGGTTGTCACGGCTATCTCTGAAGTTCGTCAGCTTTTCTTTAACTTTATTATTTCCAAGCAAGATTCACAATAATAAGGAAGTATCTTAGTTAGTATCTAATGGCGTTTCATTAAAGTTCACTTTTGTACTCCTGTATTGACAATTAAAATAATTTTATTGAGACATCTTGTCAACACATACAAAGTACACAATCTGCACTATTAAAAAATATATATAATATGGATTATATACACTATGTATAATGAATATGGCGCCTCTGCCAGCGCTGCAGAGTTGGGTGGAGAATCACCAGTGGGTCTCCAGCGACACCACGTATTTCGTGATCTACGAAGAATACGTAGATCGCGTACTTCGCCGCTGAGGAGATGGTGATGGCGTGGTCTTCGAGACCAACTGGAAAGATCCAGGACTGCAGGTCCGGCTGATGATGGAGAACACTTCTCGGATGATAGGGCGGACGGCGCTGCAGGACCGCGCTGTACTCCTGTAGAAGGGCGGTATAATACCCGAACGCTTTAGATTACAATAAAAATGAAAACAAGCACATCTCCAGAAGCCTGTTTCCTTATTTACATCATAGGAGATTTACCTCTTTTACATATGACTGAATTGCTTTTGAATTTTTATTCTCCTGTTAATATCCTTGTTATATTCTTATTATCCCTAGTACACGTGGTACAGGCCATGATAATCATGGTCGGTGATTACCAATACGTAAATTTACCACTAGAACTAAAGAAATGTAGTATTTTTATTAAATGAAGAGTATATAAAACTTAAAGGCGATTTACGCTCCAGGATCCCGGGTTACCTCTATTTTCTCTCTCTGAAAGAAATTATTTGCCCTTAATTTTTGATTATTCGAATATTGTTAGATAACTGTCGATTGCATTGCATTGATTATTCACCAACAAATTCAATAAATTTACCACTAGAACTAAAGAAATATAGTTTTTTTAATGAAGAGTATATAAAAGAGAGAATTTACAGAAAATAAGAAAAGCTAGAAATTATTTTTTAAATAATATTATTATCCCTAGTACACGTGGTACAAGCCATGATAATCATGGTGGGTAGAGGTAGAAGACTGCTTTTATTGTAAGTACACCACATGTCTACACAATGTGAAAAGCAGTTCAACTTTTACATTTACAAATGTGCCAGAGCCCTGTTTTGGTTACTTGCACTCACTGGTGGGGTTGTACTTTTACAAGAATCGGGGTCCATTGGAGCATTTGTTTTTTAATTAGAAAAAAAGTGCCCAATTCGGGATTCGAACCCGGGTCGTAGCGGTCAAAAACAAACTGGTTTAGACCATCCTTCCATCGACCCCCATGAAAGAGATTCCAAACAATTATAAAATGTATCAACAGACTTACCATTGGAATAATAAGAAAATAAACAGATGATTATGTAAATGAGCTGTTAACCATTTATTACCTATCAACAGATGTTTCTATGCAAATACCTTATGTTCAAATTACATAACAGTCTCTATCGCGTAGTTCTCGTTAAACAATGTGCCAATATGCACACCTGTGAATACATCGTCTATATACAAGATATTAATACTAGGAAAACTCCATTCCAGAGAAAATAAATCACCAAAATCAGAGAATTTATTAAAATTTAAATATGTGTCACATTGCACAAAATAGAATCTGAATTCTAAAAGTTACAAAAATCTCCAAAAAATAATAATAATAAATAACGCATCTCCCCATAGAAAACCCTGGTTACTTCTATCTGTTATGCAAATTCGAAACTATTATAGACGCGTATGATTCTTTTGAAAATTAAACAATTTCTACTGTCCTTACTGCAATGGAAAAATTAAATGGAGGGCCTGGCTCATCAGTGGTGAACCCTCCCAGTGGTTTCGCCAGTTTAATCTACCTTGGTATTAATGATAGATTAAATTGGCGAAACCGCTGGGAAGGTTCACCACTGATGAGCCAGGCCCTTCCATTAATTTTTCCATTGCAGTAAGGGCAGTAGAAATTGTTTAATTTCTAAAAAGAATCTTACTCGTCTATAATAGTTTCGAATTTGCATAACAGATGGCGCGGTGATACATCTATTTGTATAATACGTTTGAAAGTATATAAATAATAGTACATCCTCTGTGTTATCTATACTTCATATCTACCTCTTGTGCATTATATATATCATGTGAAAAATACCCATTTCTTGATTTCTCAAGAAGCCTCTGGGACCAAAATATTTTTGGTCGTTGAGGTACAGTCTGCCCCACGCTGACGAGGGCCAACAGTCCGAAACGCGTTCGTGGTTGACTTTTCTTGATTTATCATTTATCACTGCCCTGACTGCATTGATAAAATAATAGGAGGACCCGGCCCATCAGTGGATTTTGCTAGTTTAACCGCTGAGAGGGTCTACCATTGATGAACCAAGCCTTTCCAATATTTTTCATCATTGCAGTAAGGGCAGTATGGAATTTATTTTGTTTTAATAAAATAAACCTTCGTACTTATAATAATGATTTTATTTTTTATATTTTTCAAGTATATATCCTTAAAATATATAACGTTATAAAATAGACTAACTTCTATATATATATACACTCATGGACAAAACTTAAGGAAGTAGAAATTCTTAGATGTCGTCGGTCTTTTTTTTTTTTTTTTTTGGAGACAGGCAATTTTGTTCACACTTGGTTATCACGTGTGTCTTCAATAAATGTAAATGTATTATCTTTCAGAGTTATTGTCCCGATATACATGCTAAAAGGTACAACTTCCTTGAGTTTTGTCTATGAGTGTATACACGCTTGGTTATCTCGTGTGTCTTCAATAAAGGTCACTGTAATATCTTTCAGAGTTATTGTCCCGATATACATGCTAAAAGTTACAACTTCCTTAAGTTTTGTCCATGAGTGTATACACACTTGGTTTTCTCGTGTGTCTTCAATAAAGGTCACTGTAATATCTTTCAGAGTTATTATCCGATATACATGGTAAAAGTTACAACTTCCTTAAGTTTTGTCCATGAGTGTATACACACTTGATTATCTCGTGTGTCTTCAATAAAGGTCACTGTAATATCTTTCAGAGTTATTGTCCCGATATACATGGTAAAAGGTACAACTTCCTTAAGTTTTGTCAATGAGTGTATACACGATGCTTTTATTATTAAAGATATAACGTTTATAATGCGTTAGATTATTTTATTTCTTTTTTTTATGAGAAAAGGTGAAGCTTTCGGATACTCTCCTTATTCTTTTCTATTAGAGAAATAAAAGCATTTGACGCAATCGAAACTGTCTAATTTTATAACGCTAAACATATATTTACATATTGATGAACATTTTTAATTTACACTAGAACATATTTAAACTATTTGAGTTAAAAGATGAACTATTGAATATACAAATGATTATATGACAAAGGACGTAC
>CP092880.1:73253445-73336156 GCA_030710605.1 Cordylochernes scorpioides
TATTGTCATAAAAACCCTATCAAAAAGAATATCTACTCATTGCTCTAATAATCTAGAAAAAGTACAACAAGAAAAAATAATCCTAATGAATGAATTACAAAGCAATAGTTATCCCACAGAATTTATCAAAAGACAATTCTACAGATCAACATTCATCCCTCCTTCCAATAGCCAATCTCATAAATCATATTGCACACTTCCGTACAGCTACGACATCGAAAGAATCAGCAGAGCCCTCAAGAAATACAACATCAAGACGATATACCAGACACCATCCAACTTAAAAACACTTCTCCGCCATCCCGATACCAAACATAACACAAACAACAGTCAAAAATCCAACCTCATTTACAGAATCCCGTGCCGATCTTGCCCAGCTACATACATAGGAGAGACAGGGAAAACTCTAGAAGAAAGAACCAATCAACACAGGACAGCCCTTCAAAACTATAGCCCTCTTTCCCTTTTAGTAGATCACGCACTGAAACAGGACCACATACCAAATTTTGACTCAACTGAAATAGTATATCAAAATATCAAGGACAAACATTCAAGACTTTTTCTAGAAAGCTGGACCTCAATAGAAGATAAAAACAGTATCAATCGAAAAATAGACATTTCTCAATTATACTTACAATTTAAGACCATATAGCCCACTATTATACATTTATATATATAACAAATTACTGATTTTCAAATCTTTTATTTTTAATGTATAAATTTATTTATTCTCTATATATTAGTATTGTATATATCATTTTATTATTAATAATTATATTTATAAACATGCATATTGTAGATTTTAGATATTTTAAAATTTTATAGCAGTTGTACATACTCGTGAATTGATACGCGAGCTATTCAAAACAATCTTGTTCCCCGAAGAAGTTTGGCGAGTTGCCACACGAAATATCGGAAATAAAACTTTATGATCCAAAATAGGCATTTTTAATTAATATAATATATGGATTGCTCTATTTTCAAACACATAAAGTATAATATAAATATTTATATAATAACTTCTCTAATTTGAAATATTTGGTAGGTTTTATTTACGTATATATTTTCATTTTTAGCTATAACTGATCTAATTCGCCGTTTAAAATAACTTCTCTTGCAATATTTGGTATGTTTTATTTATTTATATAATTTCATTTTTAGATATAACTTATCTAATTCGCCGTTTAAAATGCCTGCTCTAATTCGAAATATTTGGTATGTTTTATTTGTGTTCACTCTATTTCTATTTATTTGAAGTATTATAATTTCCATGTTTCAAAAACCTATTTCAAAAAGGTCGTTAGGAATATGTAAGGCCTGAAATAGCTTTACATGCGAATATTTTTGATGCCAAGCGTAGCTTAATGGTTAGGTGTACGGCTTCGTATTTCCACAACCTTGGTTCGAAACTTAGCCTGGGTGGTTTTTTTTATATATATATATTATTGAAGCAAAGTTTTTTTTTTTTTACAGTACCTAAATTTCCATACATAGGTAAAAAAAAAATACGAGGAAAACGATAGGCTATTTTAAATTATATATAAATTAAAAATTAAAACTGTATATTCAAATTATTCTACTTAGCTCACGAACAGCGCCCTCTATCAAGGTTATAAATACGTTTAAAATTGAAATCTTCTAAAAATTTTCTTAATAATAGTTCGCTTACTAATTAGAATACTTGATCTAAATCGAAATATTTATAGACGCTCGCTCGATTTGAAGATTTATATCGTAACTAATCTGACTGAAATTTTAACAGTATATAGAGTAGAATCTGGAAAAACTTATAGTGAAATTTTCAGGTCTCTTTCCCGAATATTCGTCGAGTTTGCCCTTTTGCTCGCGAGAAGCGCCTCTAGCGGTGAAGATGGGAGGTAATATCAGCTGACCTAATGTACATGTAAAGTTTGGACGGGACGTTTCACAAGAGTGACATCCACGGCGCCAAATTTATAATTATAACGCATAGTGTTTGAATAAAACATTTAATCGGGTAAACCCCGGCGTTGCCCGGGTCATTCGTCTAGTTATAAATAATTACCTTGCTTCCAAATCCAAACATTTAAAAATAAATTAATTAAACAGAGTATATTATAATATTATTATATTATACGCGTCAAAAATAGCTTTAAAATTTATTTATATATTTCTATATTTATGATGCATTATCGCATTAGAATTCGAATTTATTATAGATGCGTATGATTCTTTTAAAAATTAAACCATTTTCTACTGCCCTTACTGCAATGGAAAATTAATGGGAGGACCTGGCTCCTCAGTGATGAACCCTCCCAGCGGTTTCGCCAGTTTAATCTACCATTTTAAAAAAATTGTTTAATTTTTAAAAGAAATCATACGCGTCTATAATAGTTTCGAATTTTCATTTCTATATTTAATTATTTTTTCCTTGTACGTTATAAGAAAATAAAGAGTTTGAAGATATATTGAGAGAAAATGCTACGTACTTTCATTTAAAATTCATCAGTAGTGAACCTTCTCAGAGATATTTCGCCAATATAATCTACCAAAGCTATAACTATTGTATTGTTTATTCTGCTTTTATAGTATCTACTAGCCGAATGACCCGGGCAACGCCCGTGTTTTACCCGATTGAATGTTTTGATTCAAATACTATTTGTTACAATTATAAATTGGCGCCTTAAATAAATGCATATATTAGTTAATAACTATAGCCTATGTGCTTTATCTGTCTATGTACTGTTGACTTCCGTAGGCGTCTCTTACTGTGAAAAAGAAAGAGAGGATTCCATTTAGTTATTAACTAATATATCCATTTATATAAGGAGCGACCCGCTCCAACACAATAGTTACAAAAACGAAAAAGCGAGTGGGGGGGGGGGGCATGATGGGGGGGGGGGGGGGGGCAAAGGTGGCGTGATCGTAGCCAACCAATAGAAGAGCGCCATTCCAAAAAAAAAAAAAGCAAACGGTGACAGAGATGAAAAATTATTAAGAACGCATGACGCTCGTAACTGTATAATCTATACTTGAAGTTTATTCTTCGTAATGATGTTTAATGAAACTAAAGAAAGACGCTTCTGTCATTGTGGAATTTTCATAAACAATTTCGGCTTCGGGCATAACAAACAACAAATGCAAAAGCATGTTCAGGCAACATAAGTAACAAATTCACACAGCACCCTCTGTAAGCTGCGGATGGAATTATTTAAACGTACTTCAACGTTAATTGATTCTCCAACATATAACCTCTGAGGGTACTTACGAGTATGTAGGTAAACCTCAATTTGGGTTTGAGAATCCGAGTTCGAATCCCAAGGTTGTAAGATTTATACCCCAGCCATCCTTACCTTACCTCCAGGACACGGATCTGGGTTATTTTAAGGAGGTAACCGACTTCCGGAAAGATATAAACGTTTCCTGAGGATATTACGTAAGGATTAAGACGTGGCAGGTTTAAGCTTATAGAGAGTACGCCGTGTTTGTATCTTTCAACCTATTTATTCACCTGAAGATGGAAGTATTCAACACTCTTTCGTTTTTAATCATAAACGACGTATTCCCCGTCCATTTGTAAAGGTCGAACTGGTTTCTATATGGTGTAGGTTTATAGAGAAAGAGAGTGCCGTGCCTGTAGCTTTCAACTTATTTATTCACCTGAAGATGGAAGTATTCAACACTCTTTCGTTTTTAATCATAAACGACGTATTCCCCGTCCATTTGTAAAGGTCGAACTGGTTTCTATATGGTGTAGGTTTATAGAGAAAGAGAGTGCCGTGTCTGTAGCTTTCAACTTATTTATTCACCTGAAGATGGAAGTATTCAACACTCTTTCGTTTTTAATCATAAACGACGTATTCTCCGTTCATTTTTGATACCCATGACCCGGTATCGAATCCCGCATTGCCCACTTTTTTGTGAATACTTCGATGCCCTCCTTGATTGTTTCAGAAGTCCAATCCCCACCAGTGAGTGCAAGTAACCAAAAGGGGCTCTGGCACATTTGTAAGTGTAAAAGTTGAATTGGTTTCTAATTGGTGTAGGCTTATAGAGAGAGAGAGCAGTGCCTGTGTTATATAACCCGTATCTTTCAACCTTTTTACCCACCTGAAGATGGAGTTATGCAACACTTTAAAAAAAGGCAAAAGACGCCGCAACTCTTTTTATTTTTCTTCTTCTTACTTATCTCCACTCAATCATATTAAGGTATCAAACTTGTAAAGCTTGAGACTTTTGATGGTGTCTGCCGGAGAAGAGTAGAACTCATCAATGGATGAGTCAATACAGTCAATAATGTGTTTGGGATTGCAGGTTTTATTAATTGCATAAAGTAGCTTTCGGGCATTCCTCAGTAAACTAAAACATGTAAAAAAGGTAATGTAGAGAGATTATATAACATTTTAAAGATATATATATGTATATATAGGAATAAGAAATCCGTAAACCTTTGATAACGAATTATGCAACACTATTTTGTTTTTAATCATATAGGACTAGTTTCCTGTCCACATTTTCGACAGACACGACTCGGGATCGAATCCCGCATTGGCCAGTTTTTTTTTTTTTTGTTGTTGTTGTTTTAAAGAAAAATATTACTTCGATGCGTCTTCCGATTCTTTCAAAAGTTCAATCCCCACCAGTTAATGCAAGTAACCACAAGGAGCTCTGGCACATTTCTAAATGCAAAAGTCGAATTGGCTTCTATATGTCGTAGACGTGTGGTGTATTTACAGTAAAAAGCAGTTCACTAACTATCCATCATGTTTATCATGGTCTGTATCTGTTGTACTTGGGATATATGTAAATAAAGGAAGAATTGCTACACCAATTGTTGTACTGAGGATGAAAAAGGATTGGCCTGGCTCATCAGTGGAGAACCTTCTCTCAGCTATTCCACCAATATAATCCACCAGATCTAAGCTACAACTATTGTATTGTACATTCTACTTATATCTGTACTTGGATTCTTGGTGATGGTGGTTAACGTAAATATGGAAATATGCTTCTGTTATTGTAGAAATTTTAAAATTGAAAAGTAAAATATCGTTAAATAATTCAATCCGCAGGATACAGAGGGTGCTGTGTGAATTTGTTACTTATGTTGCCTGAACATGCTTTTGCATTTGTTGTTTGTTATGCCCGAAGTCAAAATTGTTTATGAAATTTCTACAATAACAGAAACATCTTTCTTTAGTTTCATTAAACATCATTACCAAGAATAACCTCCAAGTACAGATATAAGTAGAGAGAATAAACAATAAGTGTAATTTAGATCTGGTGAATTGAATTGGCGAAATATCGCTGGGAAGGTTTATCACTGATGAGCCAAACCTTCCCTATTCACTTTAAAAAATAGAGAAAAATTATTCATATATATTTACACAAAAAGTTGTATTTATAGTTTTACAAAAATTGTATATTTATTTATATATATTTTTTAATGTTGTTGATAAGGTACAATTTGGATTATAGATTATAAACACAAGGTAATAAGACCAAATTTAAATAAATAGTGTTGATTCAGCACTTTTGTCTGAAGATGGTAACAACGCTGTTACTGAAACGTCACACACTGTTTATTTATTTAAATTTGGTCTTATTAGCTTGTGTTTAAATGTTGTTGTTGTCGTGTCCAATGAAGAGCCTCAGATGTCTTCATGCATCTCTATCACAGCAGATATTTTTTAAATAAAACCAAAATAATTATTAAATAAATTATGATGCATTAGCGCGCCATCTGTTATCAAAATACGAAACTATTTTAGACGCGTAAAATATCCATTCCAAGAGTCTAGCATCAGTATCACTATAAAATGAAGTTCCAAAAATGCAATATAACAGCGGTATGGTATATTAAACTGGCTAAACCGCTGGGAGGGTTCACCACTGATGAGCCAGGCCCTCCCATTAATTTTTCCATTGCAGTAAGGGTAGTAGAAATTGTTTTATTTTTTAAAAAAGAATCATACGCGTCTAAAATAGTTTCGTAATTATAAAAAAAGGAAAATAAAATGTTAAAGTTTTGGAAGATTAATTCTATGCGTACAAACACAACACATCTACTCACCTATGTCCGGCTAGCTAACCAAACCGCGTCACAACAACTAATCTCTTTATAAACCTACGCGTGGGAATCAGCCAATTGGTGTGTTTTTTATATCGGAGAAATGACCTTGTGGAACTTTTGATGACGGCCGTCCCGACAAAACCTTCACCTCAGGACGACAGTCAACATTCTTCTGTTCATTTGTGTCAATAGATAATGTTTGACACGCGTTTTCTTATAAATTGGGGCGCCTTTTCATTTTTCCCCCTAAGTGAAATTATTTTATTACTATTTTGTAATATTTCTTGAAAATAAAGATACTTCGGCTAGTAAATCTTTTTAGTACTTCGGCGTTTCGACAAAAATCTTTTGTCCTCGTCAGGAGCAAACAAAAATAAAACATTTAGCAAGGCGTTAAAAATCTTTCTAAAGTTCCAAGGGCGTTCTCACGCGATAATTATTTTTTTTTATAGAGAGTTGCTAAATTGTAAAAATGGTATTTTTTGCAAATGAAAACTGTCCTTTATAGAGAAGTGTCCTCTAGCGCGAGTGTTCACTCGTGGAGGTTCTTCTGGATATTAAAAAATATTTAATTAAAATTTTATAAGTCAATATTTGATTAATAAAATATGTCAGCGTTTATATTAAGATTTTGAATATTGACGATAGTTTGGAATTTTTAAAAACCTTGGGTCTTGTGTTTAACAACTTAGTAATAACAACTAGGTAACCAAGGTTTCTGGAGCGTATCCATAGATCGCTACCTACCCTGGCTGTCCTGTGGAGTCTGTCTTGGTAGCCTTAGTGAACCAGTTCACCAAGTGTTTCCAGGCTGGTTTGTTTCTTGGTAGACTGAACAGAGAAGTGCTGTTGAATGAGGGCAGTCCAAGAAATGTAGCCGTTTAACAACTTTTCTAATACAGAGAAAATATCTTTATTTATGGGGCTGCTAACCAAAATAAATGATTTTTGAGCCCCATAATTTCCTAATACATCCCAACTACTTGTTTATATATTGTAGCATAGCATTTATTATTTTTATTAACATATTATTGTTTTAACACAAAGCAATAACGCGCCATCTATACATATAAAATAAAAGGATTTAAAAGCGCGAATGTTTCTTTTATACATAAAACAAACTTCTACTGTCCTTACTGCGATGAAAAAATATATTGGGAGGGCTTAGCTCATCAGTGGTGAACCCTCCCAGCGGTTTCGCCAATAGCGGTATGCCTTACTGGCCTTGTCTTTATAGTTTGCTGAAGAGCATTGATCGAAGCAAATATTTAAATGTAATTCTACTGTCCTATAAGCTTATGTCCATAGTTTACTTGAAAACCATTTCTAAGATTCCATCCTTCAGTGTAGCATATAAAAGCAGAATGATCCAATACAGTATTAGAGCTCTGAGAAGCGGTCTGGTGGATTAAATTGGCGAAACCGCTGGGAGGGTTCACCACTGATGAGCCAAGCCCTCCCAATATATTTTTTTCATCGCAGTAAGGACAGTAGAAGTTTGTTTTATGTATAAAAGAAACATTCGCGCTTTTAAATCCTTTTATTTTATATATATTATTGTTTTGTTATTTATATTTTGCTACTCTGTAAAACTTCCCTCGTTGTCTTTCTGGTTTTTTATTAATTTTGATTAATTTTTGTGTCTTAAATATATTGCCATGTCATCCTGAAGTTTTTTTTTTTTCCTTTCATATTTTTTTTACGTGACAATATTATTTATACAAATAATCTCTATAACAATTTAAAAGTGAAAATATTTCCCCCAAATAAAAAGTTTTATTAAAATATATATATTAAATTTTTTTGTAAGTCAATACAGTAGAACTACCTCCCTGTGAAGGACAACACCTAATTACAGAGCCAAAGTGTCCTTTAGGGAGAGATGTCCTCTTACTGGAGAGTTACTAAATAGTAAAAATGGTAATGTTGTAAATAAAAAAATGTCCTTTATAGAGAGATGTCCTCTAGTGCGAGTGTCCTCTCGTGGAGGCTCTACTATATATTAAAAAATATTTAATTAAAATTTTGTAAGTCAATATTTTTATTAATAAAATATGTCAGCGTTTATATTTAGAATAAAATTGTACCATTAAAAAAAAATAGTATTAATAGTTTTCTCAGGAAAGATACTTTCATTTTTCAGCAGACAATTGGCGATTGTATTATTCCGTGCTAAGCCTACTTGCGATAAACAAAAAATATAGTACCATTTCTCTAAATAAATTTAAAAAACTAACCTAAAATAATCTAAATGAACCTTAACTAAAGTCGGTAAAGTGAGTAACATCTTCGATTCCCGACAGTCATGAACTGGGATTGTATCCCGCGTTAACATTTTGTTTAATATGTGAATAACCTTCACATTCATTGTTGTAAATATCATAAACTAGGTTGCTCTTGTTAAGCGGTATCTAATAAAGTGATTTTGGAACCTAACCGAACCTTAACTAACCTAAGTTATCCTAACCTAAACTAACCTAAACTAATCTAACCTAACTTTGCCCACTCAGCGTCTCTTTACTACCGGTGATCCGTTAAAATTAGTATTTCACAAAAAAAAAAGAAAAAATAATAATAAATAAGAATTGAGATAGGCAATATCTTCCTGTATGTGTATTACAGAATAAATTATTTTAAAAAATCATAATAAATATTTATATATTATTCACATTATAACACGCGAATAAACAATTAATCAATTTTTTTAAAAGCTTTCGTCTACTAATCCTTTATCACAAAATGTTTCCACTGAGACTGCGCGTGAAACTTACCTCGCCAGACGATTTCCCTTTAAAAAAGACGAGAGATTTCATCATTCAAAACACAGTGACGTCATTCAAATAATTTTCTATTTAATACTTTTTTTACATAAACGTTTTGGCAATATTCCTTTGAAAACGCCTTTTATTGTTCTGTGTCATAGCAGTTATGTTTTTGGCGTCATTCCAAAACACATTATAGCTTCCATGCATAAACAGATTTGCTGGTAATTACTTTACTTTATATATTGTCAAAATACGTCGTAAACAAGAGGTTTGGTGGTTGAATGGTATAAAACCGTTAATTTTATACAGCAACGAAACAGGTTCGAATCCCGAAATGGACACTTTTTTTTCGGAAGACAAAGCCACAACACCATAGTTTCAGGTCGGCGCTTCTCAATTATCCAAAGCTGGTGTTGAGGGGTTTTGTTACCGACCCGAGTCCGTTATTTTACTGAGACGGTCAAAAGATGGCTTCCTTAGTTTAGCGTCATTTTGACGAGAGAAGTCGCCTGTATTTTATATATATTATATAATATATAGATAGTGGTTAGCTTTTCTTGATTAATTAAGAATGGGCATTTGGCCAATTCTGGAATAATTAAACGAGAATAGTTTATATTTATTCCGATAGATGGCGCAAGCCATCAGCAACTTTCAGTTGCACGATAAGGAGATGCCTTTTTCTTAATATAGATAGTTGTGTGTGGCGTTTTCTCTGTGTTTTAGTTTAAAGGTTTTATTTTGGTACGGGAGAGATTCCTCTATACACAAGAGATGTATGCATCACAACACTTATGTCGTTTTCTCAAATTCTCTATTTTAAGCACAAATAACGTGTAAATTTATAGTTTCATTAAAATCAAGTGCTCTGAAATATATCAAAATGTGACATAATTTTCCCTTTCAAATTATATATTTTTTAAATTGAAAATTAAAAGAATAACAAGTTTAAATGATAGATGGCGTACACCATCAGCAAAGTTCAGTTTCTCAATCAGAAGATGCCATTTTGGTAATGTATTTTTGTGTATATCCACACACATATACATACAAATGAAAGTATAATACACTCATGGACAAAACTTAAGGAAATTGTACCTTTTAGCATGTATATCGGGACAATAACTCTGAAAGATATTACAGTGACCTTTATTGAAGATACACGAGATAACCAAGTGTGTATACACTCATGGACAAAACTTAAGGAAGTTGTACTTTTTAGCATGTATATCGGAACAATAACTCTGAAAGATATTACAGTGACCTTTATTGAAAACACATGATATAACCAAGTGTCACAAAATTGTCTCTGTCTTCATCTTCTTCTTCTTCCAAAAAAAAAAAAACTGACGACCGACGACATCAAAACTTTCCACTTCTTTAAGTTTTGTCAATTAGTGTATCCAAAAAAAAACGAGAATTCCTTCCCTTTATTCAAATGCTGATTAATTTGAATCAAAAACACTTCGTTGCTATACAATATATTTATTTAATTAGAAAACTAATAAATAGAATTTGTAACGCTTATTAATGAAGTATTTATGCTTCAATAATATTCTAACGATTCCACTTATAATATGTGAAAGATTATAAAATTATAAAAAATAGACTAAGTGTATATACCAAAGAGAGGTGACATATATATATATCAATATTAAAAATGGCATATCCTGACCAGGAGCACATGTGCTTTTCAGAAGGCAGAGCGCCATCTGGTGGAACAGAAATCAACTATTCATTGATTTAGCCTGTTCCCTGATATTTGGCCAACCCAATTTCTTGATAAATCAAGAAAAGCCATCCACGAACGCGTTTCGCGCTTTTGGCGCTCGTCAGCGTGGAGTAGGCTGAACCATTGCGACCAATAATTTTTTTGGTCGCAATGGTTCAGCCTACTCCACGCTGACGAGCGCCAAAAGCGCGAAACGCGTTCGTGGATGGCTTTTCTTGATTTATCAAGAAATTGGGTTGGCCAAATATCAGGGAACAGGCTAAATCAATGAATAGTTGATTTCTGTTCCACCAGATGGCGCTCTGCCTTCTGAAAAGCACATGTGCTCCTGGTCAGGATATGCCATTTTTAATATTGATTTCAACACCTGATCTTGTTATCTTTTATTTTTTCTTTCGTTTTTTAATATATATATATATACTAGCCGAATGACCCGGGCAACGCCCGGGTTTTACCCGATTAAATGCTTTTATTCAAATACTATTCGTTACAATTATAAATTGGCGCCGTGGATGTCACTCTTGTGAAACGTCCCGCTCCAAACTTTGTGTCTGAGAAGCGATATTTTTATAGAAAGATGATCTGGCTTTTGTTTTCTGCTCGAATGAATGTTTTTCTGTTAGAATTTTGTTCCTGCGTACAAAATAATGAGCTGGTTTCACCCGTGGTCTCTGCTTTTTGGAATTTTTCCCAATATAATTTTGTATCTGATAATCTTGCATGATACAGCAATATCGTCATCATCATTTTCTGACTAATAATATATAGTTTTAATAATTGATTTATATATATTTTTTAAATAGCCTATCGTCTTCCCCGTATTTTTTTACCTATGTATGGAAATTTTGGTTTGAATTAGTGAACTACTGCGAATTTGTATACCGGACATACAAACCAACAAACAAACATACAAACATTCATTTTTATATATATAGAAGATATAATATAAATGAGTTTTAAAAATTGTTTAAAAAAAAATGCATCGGCCGGGAATCGAACCCTGGCCGCCCGCGTGGCAGGCGAGCATTCTACCACTGAACCACCGATGCTTTTAAAAAATGGCCATATTTAGGTATTCATTCCATTCCGGATTAGTCCGCGTAAAAAAAAGTTCTTCAAATGAAAAAAAGAAATAGCCAAAAATACTAATCAAAATGCAGCCGAAAATTTTCCTCGGGTTTATAAAAAGCGACATGCAAAATTTGGTACCAATTGGTTCAGTAGTTTTTGAGTTTATCGCGAAACAGACAGACAGACAGAAATTGACTTTTATATATATAGAGATTTTTTTTTCCTTATCCCTAGTACACGTAGTTCAGGCCATGATAATCATGGTAGGTAGAAGTAGGCGACTGCTTTTACAGTAAGTGCACCACATGTCTACACATGTGAAAAGCAGTTCGACTTTGCACTTACAAATGTGCCAGAGCCCCATTTGGTTACTTGCACTCGCTGGTAGGGTTGGACTTTAACAAGAATCGGGGGGCCATTGGAGCTTTTTTTTTTTCAAAACAGAAAAAAGTGCCTAATGCGGGAATCGAACCCGGGACACATATAGTGAAGAGGAGGAAGCCTCTAAACAAAAAGCAGCGACTGACTTACCAACGCTACCAGAAGATGCAAATAACAACCAGACGATCCTGTAATTATCTATCAACAGATGTTGCTACGCAAGAGTTTGCCACATAAATATCTTGAACATGGCGCAACACGCTTGTATGAAGAATAGGAATACAGAGAAGTACACTAAAATGACATTTTGTAGAAAAGAAGTCGAGATCTGATAGTAAAAAGGATTTTAATTATAAAAAACGGGGTGGAGTGAGACTGCCTAGTAGAAAAGTCGCATATTCTCCCTCATGAGATTGCTCAGTGTTTTCTACCCCCGGCTTTATTTTTTAGCTGACGTGTTACCTCCTACCAGTGACAAAGATAGGACCTTTCCTGTTCTCTGTTGTCCTGTTGTGAAGTTATGTGTCATCATGTTGTCACGGCTATCTCTGAAGTTCGTCAGCTTTTCTTTAACTTTATTAATTCCAAGCAAGTTATGCAATAATGGGGAAGTATCTTAGTTAGTATCTAATGGCGTTTCATTAAAGTTCACTTTTGTACTCCTGTATTGACAATTAAAATAATTTTATTGACATCTTGCCAATACATTCAAAGTACACAGTCTGTACTATTTAAAAAAAAAAAAGATAATATGCATTATATACACTATGTACAATGAATATGGCGCCTCTACCACCACTGCAGAGTTTGGTGGAGAATCGCCAGTGGGTCTCCAGCAACACCACGTATTTCGCGATCTACGAAGAATACGTAGATCGCGTACTTCGCCGCTGAGGAGATGGTGATGGCGCGGTCCTCGAGACCAACTGGAATGATCCAGGACTGCAGGTCCGGCCGATGATGGAGAACACCTCTCGGATGACAGGGCGAACGGCGCTGCAGGACCGCGCTGTACTCCTGTAGAAGGGCGGTATAATACCCGAAAGCTTGATATTACAATAAAAAATGAAAAAAAAAAACACATCTCCAGAAACCCTGTTGACTTATTTACATCATATACAGGATATTCATATCTATTACATATGACCGAATTACTCTTGAATTTTTATTCTCCTGTTAATGTCCTTGTTATATTATTACTAAACGAATGACCCGGCTTCGCCCGAGAATTCCCCCGAATGCAATTTCCTTCATACTGAAATAACATCAATAATAAATGGTAGAAGTGCCATAGAATAGCAATACAGGTTTATAAAAAGCGACATGCAAAATTTGGTACCAATTGGTTCAGTAGTTTTTGAGTTTATCGCGGAACAGACAACAGACATTGACTTTTATATATAAGATAATAATATAAATGAGTTTTAAAAATTGTAAAAAAAAAAAAATGCATCGAACCCGGGCCCCCCGCGTGGCAGGCGAGCATTCTACCACTGAACAACCGATGCTTATAAGAAATGGCCATATTTGGGTATTTATTCCATTCACAAAAGCAAACGATGACCGAATTGATTGTTGATTACTCTGATGCTTGTATATAGAATTATTATCCCTAGTACACGTGGTACAGACCATGATAATCATGGTCGGTGGTTACCAATACGTAAATGTACCACTAGAACTAAAGAAATGTGCTATTTTTTTAAATAAAGAGTATATAAAAGAGAGAATTTACAGAAAATAAGAAAATCTCTAGAAATTATTTTTTAAATAATATTATTATCCCTAGTACACGTGGTACAGGCCATGATAATCATGGTGGGTAGTTAGCGACTGCTTTTACTGTAAGCGCACCACATGTCTACACATGTGAAAAGCAGTTCGACATTGCACTTACAAATGTGCCAGAGCCCCGTTTGGTTACTTTCACTCGCTGGTATGGTTGTACTTTTGCAAGAATCAGAGGCCATTGGAGCATTTATTTTTTAATCGGAAAAAAGTGCCCAATGCAGGATTCGAACCCGGGTCGTAGCGGTCTAAAACCAACGGTTATACCACCCTTCCACCGAACCCCATGCAAGATATTCCAAACAATTATAAAATGTATCAACAGACTTTTACCATTGGAAGAAGAAGAAAATAAACAGATGATTATGTAAATGAGCTGTTAACCATTTATTACCTATCAACAGATGTTTCTATGCAAATACCTTATGTTCAAATTACATAACAGTCTATCGCATAGTTCTCGTTAAACATGTTCAAATGTGCACACCTGAGAGTATATCGTCTATATACAAAATATTAATACAACAACAACAACAAAAGCCTTTATTGAGGACCTCTCGTCCTATAAAGGATTCGCCAGTTTACAGAGTAATTGAAGAGAAGAGACACACACACACACAATATATTAATACTAGGAAAACCCCTATTCCAGAGAAAATAAATCACCAAAATCAAGGAATTTATTAAAATTCAAATATGTGTCAAATTGCACAAAATAGAATATGTGTGATTTCTAAAAGTTAAAAAGATTTGGATCTCCAAAAAGAAAATAATAATAAATAACGAATCTGCCCATAGAAAACCCTGGTTACTTCTATCTGTTATGAAAATTCGAAACTATTATAGACGCGTATGATTCTTTTGAAAATTAAACAATTTCTACTGTCCTTACTGCAATAGAAAAATTAATGGGAGGGTCTGGCTCATCAGTGGTGAACCCTCCCAGTGGTTTCGCCAGTTTAATCTACCTTGGTATTAATGATAGATTAAACTGGCGAAACCGCTGGGAGGGTTCACCACTGATGAGCCAGGCCCTCCCATTAATTTTTCCATTGCAGTAAGGGCAGTAGAAATTGTTTAATTTCAAAAAAAGAATCTTACGCGTCTATAATAGTTTCGAATTTTCATAACAGATGGCGCGGTGATACATCTATTTGTATAATACGTTTGAAAAAATATAAATAATAGCACATACTCTTCGTTACCTGGACTTCATATCTACCTCTTGTGCATTATATATATTACTAGCGGATGTGTACCCGGCTTCGCCTGGGTTTTATCCGAGTGAAAGTTTGCCTAACGAATATTATATATTATGAAGTATAATAAACAATGTTAAAGATTAGTTTTAATTATTAATCAAGATTGTGTGTGAATATGTGAGAAAGATGTAATATCGTTGTTGTTTTCTTGGCCGACTGTTTTACATATGGTGTTATCTTAAAATTGCTTGTTTTGAATATTTTTTTAGATTGAGTTGAATGAATTGCTGATTTTTTTTTTTGTATTTATATATAAATAAAATTAACTCTGTTGATTTTCTTTGTATTTAATCGATAACAGCGAAGTTACGCATGTTAAAGTTAGGAAAAATATTTTGATGTTAAGCAAAACCTGCTCCATCTCGTTTTACATAAATGTTGAAAATTTGGTCGAAATTGATGCATTTTAACGAAAGTTTTTAGTGAACAACACTTATGAAATTTGCATTTTATTAATATAGATGTGAAAAATACCTATTTCTTGATTTCTCAAGAATCCTCTGGGACCAAAATTTGGTCTTAGAGGTACAGTCTGCACCACGCTGACAAGGGCCAACAGCCCGAAACGCGTTCGTGGTTGGCTTTTCTTGATTTATCATTTATCACTGCCCTGACTGCATTGATAAACTAATAGGAGGACCCGGCTCATCAGTGGATTTCGCTAGTTTAACCGCTGAGAGGGTCTACCCTTGATGAGACAAGCCTTTCCAATATTTTTCATCATTGCAGTAAGGGCAGTATGGAATTTATTTTGTTTTAATAAAATAAACATTCGCACTTATAATAATGATTTTATTTTTTATATTTTTCAAGTATATCCTAAAAATATATAACGTTATAAAATAGATTAACTTCTATATATATACACTCATGGACAAAACTTAAGGAAGTAGAAATTCTTAGATGTCGTCGGTCTTTTTTTTTTTTGGAGACAAGCAATTTTGTTCACAGTTGGTTATCTCGTGTGTCTTCAATAAAGGTCACTGTAATATCTTTCAGAGTTATTGTCCCGATATACATGCTGAATGGTACAACTTCCTTAAGTTTTGTCCTTGAGTGTATACACACTTGGTTATCTCGTGTGTCTTCAATAAAGGCCACTGTAATATCTTTCAGAGTTATTGTCCCGATATACATGCTAAAAGGTACAACTTCCTTAAGTTTTATCCTTGAGTGTATACACACTTGGTTATCTCGTGTGTCTTCAATAAATGTAACTGTAATATCTTTCAGAGTTATTGTCCCGATATACATGCTAAAAGGTACAACTTCCTTAAGTTTTATCCTTGAGTGTATACACACTTGGTTATCTCGTGTGTCTTCAATAAAGGTCACTGTAATATCTTTCAGAGTTATTGTCCCGATATACATGCTAAAAGGTACAACTTCCTTAAGTTTTGTCCATGAGTGTATACACACTTGGTTATCTCGTGTGTCTTCAATAAAGGTCACTGTAATATCTTTCAGAGTTATTGTCCCGATATACATGCTAAAAGGTACAACTTCCTTAAGTTTTATCCTTGAGTGTATACACACTTGGTTATCTCGTGTGTCTTCAATAAATGTAACTGTAATATCTTTCAGAGTTATTGTCCCGATATACATGCTAAAAGGTACAACTTCCTTAAGTTTTATCCTTGAGTGTATACACACTTGGTTATCTCGTGTGTCTTCAATAAATGTAACTGTAATATCTTTCAGAGTTATTGTCCCGATATACATGCTAAAAGGTACAACTTCCTTAAGTTTATCCTTGAGTGTATACACACTTGGTTATCTCGTGTGTCTTCAATAAATGTAACTGTAATATCTTTCAGATTTATTGTCTGAATCCTGATGTACTTGCTAAAAGGTACAACTTCCTTAAGTTTTGTCCATGAGTGTATACACGATGCTTTTATTATTAAAGATCAACGTTTATAATGCGTTAGATTATTTTATTTCTCTTTTTTTTTATGAGAAAAGGTGAAGCTTTCGGATACTATCTTTATTCTTTTCTAATTAAAAAAAAATAAAAGCATTTGACGCAATAAAAACTGTCTAATTTTATAACGCTAAGAAATATATTTACATATTGGTGAACATTTTTTAATTTCCATAAAGCATACTTAAACTATTTGAGTTAAAAGATGAACTATTGAATATACAAATGATTATATGCAAAAAGGACGTACCTGGATCTTTGAAACAAAAATAATTTTTCAGAATATTTTTCGATGGATTGTTCCCTCTTTTATCAATTTATTATGATCTACAAGAATTTGTAATTTACTTTAAACTTTTTTGTGCACTAAATCGATAAATAGGGAGCACACACACAAACCCTCGAAATATATATCTTTTTAAATTGTTTTTCCTTCACAGATCCAGGGGTACGCTTCCCCTTTTTCATATAATAATACTTAAACTCCCGGGTTCATGAAAAAAAGATATTACAAGATTTTTTTTTAATTATGATAAATAAGCTTCATATAAAATGTTACTTTAGAAAATAATAAATAAAATTATTCAAGATTCTTCCTAAAGATTGCTTTACAACAGTGTTTAATTTTATCTCCTCACAGATAAATATTTTGGTTAATGGAGAACAATGACCAGAGAGCTTGCTATGATATAACCAATTCAGTGTCTTCTGAAATGATAAACGCTAAATTTTAAAAATATCCGAATAAATTAGTAAAAACGACAGAGAAAGATGAATTTAGATTAAACAGAGGTAAAAAAAATAGAGAATCTTCAAATATTCCACAAGTTGTTAAAAAAACGTCTGGAAGGATGGCTTACCTTTTTTGAGAATATGGAAAGAATGATGAATGGTCAAATGTTTTTATTGTGCGGGATCGCAGATGGCGACAATGTTTCAACACAATACCACCCAACATGTGCTCGACAACCTCGAAAAACACCCTACAATTTAGGTGGAAAATACCCAGATAATCAGCTAAAATTATAGTCAGAATATTCTATGAATATTATATATTAATATATGACCATTGACCTTCATTGTTTTAAAATTATATCAATCATATTATATCTTTATTAAGATTCTAGTCTTATATATTCAGATTCTCTTGAAAGATACAGAAAAGGAGAGGAAAAAAGGAGAGAAAGAAGGAAAAAAGAATATATAAAGTTTTATGTAAAATATGCATATATGAATATATAATTATTTTGGTATTATATACAAAGGTATTGCTATTCTCCTGCTCTATTTTTATATACAGATTCCCATATTAGAAGGGCAGAAGAGAGAAAAGAATCGAAGAGAGAATTTTCTGTATTAATTATGAAAAAGGCTTCTTCTTATCGTGCAACTGAAAGTTGCTGATGGCTTGCGCCATCTTACGGAATAAATATCAACTATTCTCGTTGATTTTTAATTATTCCAGAATTGGCCAAATACCCATTCTTGATTAATAAAAAAAAAGCTAACCACGGACGCGTTCGGGCTATTAGCCCTCATCAGCGTGGTGCAAGCTGTACCTCAACGACCAAAAGACTGGTCATTCAGGCATCCTGAAAAATCATGAAACGGATATGTAAACGGTTCAGGATGCCTTAATGACCAGTTTTTTTGGTCGTTGAGGTGCAGCTTGCACCACGCTGATGAATGCCAACAGCCCGAAAGGCGTCCGTGGTTAGCTTTTCTTGATTAATCAAGAATGGGTATTTGGCCAATTATGGAATAATTAAAAATCAACGAGAATAGTTGATATTTATTCCGATAGATGGCGCAAGCCATCAGTAACTTTCAGTTACACGATAAGGAGATGCCTTTTTCATAATTTATGCACCGTATCCCAGTACAATATCACATTTGTACTATTTTTTCACTTTCTGTATTAAGTTGAATTAACACATCAATGTGTCGATATTATATATGCGTTGATATTTGCATATTCTAATATGTAAATATTTTATGTTCTATATCAATCTAGACCACTTATTTCCTCTATCAATTCTATTGAGTTTGAATGTAGGTTGTGCCCACATATTAGTGAAAATAGAATGTGTTACATTCGGAAGGAGTTGAAGAAAAAAACATGGATTTTAACTCTTCAATTTTTGTGGCGTGTAATTAATGAAGTTTTGGATGTAAATCTTCTAAAATAAGTTAAATGCAAATTTTAATTTGTTAAATTTCTTCTGGGTGTAACACTTTCTATTTCCACCAGTGTAGTTGTCGTATGTAATAGTCTGTACAATACATGCCAAGTTTCATGGTATTCCACCAGTTCCTTCTGGGTATAACACTTTCTATTTCCACCAGTGTAGTTGTCGTATGTAATAGTCTGTACAATACATGCCAAGTTTCATGGTATTCCACCAGTTCCTTCTGGGTGTAACACTTTCTATTTCCACCAGTGTAGTTGTCGTATGTAATAGTCTGTACAATACATGCCAAGTTTCATGGTATTCCACCAGTTCCTTCTGGGTGTAACACTTTCTATTTCCACCAGTGTAGTTGTCGTATGTAATAGTCTGTACAATACATGCCAAGTTTCATGGTATTCCACCAGTTCCTTCTGGGTGTAACACTTTCTATTTCCACCAGTGTAGTTGTCGTATGTAATAGTCTGTACAATACATGCCAAGTTTCATGGTATTCCACCAGTTCCTTCTGGGGGTAACACTTTCTATTTCCACCAGTGTAGTTGTCGTATGTAATAGTCTGTACAATACATGCCAAGTTTCATGGTATTCCACCAGTTCCTTCTGGGGGTAACACTTTCTATTTCCACCAGTGTAGTTGTCGTATGTAATAGTCTGTACAATACATGCCAAGTTTCATGGTATTCCACCAGTTCCTTCTGGGTGTAACACTTTCTATTTCCACCAGTGTAGTTGTCGTATGTAATAGTCTGTACAATACATGCCAAGTTTCATGGTATTCCACCAGTTCCTTCTGGGTGTAACACTTTCTATTTCCACCAGTGTAGTTGTCGTATGTAATAGTCTGTACAATACATGCCAAGTTTCATGGTATTCCACCAGTTCCTTCTGGGTGTAACACTTTCTATTTCCACCAGTGTAGTTGTCGTATGTAATAGTCTGTACAATACATGCCAAGTTTCATGGTATTCCACCAGTTCCTTCTGGGTGTAACACTTTCTATTTCCACCAGTGTAGTTGTCGTATGTAATAGTCTGTACAATACATGCCAAGTTTCATGGTATTCCACCAGTTCCTTCTGGGTGTAACACTTTCTATTTCCACCAGTGTAGTTGTCGTATGTAATAGTCTGTACAATACATGCCAAGTTTCATGGTATTCCACCAGTTCCTTCTGGGTGTAACACTTTCTATTTCCACCAGTGTAGTTGTCGTATGTAATAGTCTGTACAATACATGCCAAGTTTCATGGTATTCCACCAGTTCCTTCTGGGTGTAACACTTTCTATTTCCACCAGTGTAGTTGTCGTATGTAATAGTCTGTACAATACATGCCAAGTTTCATGGTATTCCACCAGTTCCTTCTGGGTGTAACACTTTCTATTTCCACCAGTGTAGTTGTCGTATGTAATAGTCTGTACAATACATGCCAAGTTTCATGGTATTCCACCAGTTCCTTCTGGGTGTAACACTTTCTATTTCCACCAGTGTAGTTGTCGTATGTAATAGTTTGTACAATATATGCCAAGTTTCATGGTATTCCACCAGTTCCTTCTGGGTGTAACACTTTCTATTTCCACCAGTGTAGTTGTCGTATGTAATAGTCTGTACAATACATGCCAAGTATCATGGTATTCCACCAGTTCCTTCTGGGTGTAACACTTTCTATTTCCACCAGTGTAGTTGTCGTATGTAATAGTCTGTACAATACATGCCAAGTTTCATGGTATTCCACCAGTTCCTTCTGGGTGTAACACTTTCTATTTCCACCAGTGTAGTTGTCGTATGTAATAGTCTGTACAATACATGCCAAGTTTCATGGTATTCCACCAGTTCCTTCTGGGGGTAACACTTTCTATTTCCACCAGTGTAGTTGTCGTATGTAATAGTCTGTACAATACATGCCAAGTTTCATGGTATTCCACCTTCTGGGTGTAACACTTTCTATTTCCACCAGTGTAGTTGTCGTATGTAATAGTCTGTACAATACATGCCAAGTTTCATGGTATTCCACCAGTTCCTTCTGGGTGTAACACTTTCTATTTCCACCAGTGTAGTTGTCGTATGTAATAGTCTGTACAATACATGCCAAGTTTCATGGTATTCCACCTTCTGGGTGTAACACTTTCTATTTCCACCAGTGTAGTTGTCGTATGTAATAGTCTGTACAATACATGCCAAGTTTCATGGTATTCCACCAGTTCCTTCTGGGTGTAACACTTTCTATTTCCACCAGTGTAGTTGTCGTATGTAATAGTCTGTACAATACATGCCAAGTTTCATGGTATTCCACCAGTTCCTTCTGGGTGTAACACTTTCTATTTCCACCAGTGTAGTTGTCGTATGTAATAGTCTGTACAATACATGCCAAGTTTCATGGTATTCCACCAGTTCCTTCTGGGTGTAACACTTTCTATTTCCACCAGTGTAGTTGTCGTATGTAATAGTCTGTACAATACATGCCAAGTATCATGGTATTCCACCAGTTCCTTCTGGGTGTAACACTTTCTATTTCCACCAGTGTAGTTGTCGTATGTAATAGTCTGTACAATACATGCCAAGTTTCATGGTATTCCACCAGTTCCTTCTGGGGGTAACACTTTCTATTTCCACCAGTGTAGTTGTCGTATGTAATAGTCTGTACAATACATGCCAAGTTTCATGGTATTCCACCAGTTCTTTTCTGTATTTAACGCACTTCGTATTTCTATTAAGGTATACAAAAGTCAAATATGCCTATCCATCTGTTTCAAGATAAACTCCTAAACCACGGCATCAATTCTTATCAAGCTAAACATGTGAACCTATTCAAACCTTGGGAAGGTTTATGACTTTTTTTTTTTTGCTTTTTTGAATTCTCCCTTTTTTCGTCACAATTTCCTAAAAAACTAGAGCAAAAAAAAAGAGAAAAAAAACACAATTAATATGTTAAATCAGTTTTTTCATCTTCTCTATATCTCTAGCCATATTTTCAAGAAAATACTGTAGAAAGGCAACATAGTATCGAAGGCAATATTTCCCAGTGTGAATGATACAACACACATGCTTTTGGATATATGCAAATTATTAGAATAGCAACCCCAATATGCAAAATAGATAGGAGTAAAGCCACCTACAGCTTGTACAAGGTGGGATCAATAAATAAGGTGAATTATAATTTATTTAAAAAAATAAGAACGATATTAAAAATTAGGATTTGATTTATTCAAAATAATCACCTTGGCTTTCTATACATCGTCTCCATCGTTCTGGCAACTTGTAAATATCCTCTTTATAGGCACTCTTAGGAAGTGTGTGAAAAAAATCTTGCACCACTTTCTGGACATCTTCATCCGAGTCAAATCGCTTTCCCTTTAACTCCTTCTTTAGTAGTCCAAAAAGGAAATAGTCAGAGGGGGCTAGGTCTGGACTATATGCAGGATGTGTTCTAAAACTTCAAAACCTAATTTAATGATTGTATATACAGTTTTACATGATGTATGCGGCCTTGCATTATCATAAAGGAAGAGAACACCTTTACTAAGCTTCCCTCTTCTTTTGTTTCTTATAGCGGGTTTTAGCTTATTTACAATAATGTCACAATAAAGGTCGCTGTTCATACGTTGCCTTGAGGATAAAAAATCAAGACAGATTGGTCCATCAACATCCCAAAAAATTGTTAACAAAACTTTACCGGCCGAACGTTGAGACCTGATTTTTTTGGTCTTGGAGAGTCGCCTCGTTTCCATTCCATAGATGCACGTTTTGTCGAAGGATCATAATGATAACACCAACTCTCATCTCCAGTTACAATTTGGTCAAGGAAATGATCACCTTCCTCTTCATACCACTTTAACAGAGCCTTTGAAACCCGAATACGGTTAAGTTTTTGGTCCAAATTAAGGAAATGTGGAATTCATCTGCAGCATATTTTTCTAAATTGCAATTGTTCTTTAATAATGGTGTGCACAGTTCCATAGCTTATATTCAAATTGTCGGCTATGTTAAAAATGGATATTTTCTATCCTCCAAAATTAAGTTTTCAACCGCATTTATCGTGCTTGGCGTCGCTGTAACACTTGGTCGTCCAGGTCGCTCAATATCGGTACATGTAATTTGTCCATTTTTGAACTCGTTAACCCATTTATAAATGTTTTTTGAGACAAACAAGACTCACCATAGATATTTTTCATTCTTTGGTATATTTGAGATGTTTGAATACCTTCTGCATTCAAGAAACGAATAACTGCACGTTGTTCAAGCGTGGGGCAATCCTTCAAGGGAGCTTCCATTTTAGTTTATTTATAAGTCTCGCGCCGCACGTGGGAAAAAAGAACAGAACACCTTAGTCTCCCGATGTTATATTTTAATATTCTGTGGTTTAAATTATTTTTGCTTTTTTAATTTTTAAGAAATAAGATAATTCACCTTATCTATTGATCCCCCCTTGTATAAATGGGTAGATTGTAAAGCGGATTTCTTTAATAGAAATTGAATTTATACATTTTTGGCTTCTTGTGAAAAGGTATTGGTATCCTTCATGCAAAAAAGGACCCCCAATTCACGGTATAATTGTCACATACCAGGACTGTGGTTTATCCTACCGTGGTATTGCTGTTTGGATCGGTAGACAATTGACAATTAAAATAATTTTATTGACATCTTGTCAATACATGCAAAGTGCACAGTCTGCACTATTTAAAAAAAAAGATAATATGGGTTATAAACACTATGTACAATGAATATGGCGCCTCTGGCAGCGCTGTAGAGTTTGGTGGAGAATCGCCAGGATCGGTAGATATCCCATGATCCTCATTAGAATATGGAATCAATGGATCCAGAAGGGTCATACAAGGATCTCAACGTCGCTCGATCACTACTACACAAGAGGACAGACATCTTGTTCCAATAGCCACTAGACCAAGGTCGGTAGACTGCGGCTCTTTGGATGTGAAGCTCTTTATATAGTTCCATATGTAAATATTATTTATGTGAGTACTGTTTATTGTTGGCAAGAAACATTTTGTGGCTCTTTAAAAACTTTAATATTTTGTAAATTGTAATTTTTTACTCTTCTTACTCAAAAGTTTGCCAACCCCTGCACTCTACGGATCGTACAGCCAGTTCCATCACGTACTGTGGAACTTAACTCAAGAAGTATCAGTAAGGACAATATGCGCAACGACGGTCAATAGATGGCGCTCAGTTTTATCGAGAATTCATTTTTAATAAAATAAATCACGGAGTAGGTTACAAAGGTCTCTTCATAATAATCTTGGATAGATTATGTACATCCTAGGAGTAATTTGGCCACCCAGACCTTTCGGTCCATAAGCCGATCCTTTTTCTCTAGCCACCTTGACAAAGGGATAATGCATTCTCCATGCACCGAGCAGCCAATTGTTTGGCCCCTCGTGCCCGCCTTTATGGTATAGTTTCACGGAGTCGACCAATCAACCCACAGGCGTCTACGAGAGTTCATGGCCAGGCTGCTGTTCTCTCGTTTGGACTTGGTTAAACCACGCTCCAATAGGACTTTGGCCCTCGTACCCTTAATTCCCAGTACTCCCTGAATCTGCCGACGAATTAAGGACCTGATAGATTATATACGGTAGAACAAACTCTCCTTCAAAAAGAGTCGGTGGACAAGTAGGTAACACCCTCGATTCCCGACAGTCATGAACCGGGATTGAATCCCACGTTAACATTTTGTTTAATATGTGAATAAACCTTCATATATTATTCATTGTTGCAATTATCATAAACTAGATTGCTCCTTTTTGAGCGGTACCTAATAAAGTGATTTTGAACCTTTTAATAAAATAAATCATGGAGTAGGTTACAAAGGTATTTTCTTATAATCTTGGATATATTATACAGTAGAACAAACTATCTCTGTAAAAGACCAAATTGTAAAATCAAAATGTCCTTTTGTGAGTTTCTCCTCTTAACCAAAGAGCCGCTAATTTGTTAAAATGTTCATTTTTGGTGATGAAAACTGTTCTTTGAGGTTAATTCTAGCTAGAGTATCCTCTCACGGAGGTTCTCTACTGTGTTACCTGTAGGGAAACTTTCATTGTTATATCTCTAGGAAAAGCATTTTACCTATTTCTTGTTACATGAATAGATAGCACCACCTGAACACCAGATGTGGCAGTGTTATATCACAGGTAAAGTGCTGAAGTTAAAATGGGAAAGCAACACACTTACATATCTCCCATCATTTACGTCAATATGTATATAAACATAAGGACATGAGAATACCTATACAGTACACTCTCCTATAACGCGAGTTTTTACAACGCGATAAAAAAATTGCGACAAATTTATTTATACAACGCGAATTTTCGTATAACGCGTTATAAAATAAAATGCGGAAATTTCCATATTGACAACTGTACAATACATTTAATTTTTATGCACACGCGTTTAGGTATTAAATTAGAATTTACATGTAAATATTTTGCAAATATAAAAAAATTACGAAACTTGCTCCCCAGGCATGATGAATAAAGTTGGAAAAAAAAGAAAAATTGAAAAGGAGATATACTGTATCATATAAAAATGTATTGTATAAAATGATGTATATAAGAAAAATAATTATATACTAAAACAAAACTAAATATTATATTATTTTATATGCAAATGTATATAAAAAAAAAAAATTACGTAGTGAATAAACTTTAATTCCTATAACGCGATTTCATACAACACGGAACACAATAATCGCGTTATAGGAGAGTTGTAACAAAGTATTAATTGAAAAAATAGTACAAATGAGATATTGTACTGGGATAAGGTGCATAAATTATTTTTAAAAAAGGCATCTCTTATCATGCAAATGAAAGTTACTGATGGCTTGCGCCATCTATCGGAATAAATATCAACTATTCTCGTTGATTTTTAATTATTCCAGAATTGTCCAAATACCCATTCTTGATTAATCAGAAACTTTCAGTTGGACGATAAGGAGATGCCTTTTTTTATATTTATTATTTTATTAACAAAGCATCATTTTTCTTATTTATATTTTACTACTCTGTACACTTCCCTCATTGCTTATATTTTGTTTATCCTTCATAGTTTGTTCTTGTCTTAAATAAATTGCTGTGTTATCCTGAAGTTTGTCTTCCCTAATTTTCCACTTGGCAATATTAAAACTCTGTTTGCTCAATGAAATAAATTGAATATACATCCAGGGATATGTTTCTTTATCAGAGTTTTTATTAATACAAGTTTTCGGGCTTCTCAGCCCTTCGACGGGTGAAATACCCACTCCAGTAAACCCTTATTTAGGTTTATTTAGTTATTATGTTACTCCCGACTGAGATAGAGTTAATAAAACTGATAAAGAAATTTATTCCTGGATAGATTTTCGGTTTTTATTCAACCTATAACCCTATATACATGCTCTGATTCCAAAATTCACTTTATTAGGTACAGCTCAATAATAGTAACCTAGTTTTGCAACAATGAATAATATGTGATAAATAGTTTACCCAGAAATTATTTGAAAAAAATAAAAATCAATATCAGGTAAAAAGTTTATTTTTAATTTAAATTTGCAAGCTTTCAAGCAAATATACTGTTCTTCAACGGGCTGTTATTCTATGTACAATCTCTAAATAATATTTATACAGAATAATTGAAATTTGATGATTTGATGATGAAAATTGATGCACGCCCGCGAGAGCACATGCTAATAACAAAAGTTTTCAATTATTCTGTATATATGTAATATTATAAAGAATATTGTCTAATAAATAATTATGTACCATGTTGGATATAATGTATTCTGTATGGATTATAATAAAGATGGCAGTCAAAGGACGTGGGAGATGGAAGAAGTAGAAGAGAAAAGAACGACAGATCCAAGTCGTGTATCTAGGTCACTTAGAACAAAGAGGCCCTCATATTCCAGAGTTGAATGTCCTGAGAGATTGGGATGTTAGGCCAAGCGTCTTCCCGACCAAATTTACCATCATGGCCGACAGAGACAGGGGCCAATCAAAGGTCAAGCAGGGTCCCACATGACCCAAGCCAGGGGGCGGGGCAAACACAGTTTCGGTCGGTAACGAGTGTGTCAAGACGTGTGTGTGCTTCTTCTAAAAGTAGTGCCTCGAGGTCCAAGATGTGAGTAATCTCAATCCAATTTAATCGCGAAAATCCTTCCATCTCCTCTCCCGAGCCGCCAATGATTAATATTCCGAAGTGTTTTGTGATTCATTAATCGATATAGTGTGCCGATTTTTTTCATCCACCGCCATTGATAACGACTGCCCAAACAATACAAAAATCCCAATCCACTCCCGAGGATTCTCAGGACAAAGCACTGTATCACAGCGAAGTCGGCAAGCATTTTTTTTATATTATAGAGAGTCGATAAGATTCTCAGGATCCTTTTCCCTTATATCACATAGAGTCGACAGGATGGACGAGAGAAACGAAACGCAAGACGCGGAGAACTTGCAACTCAACCTCACCAAATGCGAGTTTTTTAGGCAGACCATCGAATTTCTGGGGTACACAATCACCGCTGGTACCACCACCCCACTTATCCGCAATACCGACGTAATCCACGCTATCCCACCCCCGAACAATCGCAAAACGCTGCAATCCTTCTTAGGCGCCGTGAACGTCTATAATAAGTTCATCCCGGACTATGCCCGTTTGCGGACCCCACTCAACAACCTTCTCAAGAAGGATGTGACGTGGGACTGGGATGACAAATGCCAAAAGGCGTTCACCAGCCTGAAGGAAAGCCTCACACAACACCCCGTATTGCACCTCTACAAGGATGAACTACCATGCCAGGTATATTGCGATGCATCAACACTTGGCATTGCAGGCGTCCTCAAACAAGTCCACTCCGCTGGGAAGGCCTACCCAGTCCAATATTTCAGCCGCGCTCTGCGTGTACACGAGCGGAACTACACCATCTCCGAACTAGAATGCCTCGCCATTGTCGAGAGCGTGGAGAAGTTCCGTGTGTATCTAATGGGCAGAAAATTCACCATATTTTCTGACCATCACGCACTGCAGTGGCTGAAGACGATCAAAAACCCGTCAGGCAGATTATTCCGATGGAGTTTGAGGTTATCGTGTTACGAATACGAAGTCCGCTACATAAAAGGATCACTACAACATGAAGCGGACCTCCTATCCCGTAACCCGTTTTGTGGATTCTTAGACGCCACCATCATTAAGAACCACCAACTCACTCCTTCGGGAGAATCTAAACTGACCATTGATCGAAACGGACTGCAAACCCTAAAGCGTAGAGGTGTAACCAAAATTGTCGTCCCTGACGCCCTCGTTCCCGACCTACTAACAAAGGTGCACAGTCGGTACAACCACCCGGGCATATCCCAGATGACCAGGCTCATCTCTCCCCAGTACTACTGGAAGGGGATGTCAGAAGACATCTCCAAAACCACCAAAGCCTGCGCCATCTGTCAGTCAACAAAACCCCCTCGAGGTCCCACGTTTGGGGAACTAGGACAACTTCCTGTGGCCACTCAGCCTTTTGATCTGGTCGCCCTCGACACCATAGCTGGACTTGCCAAATATGGTAACGCCAAAGCTTACCTCCACGTTGTGGTGGATCACTTTTCGCGCTACACGTGGACCTTCCCCTCAAAATCTACCAGCATCACCACCTATCAACAGGTGATAAAGCGAGTGTTGCAGGACGGCTCTCCGAAACGCCTACTCACGGATAGAGCGCCTGCGTTCACCTCACCAAAGTTCAGGAAGTTCCTGATTAACAGGAACATCCATCCCCTGCTCACCACCAGTAACAACCCCCAAGCTAATGGTCTATGCGAGCGCCTGAACGCTACCTTAACAGGCAAACTAAGGTTACTCCATTTGGAAAACCCCAAAGCCGCATGGACTAAGCTGGCGAAGCGCGTTACTGTGGTGTATAACAACACGCCCCACTCAGTTACCGGGTTCCCACCTGGCTACCTGATGTTCGGCGTTCTACCTCCCGAGCTCACTGAGCATGTAAACCCCTACCCCGTTTTAACCACAGCCCGACGGATAGCCCATGAACGTACCCAGGCCAAGCACCTCAAAGACAAACATGCCTACGACCAACAACATAAGACACCCCATTTTGAACCCGGAGATCTCGTGTTGGTAAAAGTTTACCATCACCCCAATACAGGCAAATTGGCTCCGTATTTCACGGGTCCCTACGAGATCTTAGAGATCATCTCTCCCAACGTGGTGAGAATAAACCGACCCAACCAACCTCTAAATCGGAATACCGACACAGTCCATGTAAATAAATTACAGTACTATAACGAAAATATTCGTTATATCGCACCTCCCACTCTGATACCACACCCTGCTAAACCCCAATCTAGAACGCTACCACCACTGTTCGAGCACCTCACCCCAGACCTCTTTACAGTTGAGCGCTTTGCTCCTACAATAGGCAATTGTACCACTACCACCCCTGTTGACCCACGATGTAACATTATCGCCCAACGCGATATTCCCCAACCTGCAATATCCCGTCCAACCCATATAACCAAAGTTAAAACCCCAATCCCTACAGTTAGGGCTGATCCCAAACCAATTCCCTTACAGGCAAGGTTTTTTCGTAACGTGAAAACCTTCCCCTTGTTCCACCTCCTATACCTCATCAACCTTTTCATCCTACCCACTGTACTATTACCCATGGCCACCCTACTGTATGTCAGTGTCTATACACTGCAGCCCAACCGTCTCTTCCAACTACAGGAAGCCCTATTCGAAATAACCATCGCCGTAGTGGAACTAATCCATCGAACCATAGGAATAATTCTCCCGGAGTTATGGACCATCCTTGTCCACAGTCATGCCTTGGTCGCTCTAATAGGTGAAATCATAGGAGAGATTTTCCAAACCCTCTTTAGAGCGCGCCAAGTCGAATAGCAATCTCCCCACCTTTACAAACACTCGTCGATCACCCCGCTGTCAGCTGGCGTCCACTTTACAGAAGCCTTTCCGATCACGTGACCGACGTCACATCCTCCCTGCGGAATGTAAACAAACCCGCCGTCACTTTTCGCGTGTCACCACACTTAAAGTTACTTTCTGGAACATACACTCACACACACTCGCATACATTCACGCACCTATATAGTTTTGGCAACCTTATGACCTACGACCCTATAATAAACAAAGATTGGACATTGTTATGTAAAAAAATATTCTTCTTTTGTGTATATTTTTGTTAACCAATTTTAAAGGACTTGTACACAACCAGCACTTTTATTTTTTTTATTTTTATTTTTTTTATTCCCACCATCCATGTCTATCACCCTTTCAATTTCTTAATCACCTCAAGTTTATTTTTTCCTTTTATTGTTTAAACCTTGTTTTGTCCTAACTGAATGAACAACTGACCTGACGCAATACTTCTCATGTATCAGCCTTCAGTTATCATACAGGAGCTTTGATTTCTTTTTTTTTTGTTTTGTTTATATTTTTCACCGCCCCAAAGGCTAATCAGATTTCTTTTTCTTTTTTTTTTTTTCCCTCCATCACCAAATTTTATTGTCTATAGTTTTCTTTTTATCTTTGTTAATGTCTTATATGTTTTGTTTGGGTTGTACCTCATAGAGTTTCCCTTGCTGTGGGTTTCCACACAGCAAGATTGAACACCTATGCAGGCAAGATTTTTTTTTTTTCCTCCAAAAAATTATCATATTTTTTCCTAGTTTAGCAAGCACCCCTATCTACTCAAATTTCTTTTTATTACTTATTTCCATCATTTACTTTCTCCCCAATTGTATCTAACCACTCACTATTTTAAAAAATTTTATTTTTTTTCTTTCCCAAAAAATTATTTTTCTTTTTTCAGAATTTAATACAGATCCCTTTTAAAATTCTTATTCATAGGGGGCGCATCTGTAATATTATAAAGAATATTGTCTAATAAATAATTATGTACCATGTTGGATATAATGTATTCTGTATGGATTATAATAAAGATGGCAGTCAAAGGACGTGGGAGATGGAAGAAGTAGAAGAGAAAAGAACGACAGATCCAAGTCGTGTATCTAGGTCACTTAGAACAAAGAGGCCCTCATATTCCAGAGTTGAATGTCCTGAGAGATTGGGATGTTAGGCCAAGCGTCTTCCCGACCAAATTTACCATCATGGCCGACAGAGACAGGGGCCAATCAAAGGTCAAGCAGGGTCCCACATGACCCAAGCCAGGGGGCGGGGCAAACACAGTTTCGGTCGGTAACGAGTGTGTCAAGACGTGTGTGTGCTTCTTCTAAAAGTAGTGCCTCGAGGTCCAAGATGTGAGTCATCTCAATCCAATTTAATCGCGAAAATCCTTCCATCTCCTCTCCCGAGCCGCCAATGATTAATATTCCGAAGTGTTTTGTGATTCATTAATCGATATAGTGTGCCGATTTTTTTCATCCACCGCCATTGATAACGACTGCCCAAACAATACAAAAATCCCAATCCACTCCCGAGGATTCTCAGGACAAAGCACTGTATCACAGCGAAGTCGGCAAGCATTTTTTTTATATTATAGAGAGTCGATAAGATTCTCAGGATCCTTTTCCCTTATATCACATATATATATATAACAATAAATAGTTGTATAGTTTTATAGTTAAGTTTTCTATTAAAATTATCTTCATTATTTTGATTATTTAAATTCAAATTATAAAATTTGTAAATGAATTTAAATTTAAATTTAAATAATCAAAATAATGAAGATAATTTTAATAGAAAACTTAACTATAAAACTATACAACTATTTATTGTTATAATTAATTTAGATTTAGCTTGCTAATCTAACCAAATCTACTTGATATGATTTATCATTCTTATCAGTTTGCTCCTTGAGTTTTAAATGTAGAATCACTGTTATATTTTTATTATATAGTTTTTACACTATATATATATATTATTTAGAGATTGTACATAGAGTATCAGCCCGTTGAAGAACAGTATATTTGCTCGAAAGCTTGCAAATTTAAATTAAAAAGAAACTTTTTACCTGATATTGATTTTTACTTTTTCAAATGAATAATATATGAAGGTTATTCACATATTAAACAAAATTTTAACGCGGGATTCAATCCCGGTTCATGGCTGTAGGGAATCGAGGGTGTTACCCACTCGTCCGTTTATATACATACTATGCTATGTACATATGTTATCTAATAATTAGTTAGGATCTTAACGGTGTTTATTCGTTTTTATGTACTCCTATAGAAGGGCAGAAATGTCCGAAAGCTCGAGGTTGCCTTTTAATAAAATAAAACTCATCTCCAGAAAACTGTTGCATTATTTAACTTCACGAATAAGTTTTAAACCTTTTTTGAAAAGAACTACAATGGGTTGCTCAAACGTCAAAAGGACAATAAAGGTTTATAAAATGGTTGAGATGAAGTCTTCTCAACTTGAATTAATCACACACAAAGCTTTATTAAGACCACCGGTCTTATACAGATTCACCACAGGAAGAAATAATAGATAGAGCTCCTATAACTTGAATTAATCAAACACACAAAGCTTTATTAAGACCAGCGGTCTTATACAGATTCACGACAGGAAGGAATAATAGATGGAGAGCTCCTATAACTTGAATTAATCAAAATCCAATATACAATTATGGTACATTCTCTATGTTTTTTTTTATTATGATGCATTAGCTTATATCCATAGTTTATCTGAAATACCCATTCCAAGAGTCTAGCATCAGTATCATTATAAAAAGAAAATCGAAAAATGCAATATAACAGCGGTATGGTAGATTAAACTGGCGAAACCGCTGGGAGAGTTCACCACTGATGAGCAAGGGCCTCTTATTAATTTTTCTATTGCAGTAAGGGCAGTAGGAATTGTTTAATTTTCAAAAGAATCATACGCGTCTATAATAGTTTCGAATTTTCATGTTATTTTATGTTAATACAAGGTGGGATCAATAAATAAGGTGAATTATAATTTATTTAAAAAAATAAGAACGATATTAAAAATTAGGACTTGATTTATTCAAAATAATCACCTTGGCTTTCTATACATCGTCTCCATCGTTCTGGCAACTTGTAAATACCCTCTTTATAGGCACTCTTAGGAAGCGTGTGAAAAAAATCTTGCACCACTTTCTGGACATCTTCATCCGAGTCAAATCGCTTTTCCTTTAACTCCTTCTTTAGTAGTCCAAAAAGGAAATAGTCAGTGGGGGCTAGGTCTGGACTATATGCAGGATGTTCTAAAACTTCAAAACCTAATTTAATGATTGTAGATACAGTTTTACATGATGTATGCGACCTTGCATTATCATGAAGGAAGAGAACACCTTTACTAAGCTTCCCTCTTCTTTTGTTTCTTATACCGGGCTTTAGCTTATTTACAAGAATGTCACAATAAAGGTCGCTGTTCATACGTTGCCTATGGTAAAAATGGATATTTTCTATCCTCCAAAATTAAGTTTTCACCCGCATTTATCGTGCTTGGCGTCGCTGTAACACTTGGTCGTCCAGGTCGCTCAATATCGGTACATGTAATTCGTCCATTTTTGAACTCGTTAACCCATTTATAAATGTTTTTTGAGACAAACAAGACTCACCATAGATATTTTTCATTCTTTGGCATATTTGACATGTTTGAATACCTTTTGCCTCCAAGAAACGAATAACTGCACGTTGTTCAAGCGTGGTGCAATCCTCAAGGGAGCTTCCATTTTAGTTTATTTATAAGTCTCGCGCCGCGCGAGAGAAAAAAGAACAGAACACCTTAAATAGTCTCTCGATGTTATATTTTAATATTCTGTGGTTCAAATTATTTTTGCTTTTTTAATTTTTAAGAAATAAGATAATTCACCTTATTTATTGATCCCCCCTTGTATTATAGCGTAGAAATCGAGTCTTTGTATATCGTAAGATGTAAAAGTATTTATTGATGACGTCAGTACGACTAATCGACGAATATCAATAAACCTCAACCCAAGTTCCAAATAACTTTATTAGGTACCACCGTTCAAAAAGAGCAACCTAGATCATCATATTTACTGTGGTACAGGGTTTGTTCATTTACAATTTATATTGATGTCGTTGGGTCCTTGGGGATATTGTTCTTGAGAAGTCTGGCTTGTTTGATATTCAAGGTGGGTTTATTTTTCCTTTTTTTTTCCACTTTTCGTCATTCTGGCTTAATTGATGGAAACCTCAACCCAACTATCTACAGCTAGAGAATATTGAACAAGCAAGCTAAGGAACCTTTATGATGATTTCACAAATACAAAGTAATAATCTGTTTCAAATATTTTTATTGAATAATTAAATTTAAAAATAAAATATAAATTATTTCTTCTCTCCACAGTATCCTAGTTGTTACGCAAACTTTGACTTTTATCATCATCGATGCTGACGTCACTTCCAACTTCTACCTTCAACCTTTATGTTATGTTTTATCGCTAGCTTGTTTTAACAATATTTGTATTGGAACAAGTCGTTCCTTAAATAAATATATATTTGTTTTTATCTAAAGGGATGTCCTCGTAACTACAACATACGTGAGTACAAAAACAACTAGAAATCCTTAAAAAAGAAACATCGTATTTTTGCTAAGCCTATATCAATTTGGTAGCAGAGCGTGGTTTGGGCGCGCGAATTGGACTAACCGCCAATTGATCCATTTAAATCAAAAATAAATTAAATAATTGGACTAACCGCCAATTTAGAAAAATAAAAATTGAATGAAAATGGATACACATAACTTAGCAAAAATCTAACAGTTAACAGAAAACAACTATACAACGTGGTCCATGAAAATGGAAGCAATTCTAGATTCAAAAGATCTCTTCGAGGACGTAATTGTTAATGACGAGCCAGACTTTACAAATAATAAACTAGAATATGATATTTGGAAGAAAAAGAATCGGGAAGCATACAGCCTAATAATATTGTCACTTTCGGATGACTTAACAATCATCTTTCGAGGCGATAAAAGGGCCAAAAGAATTTGGTACGACATAAAGAAAAGGTTTGAAGGATCTCTAGAAAATAAAAGGATAGACCTAATGTTGGATCTAGCCAGACTAAAATTGAACCCAAATGAAAATGTTAACATGTATATTGTACGAGCACAGAAACTGGCACAAGAGATCACCCAGCTAGCAAAGACAGTAACAGAAAGAGAGCTTGTACGATACATTGTTGAAGGACTCACACCTAACTTTGACACGATCACAGCAGCACTGTCAATAAACAGAGAAATCTCCTTACCAGACTTGAGACAAACTCTACTGGATTTTGAGAAGAAAAGACAGGACAGAAGCAAAAATCATGAAAATGCTTTCAGATCATCAGGCAACCAATTCAAAGAAAAGTCATGCTTCATTTGCAAAAGAAAAGGACATTTCAAGAAAGACTGTTGGTTCAACCCTAACAACAAAGGAAATCAAAATAATACAACAAACAAAAATAACATGGCCAGTACAAGGAACTACCATAAAGGACCAAAACAAAACAAAGACACAGCCAGAACAGCAATCCAAGAGCGAACGGAGGAACCATCCCAACGAAGAAACTCCACTTCAGAATGCGCACTACATGCAAGCACAAGGGAGGAACGCCAACAACACAGGACGTGTGGATAATTGATTCTGCGTGCACAAGCCACATGACTTCCCATGGTGAATGAATCGAGCACAAGACGGAGGAGAGAAGAAGCATACAAGTGGCGGAAGAAGGGAGACACATCGAATCTGCCTCATCAGGATCAATCCAAGCTACTGTACAAGGTAAGGACAAACTTAACAACGCTGTAACCCTGCATAATGTCCTCCATGTACCACACCTGAAAGGAAATCTAATGTCCATTCCAAGCGTGGTAAGAAGAGGGAACTCTTTTCTTTTGAATTCTGAAGGAGCATACATATACTCTTCTGATGACAAGCTAATAGGAACAGGCAACTTTGATGGTAACATGTACACATTGAACCTATCACGTTTACCTGAAGCAACTCATGTTCCAAATGAACATTGCTTGATTTCAAAGGACAATTCTAGGACTGCATGGCACAGAAGGTTAGGACATCCTAGTGACAACAAATTAGACCTGATTTTGAAGAACAATCTTCTAAAAGGCTTGAACTCTATAAATGGTACCCTTGATCAATGTGATGCTTGCTCCTTGGGAAAAATGACCAAAGTACCCTATGTTCACACAGATAGCAATCAGGAAAGCTACCCCTTTGAAGCCATTTATGTCGATCTCTGTGGTCCAATGAGAATAAACTCCTTGGGCGGAAGCAAATATTTCTTGACCATCGTAGATGGATTTTCTAGGAGAATATTTGTAGAATTTCTCAAAGATAAACTCTCAGCAGCAGAAGTTTTGAAGAAGTTTATTGTAAAGAGAAAAAACGAGCTAAACTCAAAACTAAAACGACTTAGAACAGATAACGGAACAGAATTTATCAATAAAAACCGTGAAACCTTCATAGAATCCAAAAGAATTAAACATGAACTAACTACACCGTACACCCCAAGAAGCAATGGGAGAGTTGAAAGAGCTAACAGAACACTATTAGACAAAGGCCGAACACTTCTGGCAGACTCCCAATTATCCCTACACTTCTGGGCAGAAGCTGTGAATACAGCTGCATATCTGTACAATCTAACTCCCACAACCAATGACCCAGACACTACCCCTATGGAAAAATGGAAAGGTAAAAAGCCATCCGTCTCTCACATCATGAGATTTGGTTGTGAAGTCGTCTATAAACTCGAGAATCATCAAAGACACAAACTAGAAGCTAAATCTAAGAGAGGAATATTTGTGGGCTATTCAAGATGCAGAAGAGCTTATCGAGTATTTGATATCACAGCGAGAGTTATTCTTGAAACCGCAGACATTCACTTCAGAGAGAACAATAATGTCATCTCGGAAGAAAAACAAAGTGATAATAATACGGACACTGACACATATTTCTTCATTCAGGAGGATGAACAACTGGACAATCATGTTCTATCAGATGTTGATATTGAAGAATAATACCTCGAACAATACCTAAAAGATTCGATGACTACGTGCTGGCTACTACGAATGAAACCATTCCGAAAGACTATGATGAAGCCATCGCATGCGAAGACAAGAAACATTGGGAGAACGCAATGCTTGAGGAAATACAGAACATGTACTCGCATCAAGTATGGGAACTGGTACCTAGACCTGTAAACGCTAAAGTTGTCAAAAGTAAATGGGTGTTCAAAATATCTAAAGACCAAGAAAACAAAAACAAAACTTACAAAGCTAGACTTGTTGCAATGGGATACAACCAAATCCCAGGAAGAGATTACAACGAAAGTTTCAGCCCTGTAATTAAAAATGCCACCCTCAGGACTGTTTTGTCAATGGCAGCAACAAAAGATTCAGCCATTAAACTATTTGATGTGAAAGCAGCCTATCTAAATGGAAACATTGAAAACACAATATTCATGGAACAACCTGCTGGATTTGTCCAAGACAGAAACAAAGTTTGCAAACTCAACAAAAGTATTTACGGTCTACCTCAATCCGGAAGATTGTGATATGAGAGATTCAGTCAAGTACTTTATGACTGTGGACTGGAAAAACTTAAATCTGATCCTTGCCTATTTAAATGGAAGAATGAAGATAAATACTTCTATGTAGGGATATATGTTGATGACTTTATCACTGTCTCAGATTCTGAAGATACCTCAAACAGATTCATCAATAAATTGAGACATCACCTGGAAATAAAGGATGTAACATGTAAAGGCATGTTTTTGGGAATCAATATCATACAAGACAAGGAGGGAATTTCGCTACAGCAAAGCCACTATGTACAACAAATATTGCAGAAATATGGAATGGAAAATTGTAAGGAAGTTCCAACACCAGGTTCCAAAGAAATCAATTTGGACAATCATATTGAAGATGACAATTGTGATCAGCACACTTACCAAGAAGCCCTTGGAATGCTAATGTTTCTAGCTGTTAACACCAGACCCGACATCGCTTACATCACTAGCAAACTTTCACAGTACTCCAGACAACCAAAACAGATGCACTGGACAGCAATCAAAAGAGTGGCTGTCGGGAATCGAGGATGTTAACCACTCACTCGTCCGTTTATATACATACTATGCTATGTACATATGTTATCTAATATTTAGATAGGATCTTAACGGTGTTTATTCGTTTATACGTACTCCTGTAGAAGGGGAAAAAATGTCCGAAAGCTCGAGGTTGCCTTTTAATAAAATAAAACTCATCTCCAGAAAACTGTTGCATTATTTAACTTCACGAATAAGTTTTAAACCTTTTTTGAAAAGAACTACAATGGGTTGCTCAAACGTCAAAAGGACAATAAAGGTTTATAAAAAGGTTGAGATGAAGTCTTCTCAACTTGAATTAATCACACACACAAAGCTTTATTAAGACCATCGGTCTTATACAGATTAACCACTGGAATCCTGAAGTCCTACACCGATGCCAGCTGGTCGACCACTCATGATGGAAAATCCTACGGCGGATATGTATTGAAGCTCGGCGAAGCAACTATAGACTGGAAAAGTAGTAAACAACCACTCGTCGCCCTCTCCACAATGGAAGCGGAAATGATAGCTGCTTGTGAAAGCTGCTGTCAAATCAAGTGGATAATAAACCTGCTACGAGAGCTGGAAGAATGGAATTTCATGGAAAAACCAACTGCGATCAATACAGACAGTCAGTCATTGATCAACTGGATCTCCAGCCCTAAACAAAGCAGTCGCTGTAGACATATCAACAGAAAGTACCACTTCTTGAGAGACTGTTATGAATCCAGAGACATCTGCCTTCTGTACAAGCCATCTCAGGACCTGGAGGCGGATATCTTCACAAAGGACCTATCCCGAGACCAGATGAAGAAACACCTGGAGAACCTCAGCATCGTGGAAATAAAGACAAAGTAAGGAGGGAATTGTTACGCAAACTTTGACTTTTATCATCATCGATGCTGACGTCACTTCCAACTTCTATCTTCAACCTTTATGTTATGTTTTATCGCTAGCTTGTTTTAACAATATTTGTATTGGAACAAGTCGTTCCTTAAATAAATATATATTTGTTTTTATCTAAAGGGATGTCCTCGTAACTACAACATACGTGAGTACAAAAACAACTAGAAATCCTTAAAAAAGAAACATCGTATTTTTGCTAAGCCTATATCACTAGTTTTAATATTTAATTTTAAAAAAAGTTTAGTATCCCTTTACTGCCTTTAAAATGGAGAAAAGTACGAAGTTATGATAACACATAAAAAAGTAATCTAATTTCTTATTACTTCTTCCTTCACCAATAAAATATTTGATTTTTTTAAACTACATTCCTTTTCTATAAAACTGATTTATGAACGATATAAAAAACAGAAATGATGTTAGCTAACAAGATCTTGTGTCCCCACTATATACGTATATTATGATATATTTTGTAGAGATTTTCTTGTTCTTTTGAGTACATAAATACTAAATGATATTGGTATGCAGTCGCGTAAAAAACAATAAAATCAATTTTGAATCACAATTTGCTTTAATTGTGATAATAAAGTATAGAATACATATTTCGAGAAAGTACTACCTGACTTAAGGCGAGTAGAAAAAAATAAAATAAAATATTACGTATTTACATATCTACAGAAAGATTTGAGCCGGCCAACGGGAAAACAACAACAATAGGTTAACATAGGGAAAACCGCGACATCTGGCGTTCGAATTTACACAGTAGTTTGATCTAGAAATTATAATTTTTGTGAATAAAATGATTTTTATATAACAATAAAAATATACCCGTTTTTGTTTCTTTTCCTTTTATTTAACTTAACATATTAACATATGGAAGAAAGCCGCGGGAAGTTAAATGAACAGAATGTTTAATTAAATACCAAAACTAAGATTCCACCCTTCAATATCGAATATATAAGCAGAATCGTCCATTACAATAGTAGAACTCTAAGAAGCGGTCTGGTAGATTAAACTGACGAAATCGCTGGGAGGGTTCCCCACTGATGAGCCAGGCTTCTCATTATTTTTTATTATTGCAGTAAGGTCGGTAGAAGCTTGTTTTATTTAAAAAGAATCATACCCGTCAAAAATAGATTAAATTTCTGATAGAGAGATAGATAAATAATTTGACAATTAAGTTTATTGAACTCAGTCAACAGTCAAAAACAAAATAAAACCTGAACAAAAAATAATAATAAATAAATAAAGCTTTGCCAAATGTTCTAATTATTGTTCGCTCTTGACGAGGACAAAATATTTTTGTCGAAACGTCGAGATAATAAAGAGATTTATACTGACCGAAGTATCTTTTATTTGAAGAACTATGAATGCCACCGGCCAGGCAGCCTCTATCTTTACGTTAAATAATTTATATATATTTACATCAGACGAATTCCACTGAGGGGACGTTTGAAATTTATTCGCTGTCACAAGCGGCCTTGAAGTCGAAAAGTCACCCGCGTTGATCTTGCTTGCTGCGACATGCTTTATTGCAATGTCGACAAATTTACTCAGAAGAGAGCCCTATGATAAAGTGGGCAGCATAAAGGAAACTTTTCCCTTTGACAGCTGGACAAAATTGCGCTCGCAATAACTTCCCTAAATAATTCATTACATATGGGGTCTGGGTACAGGTATGTGTCAGGGTACAGGCTATCAAATAGCTTCTCCACATGTTTCTTTATGGTCTGAGGAGACTGATTGGTTTGGGGCTTGGAAGGTTGGTACAGCTTCAGCCTGGTCTTTGGCAGGGGCTGCTGTTGTTGTAGTGATGGTCAAGGAGGACTCTGGTAGTGACGGCAACGGGCTCGACGCTGGAGCAGAAAGCTCGGTGGCTGAAGTCCACTGAGGAGGGACGGAACAGTTCGCCGCGGACGAAGACACGGCAGGGCTGTAAGATCTCAAAGGGGTCTGCGGCCGATGTAGGTGCTGCGTATTTTTCGAGAACGTGGGCGGGGAGGATGTATATGTTGAAAAAAGTCCATTCTTGTTGTCCTGAAGATGGGCAGGATGACTCTGGTGGGTTAACCAAGGGGCAGGTGGCTCGCCGATGTCCCTGGCGGTGACATCTACTACACCTTACCCCGTAGGTGATGTAGGCTGGTGTGGACTCTACTTTGGAGATGATCACCAGCTTGTCAGGAATCTGGTGGAGTTTGCGTCCTTCATTCAGAAGGACGAAGGCCTCCCTGTTGCCGGTGGTCCAGGTGTAGCTGTTATGGGGCACCACTTCATAGGCCAGGGAGACAACCCGGCAGTAAGGTCGCAGGGCTTCAATGATGTCCTCCTCCCTCACTGCAGGTTCCCGAGGATGATCTTCTCCGCCTTCCTTCTGTATGGGAATGCCCTGAGGAAGGTGTTGTTGATGGTGAGTCCATTCTCCACCAGGCGCTCCGCCTTCTCAATGCTGTCAAGTCCGACCATAACATGGCCGGACATCAGCTGGTAGATGGATCCTGTGCTGAGAACATGTAAGAAAACATGTACCTATGTTTCCCACGTGACGCAGCGGAGCGTGACCTTGCCTGCACGGGTGAGTCAGTTGTTGTTTTGCTCTCTGTAAGGATGGACATTAAAACATGGTGGCAGCGATAACTGGATAAAATACGAACCCGTATATCGCAAAATATCGATTTTTGCGTACCTTGGAAGATAATTCAACATGGCTCAGATTCAACCTCCAGAAACTTTCGACTTCTCGACTCCCAACGAATGGCCCAAATGGAGGAAGAGATTCGAACGATACCTCGTGGTCAGTGGAATGAAGAAGAAAGAGGAGGCGGACAAGATCGATTTGTTCATGTACTTGATGGGCGACCGCGCGGATGATATATTCAGGACCTTCAAGTTCGAAAAGGAGGAAGAGGCAACGAAAATTGATTCCGTCCTCAAGGCGTTCGACAGCCACTTCTGTGTCAGGAAGAATATTATCTACGAACGTGCGAAATTTAATTCAAGAATCCAAGAGGATCGTGAGCCAGTGGACGAATTCATCACTTCATTGTACAAATTGGCTGATAGTTGCGAATTTGAGGATCTTCATGAGCAGTTGATCCGTGACCGAATAGTGGTTGGAGTGAGGGACAAGGCTTTATCTGAAAGAATGCAGTTGGACAGCGAACTGACTTTGGAAAAGGCGGTGAAAATGGTTCGACAGCAGGAAGCCGTTCGACAGCAGCAAGTCGACCTGCAGCGTCCCTCATCAAGCCAAAAGGTCAGTCAGGTGAAGTTCAACTCGCAGAAACAATCACCGAAACAACAACAGCAGCCTTCGAGGAAGAAGGAGAAGTCAGCCAAAACAAGATCACGATGTCCAAAATGCGGAGGTTTCACCCACAGGGAAGGACAAGCTTGCCGTGCTGAAGGACAAAGATGTAACCTATGTTCAAAAACAGGCCATTTTGCAAATTGCTGCCCAGATAAGCAGGCGAAGACTGCGGAAGTCAAAGCTGTTTCTGAACTTGATGAAGAAATTGGTTTTCTCCTGGAGGTCTCAGCTGTGGAGGATTCATCTAATCTCGATAATGATGAAGACGAGTGCAGGAGACGATGGACAGCAGAAATCCAAGTGAACGGGAAAAAGGTGAAGTTTAAGCTCGACTCCCAGGCGGATGTTACATGTGTTCCTCTGTGTCTCTTCAAGAAGATAATGGGACAGCAACGACTAGTGAAAAGTGATATCAACATTAGAGCTGCTGAATTCTCCGAACTTCAGACTGTGGGTATGTTTATATCAACGCTGCGAAATGGCAATTATGAAATCAAGGAGAAGATTTATGTCATTCGTCGTTTGAGTGAACCTCTTCTGAGTCGCCGGGCATGTGAGCTCTTGAACCTGGCGAGGCGAATTGAAGTGGTTGCGACGAGAATCAACCCGATCAAGGACGAGATGTTGACGAAGATTTTTGAAGCTCAACAGGAAGATACGACCCTGAAAGCAGTAGTCAACTACCTTGAGCAAGGCTGGCCAGATAAGAAGAAGATGTCACAGGCTCTGCTCTCTTATTGGCATGTCAAGGATGAACTCGGCGTTCAAAATGGACTACTGATGCGTAGCTGTCGTCATGTTATTCCAGCAAGTATGAAACTGGAGATCCTAGATAAGTTGCACGCTGGGCACTTCGGTATTACAAAAACAAGACTTCGCGCACGTGAGACGGTATGGTGGCCTGGAATTTCGGAGGAGATCGCGGAAACGGTCAGAAAGTGCAGTGTCTGTATCCAGGAAGCCGTCTCAAAACATGAACCTTTGATACCAACCAACTTTCCTACACGACCGTGGCAAAAGATTGGAATGGATTTGTTCAAGTTCGAGAATAAGTGGTATCTAGTCGTCATTGACTATTATTCTCGATTTCCTGAAATGATTCAGCTGGATCGGCTCACAGCCAGTGTGGTGGTGCGTAGTTGCAAATCCATATTTGCCCGACATGGAGTACCAGAAACTGTTGTAAGCGATAATGGGACGCAATTTGGAGCTGCTCGTGAATTTGCAAATTTCGCAAGGCAGTACGGATTCACACATGTCACTTCAAGTCCTCGATTCCCGCAGAGCAATGGGATGGCAGAAGCAGGTGTGAAAATTGCTAAGTTGATCCTCAAGAAAAATCAAGACCCATCGCTTGGACTCCTGGAGTATCGATCGACCCCTTTGGAGAACGGTTACAGCCCTGCTGAGCTTCTCATGGGACGTAAACTCCGAACGACCTTGCCAATTGCACCAGAGAATCTTAATCCAAAGTTGGTGGACTCTCAGACCCTGAAAAGAAAGGAGGGGAGAAGGAGAAAGGATATGAAATCCAGATATGATCGACGCTGCGGAGCTACGGACATGGAGGAGCTATCCGAAGGTGACACGGTTTGGATTACAGATATGCGAACCTGGGGGATTGTAAAGAAGAAAGCATCGACACCAAGGTCGTATATGGTTGATACTCCAGTTGGGACTTTACGTCGAAACAGGTTCCATCTACGAAAAGGAGTTACAGTGCAATATCCAGCCGACCCATCGACGCCGACCTTTTCGGGGGAGGAACTGGTTGAAAATGAAAAGACCCCAGTTGTGGATTATCCCTCTAACGACTCAGAAGACGGCCAGATAAGAACCCGGAGTGGACGAATTGTTAAACCTGTGGATCGCCTTCATTATTAATTATATTATGCATTTAAAGTTTGTAATGTATATATATATTTCAAGTCTTAAAAAGGGGGATGTGCTGAGAACATGTAAGAAAACATGTACCTATGTTTTCCCACGTGACGCAGCGGAGCGTGACCTTGCCTGCACGGGTGGGTCAGTTGTTGTTTTGCTCTCTGTAAGGATGGACATTAAAACAGATCCCTTCCCCAGCAACTCCTCCAAGGCCTTCATATAGTGCACGGGATGGAAGTCCGCGCACCATTCGACATAGCAGCATTGTTCGACCAATGCTGCTGCTGACCTAGCTTTGTTTAACGTTTGCTGGTGCTTCTGACGAAATACACGGAATCTCTTGTGGCCCTTCGTGCCTGTCCAGTTGATTTTGGACTGCAAGCGTCCAACCTCGCAATTTTGACCCGCTGACTTTTAGAGTCAGACCTTTTTTTCTTTTATTGTTATTTACAGATTGGAAAGATTCGGTGTTGTTTCCATTTCCTTAACTTGCTCCGCCCAATATTTTATATTTTTATTCGGCCTGATTTTACATCTCCACCGATGTTTACGGACAAATTCGCATATCCGTCTTTTCCATTCGAATTCATACGATTATTCGTAGAATGCCTTTTCGTCAATAACTCGACTTCCATTTTATAAAATTCTATGGAAATATCCCCATCGTATTGTTCGCCTTTCTAATTCTCCGCTAATACCGCAAACATGGTTGAGATCTCCCGCTTTCAACTCCGAAAAGCTACGAGAGAGAACTAAGAGACCAACACCTGTACAAGAGTGACTTAACACTCGAAAGTTTCAGAGTCTAATAAACAAATTATTATATACATTTTTGAAAAGAACCCCAGACACTTATTAACTGACTGCCCGCTGACCTTAGGGAACTAAATCAACTTCCCATAACAAATATACAACATCTGGTCTACACTAAGGACATACACCAAAGATTCAACAAATTCTGCAGAATGTACTTAACTAAATAAGTGACTACTAATGTAATCAATTTGCATACTGATATGTAAATATGTATATATCTCTTTAAACTACTTTTTCTTCATTCAAATGTATATATTTCACACGCAAATATCCGATTTGTGGATATAGCGTGTATTCTGTAATTGTTAAATAAATAAATGGTTCATGTCTTCATGTTACCACTTGTGTCATTACATAATGTCATGGAGACTATTTACATATATCTTGTTTAGGATTAGTTGTGGTTCATTATTTGTCACAATATAACACAGTTGCTGCCTTTGCAGATGTTGTTGACATCGAAGGAAGCAAATCCTCGTCGAATAATTTTATCGTTTGATAAATAGGTATTGTAATGAGTTTGAGACTAATGGACAAAACTCAAGGAAGTTGTACCTTTTACCATGTATATCAGGACAATAACTCTGAAAGATATTACAGTGACCTTTATTGAAGATACACGAGATAACCAAGTGTGTATACACTCATGGACAAAACTTAAGGAAGTTGTACCTTTTACCATGTATACCGGGACAATAACTCTGGAAGATATTACAGTGACCTTTATTGAAGATACACAATATAGCCAAGTGTGGACAAAATTGACTATACTCCTTCAAAAAAAAATCAGACGACTGGCGACATCAAAATAGGAAATTTTCTTTAAGTTTTTGTCCACGAGTGTAATAGTAAAAAAATATCAATAGATCTTTTATATATAAATGATTTTTTAAATATTTTTAATCATAAAAAACTTCGTGAATTTTATTTCGAAAATTGTAATTTCACGAGCCTAACAAATGGAAGAATTGAATAAAAGCTAAATATTTAGACAAATTAAAAAGAGAAATAGTACATTGGCACGTTTAGAATAGTTAATAAAATGGTTCATAGATGGCAGCACCAATTCACACTCCAGCCCTTGTTTATTTATTTTTAAAATATGGTGTATATTTAAACCCCTACTATACTTAAATATATAGCGTAAATAAATTAGAATAGACAAATTTCAGAATGACACGGCAATTTTTTTGGGTTCAAAACAAATTTAAACTTATAATAAAATCTCAGATGAAGCAAGTTTACAGGGTAGCAAAATACCAATATTAAAATCAATAATTTGTTAATAAAATTATTAATATTTTGCTACAATAAATATCAATAAATAATTTATATATAGGTTTTACAATTTAAAGACAACATTTTATACTTTATTAATTACATTTTATACTTTAATAATTACATTTTATACATTAATAACAGCATTTTCATTTTAAGTGATATTTTTCGATTTTATATTATCTTTGAAATAAATAGATTTTCTTTTTCAAATTTTTAATTGAAACGTTTATTTTAAATGAAATTTGTTTATCTTATTATTATATTTTGTTAAGATCATTTTTAATTTTAAAAAGCATAATTTTAATTTCAATAAGCACATTTTTCATTTTAATAAGGACATATTTTTATTTTTTGGGCGTATATTAAAGGTTTTGAACTATTTAAGAAGCACATTTAAAAGTTTAATAACGACATTTTATGAGGTATAATATCAGAGTTTTTAAGTTTCTTGTTGTTGATAGCGAATATTTTAAGATTTTAAAACCAAATTTTGATTTCTAACAACGGCATCTCAAAGTAAGATATCAACGTTTAGCTGCTTAAAAACTACATTTAATGTAAAAACAACTTTTTGTGCTTTAAAAGTAAAATTATGACATTGATTAACAATATTTTGAAGTTTAAATATAAAATTTTCGATTTGAATTTAAATTTTATTATCAATACCTTCCTATTTAATAACTTTTATGTTTATTTTTCAATAAAAACTATTTTAAACTTAACATTTTGATAGGATATTGAGTTGTAATTATTTGTGGTAAATGTGTGTGAAATGGTAAAAAATTTTAAAATGGATAGTTTTAAAAATTTGTTTTAAAATGCGATTTTTAAATATGAAATTTAAATAAAAATCAAAAATGTGTTATTCAACTCGAATTGTTGGTATATACAGAGGGTGTTTCCTTTCAAATGAAACGATTTCAAACGTCCGTTAGAACTTTATTTTTCGAACGTGAATTTTTTTCATGTGTTCTATGTGCTTCCCCTTCTTCTTGGCTATCTCCCTGCATCGGACTTTCCAAGCTGCGAACACTTCCTTGACTTTGGAGAGCGAAACATTCGACCACTCCTCTTGTGCGGCTTTCCAAAGTCCGGCCTCAGTTTTGGGACGTCGGTTGAAGAGCCGTTGTTTCAACATACCGAACCCGTAAAAATCCAGTGGGCTGGCGTCGGGAGACTTCACTGGAATGTCCGAGTTCCTGATAAAATTTAGGCCTAGGGTGTCCTTCATTTCTTGTAGGAACTGTTGGGTTTTGTTGGAGGTATGGGAAGAGGCTTTGTCGTGATGAAGGAACACTTTGTCCATTTCCCCTGGGTAAAGGTCCTTCAGTTGTTCGATGACAGGTTTCAGAACGCATTCTATATAGAATTCTGAGTTCACCTTCACCTTCGATGGAACCTTTATGAGCGGAAGGACTCCACGGCCAGTCATTACTCCGACAACCATGAAACCTTTAGGGAAAGTTTCGGAGCATTGGTGAACCCAATTATCCGGGACCTGATTGCCTCTTTTGATGTAACAGATCTTCCGGATTCCATTGCAATACGTCACATACATCCATGCTTCGTCCAATGTTGCAGTATATTCCGATCTGGAACCGGCCAGGTGTTCCTCGTAGAGCTTCCGGGCATTCGTTGCACGGTTTTTCATGTGGAAAGGGGTGAGCTTGTGAACCTTGCCTTTTCGTCGGGTATCCAGTTCCAAATCTTTGTGAATGATGTTATTTATCGTTTTTAGCGATGTTCCACGCATTCTGGAAAGTTGGCGCTGAGATGGTGGATTTTCAGTAGTTGCTAGCCGCTTTACCTTGGAAACCGTGGCGGGGGTCCGCACCGGACGTGGTCGATCGACTTGAAATTTTTGCCCATTGGATTCAGCTTCCCTTTTCTTTCCGATGCCATTTACTACCCTACATATTGTAGCTTTGCCAACATCTAGTCCTTCTGCTTTTAGCTTTTTCACTATGACGCTATAACTGTTTCCTTCTTTGGAAAGGGTCCGAATTGTTTGTTCGACTTGGAGCGTTAGTCTCTCTCCCCCCATGTTGCAAAAATCATGATACCTGATGAAAATGAATTCTCCAGAAGATTCTAGATCTATTGGAACCAGTGTCGTGTGCAGCATGCCTGCACGTGCAAAACGCGAGCGCGCGAAAATCGTTTCATTTGAAAGGAAACACCCTCCGTAATCATAATAATATTTATTTTTATGTGCTGAAATATTAGCATTTTACAGTAAATGCAATTCAGAAGCATTTAAACTTCAAATATCTTTCAATAAAAACAATTTTATAGAACAAAGACAAGCTTGTAAGTAGCAATATTTTTTTAGTCTCAAAAATTTGATGAGTTCATTGTTTTTATTGAAAGACAGGTCACTAAAGAACCTTCAATAAAGGTCACTGTGTACCAAATATCTGAATCCAAATACAAAATATATATATGTCGTAAACCCGGGTAAGACAAAAAGTGAGTTGGAATCAGTCGGGGTTGAGTGGCAAGGCGTGCAGAGTGTGAAGTCCGCACGGTACAGTAAAGGACAAAGCTTGGGATTAAAAGACGCTCTCCTAGTACGTCTCACGTGGCACCAGGACCAGGGGAAAGTTGAGGATTAACAGAGGAAAGCTCGGCGTCCTGCATTAAGCCGCGGAGGCAGGAAGGAGCCAAAACGGCGGCCACGAGGGCCGCCGTGAGATGACAACCGAGCTCGACTTAGCGGGCCCTGTCCGAAAATATCCACTGTAACCTAATTAACTGTCAACATCCGGACCAACGCCCCTTCTTTTTCCCTCTCTGGATCCCCCGGGTGTCCAGTGGCAAGCTGGTGTCACTTTGAGACGACTAGAAAAGACGTCATACTTTATTACTTACATATCACATTGTTTAAATTACGATATATATATATATTATGAACCCTGTACATAACTATCCATTGTACATTTATGAAACTAGCCGAATGACCCGGGCAACGCCCGTGTTTTACCCGACTGTAGATGTTACAACGGTGATCCTTAGGTCGCTGGTTCAAATTCGGCTCGAGGGAGCCGGCGAGCACGTGACCTCCCTGTGCGCGCGCATCCGTGACAGAGGCGGCCGGCCGATGAGGAATGAGGAAAGACGGTCGTGACTATATTAATATTAATAATTATTATTATTATCATTAGATAATGATAATGATCATAATGATGATGCGCGCGCATCCGTGACAGATGCGGCCGGCCGATGAGGAAAGACGGTCGTGACTATATATATTAATAGTATAAAGCAATAACACGCCATCTATATATAGAACATGAAAACATTAAATCACGAATGTTTCTTTCTACACATAAAACAAACTTTCTGCTGCCCTTACTGCGATGAAAAAATATTGGGAGGGCTTGGCTCATCAGTGGTTGGTGTGAAGAAATGTCGGGTAATCGTTTCACAAAACACTGATGCGAAATTCGGTAGAATAATTCGCAGTGATGATTCTTTTGTGGGCTGTTGCAAGGATTTAAATCAGATCACTAAATAGCGGAAAGGAGAGGGTAAAAGTCTCCTTCTAACAAATTTATTCCAAACAGCTTAAGAGGACAGAGGAAAACACCCAACTGGGTCAGCGTTAGGCCAGGCCGGATGCTCCCCTCCCTCTTTATTTGCCGGCTGGCGCAGCTGGGGCTTGTTTGTTTACAGTCACCCGAGCCGTCGCTGTCCGACTCCCTGAAGTAGACTCCATTATTCCACAGTTAGCGAAACCGCTGGAAGTGTTCACCACTGATGAACCAAGCCCTCCTAATATTTTTTCATTGCAGTAAGGACAGTATGTAAAGTTTGTTTCATGTGTAAAAGAAACATTCGCTTGTTAATGTTTTCATTTTCTATTTATGAAATAGGTTGCTCTTGCTGAGCGGCACCTAATAAAGTTATTTAATTTAAAGAATTATGAATTCCGGCCCTCTATCTTTACGATAATAAAGTTATGTTGAGCTGAACACGAAATTGAAGCTCTCCTGTACTGATGAAGGCCATCGGTGACCGAAACGAATCTGAAAGTTTTTAAATATTGTCTCGAGAGTTTTTTTTTTGTCTTTTTTTGACGGGAGGAGGATCTTTCTTCTTCTTCTTTTTTTATATCAATATCCTCGCTTCAAAATTTACATTGATGTCTCAGAAATGCATACGTCCGTGTATAATTTCATTAGAAATCGAACTAAAAAAAAACTGAACAGGAAAAAAAAAAGGAGTAACCACAATAACAGCAAATAATAAAACATCAGATGTCATATATATGTATATTACTTTAATACGCGATAGATATAATATAAAATTTACATATATATGTGGTATAATAATAAGGTGGGGAAAGAGAAATAATCACACCACAAGTTGGAAGAGGGACCCAGGCAACCAGAGAGAGAGAGGGAAAGCCGGGCGTCCGTTCATGTCGCACACAATCCCCAACTGTCTTAAAAGTCCCAAGGTGTTAACGGACGGGCCCCATTTGCCTCCCTTTGGAATGTCGCTGCTGTCTCAAGTGACCGGACTTTACATCCCGTCTCTCTCTGGGCTGGCTCTAGGTTTGCTTTATTATTCCTGGACGAGTATATATTATGACATATACTTGTCAAAAATAACAGCCTTATTTATTTATTTACATAAAGTGACAAATTTATTTACATAAAGTGACTTTATTTACATAAAGTGACAAATGCCAGAGAGAATGTATACAGAGTTATATTTAGTCGCCAAAATTAAGTCGAGCTCTTTTTCTGCCTCATATTTGTTATTAAAATCAACACAATAGGTTGTATATGACGTATTTAAAACATATATATTTAAAACAGGCATATCCTGACCTCTCACTTGAGCATTTTAGATGGTAGAGCGTCATTTATTAGAGCAAAAATCAACTGAACGTTGACTTATACTTGTTCCATGATATATTGCCAACCCATGTTCTGATTAATAAATCAAGAAAATCCAACCACGTACGCGTTTCGGGCTGTTGGCCCTGATCGGTGTGGTGTAGGCTATACCTCTACGTTCCAGTTTAACATAACTTTATTAGGTGCCACTCAGCAAGAGTACCCTAGTTTATAAATGTACAATCAATAGTTATGTACAGGGGTTCATCATATATATATTAAATAATATTTGCACACTGTGTAATATGTAAATACGGCCTGTACCATCCGTTGCATATTTTTATCAGTGGTGCTAGAGCATCATATAGATAGATTAATGTTTTGATACCTCAACGATCAAATCTTTGTCCAAGAGCCTTCCTGAGATATCAAGAAACGTATATGTTAATACCACATTTACATAAATACGCTGATTATGTAAATAATGGGGAAAAGAAATAGAAAAAGGTCAAGTGTTGATATAAAAAAATGTAACCTGACCTCTCACATGATTATTTTAAATGGCATATATTTGTGTATGCAAAAACAATAGAAAAAAAATTAAATATACAAGTATCAGAGTCATAATCAACAATCAATCAACAATTCTGTCACCGTTTGCTTTTGTGAATGGAATAAATACCCAAATATGGCCATTTTTTATAAGCATTTGACAGGTTCTGGGCAAAAATAGTTGTTTTTTTTTTTAAGTCAGAAAATGATTATGACAATATTGCTGTATCATATTTGATTATCAGATACAAAATTATATCCGGAAAAATCCAAAAAGCAGAGACCACGGGTGAAGCCAGTTCATTTTTAGTATGCAGGAACAAAATTCTAACAGAAAAACATTCATTCGAGCAGAAGACACAAAGCCAGATCATATCTTTATAAAAATATCGCTTCTCAGACACAAAGTTTGGAGCGGGACGTTTCACAAGAATGACATCCACGGCGCCAATTTATAATTGCAACGAATAGTATTTGAATAAAAGCATTTAATCGGGTAAAACCTGGGCGTTGCCCGGGTCATTCGGCTAGTATATAATGAAAAGGTCAGGTGGTGATATTGATTTCTGTTCCACCAGATGGCGCTCTGCCTTCTGAAAAGCACATGTGCTCCTGGTCAGGATGTGCCTTTTTTATTTTTAATATTTGTGTGCGTGGGTTAAAAAATAGTAAAAAAGTATAATTGTAGTGGGATCAGTTTAATAAATTAAAAAAAAAAGCTTCTTCTGGATCGTGCAACTGAAATTTGCTGATGGGTTTTGCCATCTGTCGGAAAAATATCACCTAATCGTTGATTGGAAAGAGCTCAGCTTGTTTTCGTTTTACAATACTAGAATCGGCGCTCACGGAATTTTTTATGTCCTTTATTATATTAATAAGCGTCATTTTTTAATGTTCTAATGTTAATAGTGTGTTTAGGGCGATGTTGTTTGATTACGTTGAAATAATTCCCATCTTACAAACATGTACTGTTTACTTGTTACATATTTACACTCATAGACAAAACTTGAAGAAGTTGTACCTTTTAGCATGTATATATCGGGACAATAACTCTGAAAGATATTACAGTGACCTTTATTGAAGACACACGAGATAACCAAGTGTGTATACACTCATAGACAAAACTTGAAGAAGTTGTACCTTTTAGCATGTATATATCGGGACAATAACTCTGAAAGATATTACAGTGACCTTTATTGAAGACACACGAGATAACCAAGTGTGTATACACTCATAGACAAAACTTAAGGAAGTTGTACCTTTTAGCATGTATATCGGGACAATAACTCTGAAAGATATTACAGTGACATTTATTGAAGACACACGAGATAACCAAGTGTGTATACACTCATGGACAAAACTTAAGGAAGTTGTACCTTTTAGCATGTATATCGGGACAATAACTCTGAAAGATATTACAGTGACATTTATTGAAGACACACGAGATAACCAAGTGTGTATACACTCATGGACAAAACTTAAGGAAGTTGTACCTTTTAGCATGTATATCGGGACAATAACTCTGAAAGATATTACAGTGACCTTTATTGAAGACACACGAGATAACCAAGTGTGTATACACTCATGGACAAAACTTAAGGAAGTTGTACCTTTTAGCATGTATATCGGGACAATAACTCTGAAAGATATTACAGTGACCTTTATTGAAGACACACGAGATAACCAAGTGTGTATACACTCATGGACAAAACTTAAAGAAGTTGTACCTTTTAGCATGTATATCGGGACAATAACTCTGAAAGATATTACAGTGACATTTATTGAAGACACACGAGATAACCAAGTGTGTATACACTCATGGACAAAACTTAAGGAAGTTGTACCTTTTAGCATGTATATCGGGACAATAACTCTGAAAGATATTACAGTGACCTTTATTGAAGACACACCAGATAACCAAGTGTGTATACACTCATGGACAAAATTTAAAGAAGTTGTACCTTTTAGCATGTATATTGGGACAATAACTCTAAAAGATATTACAGTGACCTTTATTGAAGACACACGAGATAACCAAGTGTGTATACACTCATAGACAAAACTTAAGGAAGTTGTACCTTTTAGCATGTATATATCGGGACAATAACTCTGAAAGATATTACAGTGACCTTTATTGAAGACACACGAGATAACCAAGTGTGTATACACTCATGGACAAAACTTAAGGAAGTTGTACCTTTTAGCATGTATATCGGGACAATAACTCTGAAAGATATTACAGTGACCTTTATTGAAGACACACCAGATAACCAAGTGTGTATACACTCATGGACAAAATTTAAAGAAGTTGTACCTTTTAGCATGTATATTGGGACAATAACTCTAAAAGATATTACAGTGACCTTTATTGAAGACACACGAGATAACCAAGTGTGTATACACTCATAGACAAAACTTAAGGAAGTTGTACCTTTTAGCATGTATATATCGGGACAATAACTCTGAAAGATATTACAGTGACCTTTATTGAAGACACACGAGATAACCAAGTGTGTATACACTCATGGACAAAATTTAAGGAAGTTGTACCTTTTAGCATGTATATTGGGACAATAACTCTAAAAGATATTACAGTGACCTTTATTGAAGACACACGAGATAACCAAGTGTGTATACACTCATAGACAAAACTTAAGGAAGTTGTACCTTTTAGCATGTATATATCGGGACAATAACTCTGAAAGATATTACAGTGACCTTTATTGAAGACACACGAGATAACCAAGTGTGTATACACTCATGGACAAAATTTAAGGAAGTTGTACCTTTTAGCATGTATATCGGGACAATAACTCTAAAAGATATTACAGTGACCTTTATTGAAGACACACGAGATAACCAAGTGTGTATATATTCATGGACAAAATTTAAGGAAGTTGTACCTTTTAGCATGTATATCGGGACAATAACTCTAAAAGATATTACAGTGACCTTTATTGAAGACACACGAGATAACCAAGTGTGTATACACTCATGGACAAAATTTAAGGAAGTTGTACCTTTTAGCGTGTATATTGGGACAATAACTCTGAAAGATATTACAGTGACCTTTATTGAAGACACACGAGATAACCAAGTGTGTATACACTCATGGACAAAACTTAAGGAAGTTGTACCTTTTAGCATGTATATCAGGACAATAACTCTGAAAGATATTACAGGGACCTTTATTGAAGACACACGAGATAACCAAGTGTGTATACACTCATGAACAAAATTTAAGGAAGTTGTACCTTTTAGCATGTATATCGGGACAATAACTCTAAAAGATATTACAGTGACCTTTATTGAAGACACACGAGATAACCAAGTGTGTATACACTCATGGACAAAATTTAAGGAAGTTTTACCTTTTAGCGTGTATATTGGGACAATAACTCTGAAAGATATTACAGTGACCTTTATTGAAGACCCACGAGATAACCAAGTGTGTATACACTCAAGGACAAAACTTAAGGAAGTTGTACCTTTTAGCATGTATATCAGGACAATAACTCTGAAAGATATTACAGTGACCTTTATTGAAGACACACGAGATAACCAAGTGTGTATACACTCATGGACAAAATTTAAGGAAGTTTTACCTTTTAGCATGTATATCGGGACAATAACTCTGAAAGATATTACAGTGACCTTTATTGAAGACACACGAGATAACCAAGTGTGTATACACTCATGGACAAAATTTAAGGAAGTTTTACCTTTTAGCATGTATATCGGGACAATAACTCTGAAAGATATTACAGTGACCTTTATTGAAGACACACGAGATAACCAAGTGTGAACAAAATTGCTTCTGTCTCCTTCAAAAAAAAATAAAATAATAATAATAATAAAATAGACGACCGGCGACATCAAACACTTTCCATTTCCTTAAGTTTTGTCTATGAGTGAGTGAAGATGAGAGAAATTCAAAGTTTTTTTTTTTTTTTTTTATTAGGGAGAGGAGGATGTATCGCGCAGGTATTACGGCGCAGAACGGAAGTCCAAAAGCGTTACATCCTGTCCTCCTTTAAGACCTGAAGTAACGTGTCCCAACAGTTCGTTGACATTCACGGAGTCCTGCAATTGTCTCGTAAATGGACACTGGTCAAACCTGTCTATATGGAACTCATTCGTCTTTCTTTCTCTCTCTTTCTCCCTCTTAGTTTTTTATCACCAGGCACACATGTAGACATATGGCTTAACTCTGCCAGACTTCTAAACATAAATAATCATTAGATAGTAAAAAGGCATATATTGGATTGAGAATAAAATATTTATTTTGCCAATATTTCGGCTGGCTGAACGCCAACCTTTATCGGGGCATTACATTTTTGTATACACAAACTCAGCGCCGCATAGTGTTATAATATCACAGTTGAAATAATTTAAAATACAAAGTAAGTGGGGGAAATTTGTGCATGAAAAATTATTCAAAAATTACAATCAGAATAAGTTAAATATCTTAAAATATTAAAGAAAAAATAATGATGAGGTCTATCCTATATTTTAAAATATTTTTGTACTTATTACAAATATTTTAAAATATAAGATAGACCTCATTATATTTTTTCCTTTAATACTTTAAGATATTTAACTTATTCTGATTGTAACTTTTTAAATATTTTTTGCTTGCACAAATTTCCCCCACCTACTTTGTATTTTAAATTATTTCAACTGTGATAGTATAACACTATGCGGCGCTGAGTTTGTGTATACAAAAATGTAATGCCTCGATAAAGGTTGGCGTTCAGCCAGCCGAAATATTGGCAAAATAAATATTTTATTCTCAATCCAATATATGCCTTTTTACTATCTAATGATTTAAGTATGGATTGCTCTATTTTCAGAACAAATAAACAAACATGTTATACAGTACCGCTACCATAGGTGTAGACTTGCCTCAGGTGTCGGCATTCTTTTTTTATATAACACAAGTTATCTCCAATAAATATAAGAATGTATTGTGTAAAAAAAAAACATTCGTGCTTTTAAATCCTTTCATTTTATATGTATTATTGCTTTGTGTTAATTTATGCCTAACTGGCCTTGTCTATATTGTTTGCGGAAGAGCATTGCTCGAAGCAAATATTTGAATGTAATTCTACTGTCCTATAAGCTTATGTCCATAGTTTTCTTGAAAACCATTTCTGAGATTCCATCCTTCAGTGCTCCGTATATAAGCAGAATCGTCCAATACAGTATTAGAGCTCTGAGAAGCGGTCTGGTGGATTAAATTGGCGAAACCGCTGGGAGGGTTCACCACTGATGAGCAGAGTCCTCCCAATATATTTTTTCATCGCAGTAAGGACAGTAGAAGTTTGTATTATGTATAAAAGAAACATTCGTGCTTTTGAATCCTTTCATTTTATAAATATAAGAATGTATATACAAAACCATAGTCATTTACAACTAGGTAACAATTTTTATTTCCCTTGAATTCACTTGTAAACTTCAATATTTATTGAAACAAAAGAATGAGTTTGAGTCAAAAGGCGATCCACCAAATAAGTTTATATAAAAGGCGTACGCGTGGATCTGTAAATGTGAAAGAAAAACAATTAATTTTCTAAAAATATTTCGAGAGATTGCTCCTTTTTTATCAATTTATTGACAATATATAATTGTATAATTTAAACGTCGTTAATTCGAATATTTATCTTGGTTCCTAGAATTTCCTATATATAAAAGTCCCGTTTTTAATTCGAATTTTTGGATAATTCGATTTTTTTGGGGGGGTTCTTGGGCTTCGAATTATCCCAAGTTCGACTGTATATATAAATTGATAAAGAGAGAGGGATCAATCTCTCGAAATATTTTGAAGAATTTTTTTTTCTTTACAGATCCACGCTTACGCCCTTTATATATATATAAACAAACAGAATAAATGTTCTTGAAATTAAAGATACTTCGGCCAGTAAATATTTTTATTACCTCGACAAAAATCTTTTGTCCTCGTCAGAAAACGCTTAAACTTTTACGCTTTGCCAAATGTTTTAATTTTTGTTCGCTCCTGACAAGGACAAAATATTTTTGTCGAAACGTCGAGACAATAAAAAATATTTACTGGCCGAAGTGTCTTTTATTTGAATAACTATGAATGCCACCGACCAGGTAGCATCTATCTTTACGATAATAAATGTTATATATTGGATACAACGCTGACGTGTTATAGGCTCCTGAGGAAAGGTTTACGACCACACATGTTATCAGCAATGAAAGAGTTAGAGAGAATATGGCTTTACGAGATACTAACCAAAGTGTAATTTATAATACAACTAGCCGAATGACCCGGGCAACGCCCGTGTTTTACCCGATTGAATGTTTTGATTCAAATACTATTTGTTACAATTATAAATTGGCGCCTTATATAAATGCATATGTTAGTTAATAACTATAGCCTATGTGCTTTATCTGCCTATGTACTGTTGGCTTCCGTAGGCGTCTCATACTGGGAAAAAGAAAGAGAGGATTCCATTTGGTTATTAACTAATATATGCATTTATTTAAGGAGCGACCCGCTCCAACACAATAATTACATAAACGAAAAGGCGAGTGGGGGGGGGGGGCATGAGAGGGGGGGGGGTTAAAGGTGGCGGCGTGACCGTAGCCAACCAATAGGAGGGCGCCATTCCAAAAAAAAAAAGCAAACGGTGACAGAGATGAAAACTGATGACTGATTCTTGATTAGGAGATGAGGAATGACGCTCGTAACTGTATATAGAATATAATGAGGCTTGTGATTGTAAAACGACATTTAAAGATTATCCCGCATGAGTTTCTTTTCAGTGAAAAATCAAAATTAATTTTAAGGAGAAATAACGATTATTTCCAACCTTATGGATGAGGTATGAAAGGATGAATTGTGAAGAGTAATGATAAACGGAAAAATAAAAGTGTCCAGGGATGGGAAGTGTATGATATTTGAGCTCAGAATGAAAGAGTTAATGGTATATTCCAGGCTTGTTCGTACTTACGCCTAACTTAGTTCCAAACCGAGTGTTGTTGTTGTTGTTGTTGTTTTTGGTAAACTTCAGCCTTAATATCCTCATAACAACCTAAGTAGGAAACCTACACATTATGTATATTGCCTTCAAAATCTCTCAAACAACTATTTAAGAGACTCAAAAATGATTTAATCCAACTTAATTACATATTTACCATCAGTATATTGCATAATACATTTGTTTTTATCGCTATTTATGCAAATATTATTTATGCATTTATGATATTTTTGCACCAAGTTGCAGCTTTGCAGGGTCGTCGTCGACCTTGGTTTCTTCCTTCTTGGTGTTATACACGTTCCCCGAGCGGGTTTCCATATTCAAAGCAAATAAATAAAAGTAAATAAAAATAAATTACCTTTTAAAGTTATTGCGTTTATTTATTCGTTGTCTTCCTCGTAGGTCGTGATCCGCAGTCTTCCCTCAGTCCTCTCTCGCTCCAATAACCAATCAAGATATATGTACAATAAATATTACAAAAGGAATGAAACTATAAAAAGGAATGATGATAATCTAAATAATCTGTTTTAAATAAATATTAAATATTATAGAATATTTTGAATAAATGTAGGGCGCATTGATGCAACAATATATATATTGTAACACGTAGAAAATTAGGAAAGACAAACTTCAGAATGACACGGCCATTTATTTAGTGGCAAGCACCAAACCAACATTTATATGATAAGCAATGAGGGAAGTTTCCTGAGTAGCAAAATATATATAATATAAATATCAAAAAAATAGTAATTTGTACATATAATATAATACAGTTAAACCTGTCTATAGCGCCCCCTCTAAATAGCACCTTCCTCTCTATAGCACCCGATTTTAAACATTAAAATGTAAACATTTAACATTATAAGTGACCTGTCTATAGCACCCCCTATTTTGGTGAGTCCTAAGAAGGGGCGCTATAGACAGGTTTAACTGTAAATACTTTGCTACAAGATATATATATATATGAAAAAAATAAAAGATAAGTGGGTCAGGTGTTGATATTAAAAATAAAGAAAGCCTATCCTGACCACGAGCACATGTGCTTTTTAGATGGCAGAGCACCATCTAGTGGAGCAACAACAACAACAAAAAAGCCTTTATTTAGGGTCACTACCCTATACAGGATTCACCAGAGGTATGCATAAGAACAAAGCAGTGAGACAAAGGAAATAACGATATATACAGAGTAAAAAGAGAAAGAAAAAAAAAACAAGAAAAGGAAAAAAAAAATAATAAGAAGAAGAAAGAGGGAAGCAAGAAATCAACACAAAAAGAGTAGCAGTAAGAAAGTGAGGAGTGAGTATCACTTGGCCTTCTTCTGAGATATGGACTTGTGGAAACCATAAAACGCCGTAGCAATATACTTATTCTGGGTCATATTGTCAATTATTGAAGGAAGTGAAGCACAGAGTTGCCCAGTTTTGAGCATAAATCTAGTGGAGCAAAAATGAACTAAATATTTATTTAACTTGCTCCGTGATATTTGGCCAACCATATATATTTATTTAAGTAACCCAGGTTCCTGGAGCGTACAGAAGTCGCCAACTACCCGAACCATATATATATGAACCAAAAGAGGCACCTCTCCCTTTAAATATGCATTAAGACAATGGATTCTGTTTATCACCCTAGTGAAAAACTTTACTAGTAGTGATAAGGAATGAGAACGCCATACAACACCAGTTTTGGCAAATCCAGACAATGGCCAGCCTATATTAAACGCTTTTTGTTTTTCTAATTCGACTTCTTCCATGACCCCTCTCGTTGGATGTTATGAAAGAGAAGCCGTCCCTGTACTGATGAGGGTCATAGTCCTAAACCATGGTATATAGGTTGTTGGCTTTTTGTCTGAATTTACCCAAATTGGTGTTGTGGCTCATTACTTAACACAACCAGTAAAATTTGTTTACTAATATGATAAACACTAGAATAATGACCCGGCTTCGCCCGAGAAATCCCCCGAGTGAAGTATCCTTCATACTGAAAGTACATCAATAATAAATAGTAGAAGTGCCATAGAATAGCAATACAGAAGAAACACATAAACTACAGGAAAAAAAGTGTGTAATGGCAAAAAAATTATTATATTAGTGTTTAGGTATTTGATTTAATTATTTTTTGCAATCCATTTAGTTGTTTCAAAATTAATATAGTTTAAATAGACGGCAGCTTTTCCACCAAACCCCCATTAACCTTTGAAATTGCCTGAGTTGAGTGACTGACTGTAAAGAATCCTGACTGAGATGCCCATCTTCTCAGTAAGAATTTTAAAAAAATAGGTTTATAAAAAAAATTAATCCAAAATACTGGCATGTAAATATTTTTCTGTAAAAAATAAAAGAGCATATGGAAATATAAGGCAAACATATGTGTTCGCTAATGATTGCGACTGCATTTTAAACGATTTTCAAAAAGAGATTTAAACAAATAAAGGCCAGAACAAAAATTAATAAAAAATATGAAATCCATTATTTACATACATTCACAAAAGCAAACGATGACAGAATTGATGACTCTGATACTTGTATATTTTAATACAATATTATTTACATATATTTACATACATCAAATTTAAATATACATAAACATTTTATATGAAATATAAGTTTCATAAAACTATAGGACATCTACATATTCGAAAAAAATAGACACGAAATAAAACATTTACCTATATGCAAATAATATAAATAGGGCATAAGGATATGGGTGTGAAGAACGATCTAAAGTTGTCAGCTTGTAGTGAGGAATATATCTACTATAATATGCAATAATGTTTATGGGTATGTTCGTTTTATTCATGCTCTAATTGGCGGTTCACTGTCATGTGACCTTAATCAGCCAATCAGCATTGAGTTCATTGTCCAATCAGTGTCCAATGTTTCTTTAGCTCAGAGGTATATTGACCATTGAATTTTTTTCTAAGTTAAATAGCGGATTCGAATTTAGAAAGTTCTGTATTTTTCTTTTTGATAATATTAAAAGAGAGAGGCAAATGACAAATAACATAGTTTTATTAACATCCCGTCTAAAATATAGACAAAAGTGTACAGTCCGCACTATTTAAGAGAGAGTAAGTATATTTTAGCGTTTTGTTATTCTATATACACCCATACCTCGCTTTGCGTCGGGGTTACGTTCCAAAAAAACACGACGTAAAGTGAAAATATGTGAAGACGCAATCAAAAACAAAGGTGTTGCCATATTTTAGGAAAAAAATTAAAGACTCGAATCCAAAACAACGCAACTTCGAAAATCTAACGATGCACAGTGAAAATCAGTAAAAATTAAGCAGCGACGCAACTTCGAAAAAAACGCAAAACGAAACGACGCAAAGCGAGGTATTGGTGTATCTGTAAATTTAAAGAATATTTTCATGGTTGTATTTAAGAATTATATTGCTGTTAGACTTATTGATTCTTTGTATTATAGAAGGATCTGTGACGTTTGATCTCCTTTTTGTGTAATGGTCAATTTTAGTGACGTGGGAATGATTGGATTTTTATTATGTCGAGACACCGTTTCAAGGTTTTGAAATGTTCCGTCGTATTTACGACTGTGGGATAATGCTATATAGGTATTTAATAAGCATGATGAAGAGCCTTGGCTCGAAAACTCGTTTGTTGAATTTGTATAAAATTTGCATAAGTTTCGTATGGAAAGTATTTCTTTTAAGTATTTTCTTGTTCTGGTGGCTTGATCCTTCAGACAAACATTGCCAAGACTAACAAAACCACTGTCACATTTATTAAATAAAATATTTATCCAGATAAAGAATTTACCCAGCTTTTCTTCTAAAAAAGAAACAACGACCATGTAGAAATAGCGAAAGAGACCAAATATATATTAATTGCCAATGATCAATTAACTAAATCAAAGATCCATCCGGTAATAAGTTTATTTATCAATTTTTATTACCTTAAGCTTTGGGATTAGAATTCCTTCGACGGGAGTAACACAATAACTAAATATACTTATTATTTACATATTTACACTATATATATAATATGTAAATAATAATAAGCATATCCACTCATGGACAAAACTTAAGCTAAAAAGCATGTATATAAGTATTCAGACAATAACTCTGAAAGATATTACAGTGACTTTTATTGAATACACACGAGATAACCAAGTGTGAACAAAATTGTTTCTGTCTCCTTCAAAAAAAAAAAAAAAAAGACCGGCGACATCAAAGACTTTCCACTTCCTTAAGTTTTTCCATGAGTGTATACGAGTATATCCTACACTTCATCGTTTATTTAGTTATTGTGTTACTCCCTTCGAGAAGGTCTGCTAAGCCCGAAAGCTTGAGTTAATAAAAACTGACAAAGAAACTTATACACGGATGGATCTTCGATTTATTCAACAGGCTAAAGATGCCAAAAGATGAGCATGAGGCAACAAGAACGGACAAGTTGTCCCAGTTGTTCCAGAAGTTGCACGCGAGGCAGAAACAAGCTACAAAGGCGCCGCAGGTGGTAGTAAAACAGCTGTTTCCTTTAGCGACCGCCTCCATCGCTTCCTCCTCCACACCAGTTTTGTCCAATCAACTTCCGTTTCTATGCCAACACAGTACGGTCAGAGATTGGCAAGTTAGGTTGAGGCATGTTGAGATCATTCTTGTTCCAGAGAGATTTTGTGGTTCAAGACTTCTCTTGCTCTCTGATCTTTATTATGCACTAGCGCGCCATCTGTTGTCAAAATTAGAAACTATTTTAGACGCGTAAGATTCTTTTTGAAATTAAACAATATCTACTGCCCTTACTGCAAAGGAAAATTTAATCGGAGGGCCTGGTTCATCAGTGATGAACCCTCCCAGCGGTTTCGCCAGTTTAATTTACCATACCGCTGTTATATTGCATTTTTCGATCTTCCTTTTATTTTTTCCCATTAATTTTTCCATTGCAGTAAGGGCAGTAGATATTGTTTAATTTCAAAAAGAATCTTACGCGTCTAAAATAGTTTCGAATTTCTCTAATCTTTAATTTCTCAAATGGAAAAGTGATAATTAAAAGAAATACTTGTACCGCAGTATAATTATGTTGCCCCAATCACTCCAATTTTAATACACCCATGGGCAAAGTTTAAGAAATTAGTTGAACTCTGGGATGTTCGGAGTCGTTAACCGGCCGTTTGGTAGTGGTGGTGTCTTGTTCATGGAGCATATCAGATCGGTCCATGCACCCTGATCACAATACCGGTCAACTGAGGTGGTGGTGGTGTCTTGTCCATGGAGCATATCAGATCGGTCCATGCACCCTGATCACAATACCGGCCAACTGAGGTGGTAGTAGTGTCTTGTCCATGGAGCAGATCAGATCGGTCCGTGCACCCTGATCACAATACCGGCCAACTGAGGTGGTGGTGTCTTGTCCATGGAGCAGATCAGATCGGTCCGTGCACTCTGATCAAAATACCGGCCAACTGAGGTGGTGGTGGTGTCTTGTCCATGGAGCAGATCAGATCGTTCCGTGCACCCTGATCACAATACCGGCCAACTGAGGTGGTGGTGGTGTCTTGTCCATGGAGCAGATCAGATCGGTCCGTGCACTCTGATCAAAATACCGGCCAACTGAGGTGGTGGTGGTGTCTTGTCCATGGAGCAGATCAGATCGGTCCGTGCACTCTGATCAAAATACCGGCCAACTGAGGTGGTGGTGGTGTCTTGTCCATGGAGCAGATCAGATTGGTCTGTGCACCCTGATCACAATACCGGACAACTGTCCGTATGGATGTCCTCTTCTGGATTGATATCTGCCATATAGAGGGCTGCAAGGATGGCCGGGTATATATGGTCCGGAGTGAGTTGGGTGTTGTGACAGTTATTGCAGTTCCTGTAGGGCCGTTTGGTGACCCGACCGAAAGGAAGAATGAGATAGCGTGTTGGAACATTTCGAAAAATAGGATTGATTTATTTTGGTTGTTGTTGTAATCGTAGAATAGTCACAATAAATGGCCTTTTTTTATATAGATGCAGTTCATTACCGATTTAAGACAGAGTCGCGACGTGCAGATACTTCTCAGTCTTAAATCCGATCATTTCAATCATTATTATTGCGTATAATCTTCAATTTAAGAAGGCCTACCAAATTCTATGATCATTGGTTAGGCTCTGATAGGATACCAATGGCCTTTTGGGATTTTTTTGCGGAAGAGCAAAGTTCAATTCAAATATTCACTTTAAAAACAAAATAGGCATATCCTGACCACGCTCAAATGAGCTTTTTAGATGATAGAGCGCCATCTAGTGGAACAGAAATCAACTAAATCTTGATTTAACTTCTTCCCTGATATTTGGCCAATATATTTTTTTGATAAATAAAGACAACCAACCATAAACAAGTTTCTTGATTCATCAAGAAAATTGGTTGGCCAAATATCAGGGAAGAGGTTAAATCAACGTTTAGTTGATTTCTGTTCCACTAGATGGCGCTCTGCCATCTAAAAACTCATGTGAGTGCGGTCAGGATATGCCTATTTTGTTTTTAAATATCAACGCCTGACTTTTTTTATTTTTTAAAATTATTTTTTCACAAATATTTATATATATATATCGTAATTTAAACAATGTGATGTGTAAGTAATAAAGTATGAGGTCTTTTCTAGTCGTCTCAAAGTAACACCAGCTTGCTTACCGGACACCCGGGGGATCCAGAGAGGGACAAAGTAGAGGCGTTGGTCCGGATGTTGACAGTTTGTTAGGTTACAGTGGATATTTTCGGACAGGCCCGTTGAGTACGAGGTTCGTTGCCATCTCACGTCGGCCCTCGTGGCTGCCGTTTTGGTTCCTCCCTGCCTCCGCGGCTTCATGCAGGACGCCGAGCTTTCTTCAGTTAATCCTCAACTTTCCCCTGGTGCCACGTGAGACGTACTAGGAGAGCGTCTTTTGATCCCAAACTTTGTCCTTACTGTCCCGTGCGGACTTCCCACTATGCACGCCTTGCCACTCAACCCCGACTGCTTCCAACTCACTTGTTGGCTTACCCGGGTTTACGACATAAATATTTCTACCGTCCTCCCAAATTATGTTCATAGATTCTTTAAATACCTTAACCAACAATTCCTTTCCAGTGCTCCCCGGGAGCATTCGGTAATTTGGACTTTTCCATCCTCAGTATATAGAGGAGCCATAGCACTCTTATATCACTTCTGTCTTATAAAATACTGCTGTCTTTAATACATATATATGAAAAATAGTACAAATGTGCGTCCGTTCTTGATTAATCAAGAATGGGTATTTGGCCAATTCTGGGATAATTAAAAATCCACGAGAATAGTTGATATTTATTCCGATAGATGGCGCAAGCTATCAGCAACTTTCAGTTGCACGATAAGGAGATGCCTTTTTCATAACATATGTATAATAAAATTTTTTTTTTTTTTTCTATTGTTTTTCATTTATAATATACTAGACGGGTGACCCGGGCTTCGCCCCGGGATTGACCCGTGTGCATATCTACCCGAGTGATATATATTTAGATAAGATTTTTTTTATAATTGTTTGTTATTAGCATTATCTATTTGTTTGCATCAGCATAATTTAATCTAATCTTTGATAGAGGGCGCTGTTTGTGAGCTAAGTAGAATAATTTGAATATATAGTTTTAATAATTGATTTATATAGTTTTTAAAATAGCCTATCGTCTTCCCCGTATTTTTTTTACCTATGTTTGGAAATTTTGGTTTGAATTAGTGAACTACTGCGAATTTGTATACCGGACATACAAACATTGATTTTTATATATATAGAAGATATAGGTGAAAACAAGTACAAATGTGATATTTTACAGGAATAAGGTGCATAAATTAAGAAGGAAATAAAAAAGGCATCTCCTTATTGTGCAATAGAAAGTTGCTGATGGCTTACGCCATCTATCGGAATAAAAATAAACTATTCGTTTATTTTTAAAATATACTAGAATTGACCAAATATGACGAGGGCCAACAGCCCGAAACGCGTACGTGATTAGCTTTTCTTGATTAATCACACACACACACACAAAAGCCTTTATTAAGACACACAGGTCTTACAGAGGATTCTCCTTGGGGTTACAAAACGGAGAAAGTGGGAAATAAAAATGGTGAAAGAATATATACATATGGTAAATATATACAGATTATAAGAAAGAATAAAGAAATAAGAAGAATTTAAAAAAATAAATAAATAAAATTAAAAATTTTTGGAAATATGGCAACATAGCTCGAAAGCTTACATTGATTATAGCGATATATGCTTTAAAATTAAGAAATATCGCTTTAAGTAATCTCATTTAACAATGCCTTATTGAACTTTTGTATAGCAATGAAGAAAGATAGGGGGTTCATTTATTTTATTTCTCCGCTAGATGGCGTCTATCATCATTGACTTCACCATCAAAAGATATTGATTGAAAATTTACGATGAGTTTAATTTTGAATAGGTCTATCTCTCATCAATGAAAATCCCTTTCAACTGTAGCCACAGCGTAAAAATCAGCAGGAGATACACTATTTTATGTAAATAGGAAAAGAGCGAAACGAATGGCGTCATATGCAAATCAAACGAAAGTATCACGTCACTATGTGATTAGATAAAATGTGGCTATCTACACTTTGTGTCGGGTCACGTTGGAACAAGTCTCACTCAACTAGTCACCTTAACGTCTCATGCGATGATTAATTTCTTTGTTTTTTTCTCCTGGCTTTTAATTGGTTAGTTCATTTATCACGTGATCAAGGTTGGGTCAGACGTATTGTCTATCTGACGGTGGACTCCCAACTCTTGGACTGTTCAAGGACTTTAGTCCATCGCTTCTCTTTTCAGCCAGAAAGTTGAAGACGAACGAAACTTTACTAGAGCTTACAAAAAATTATAAGACTCCGTAAATATTTTTATTTGCATCAATGGAAGCTTTCGGGGCAGGCTCTTTTTCAGCCAAGTAAAACATATACAACAACAAAAAGCCTTTATTGAGGACCTCTCGTCCTATATAGGATTCGCCAGTTTACAGAGTAATTGAAGAGAAGAGAACTAAGAATACAGAGAGAAACCTATAAGTAGTAGGTATAGTATAGTATTTTCTACACTGTGACTATATACAACAGCAGCAACAAGCCTTTTACTGGAATCAAAGTCCCATACAGGATTCGTCATTCTAATCCTGACATAGATTATTTGCATATAATTATTTACATCAATTAGATTATTTATATAGCTTCCCCTTCTCTTCAGCAGTCTTCCAAAATTTGAACAACGCACCAGCTCTGTTTCTCACCACCTCATTCAACAGGAGCTCCAAAGAGAATCCCCCAAGGCCTATTTCACTGAGGAGCACTTCTCGTTCGTCTTTCAGCCCCATACATGAAAGCAAATGGTGATGTAGCCCAGTCTCCATTCTTGTCCCGCAAATCTCGCATGTCCATCCGTCTGTTTAAGTAAAACATATAAACAAGATTGGAAATTTTGCCGGGAGGATATTGATTTAAAGAGACAAAGGTCGCCTCTCTCGTCAAAATAGACGTCAAAACTAGACGCCATCAGGTGACGGTCAATAGATGGCGTCTAGTTTTGACGTCTATTTTGACGGGAGAGGCGACCTTTGTCTCTTTATAAACAAGATTATGGAGAGAGATTATATAGCATTTTAAAAGAGGAATTTATGTAAATACAGGACATTAGAGTTTAAGAATTTACATAAAATTTGAATAAACTTTGAAGCGTATTAGCCCTTTGCTAACGGAACATTCAAAAAGGGTTTTAAAAAAACCTAAAAATGTGGCTAAAATCTAACCATTCTCACGCCGTTAAAATTTATCATTACAGAATTATGATCAAAGGTCAGATTTCCTAGAATACACCTATCCCCCGATTTACACGGTAGATACGTTCCTGAGAAAAACGTGTAAATCGGGGGATAGTTGCACACAGAAATAAAAATAAAATGCATTGACAGGTTAAAATATGTAGTCAGCACATAAGCTCGGGATCCCTCGTGAGATGTGTACACAGCGCATGTGTTCAATCACAGTAGCATTTAGTATAGTACGATAAAAACAAAAACAAAAACTTATTTGGAAAACCGTGTAAAAGCGAAAACGTGTAAAACAAGTACCGTGTAAATCGAGGAATAGATGATGTACTTAATAAAATTATAAAACTTTTAATATATTAATTGGATTCCTAAAATAACAAAGCAAAAATGAATTTATTTTTTTAAAAATACAAAAAGCGAAATTGTATTGGGATCAATTGGATAAATTAAGAAAAAAAAAAAGACATTTTTCCTGATCGTACAACTAGAAGTTGTGCTGATGGCTTGCGCCATCTATCGGAATAAATATATACTTGTCATAATTTGTATATAATTGTATGCACCCCCGACCCACTATGCAGGTACAATGTATGATTTTCAAAGATTTATTAAAGAACAAGGTAACTGGAGGAAAGAAGTAGCAACCAAACATAGGAAATAGGTTTAAAGCGGGCACAATTATAAATAACTTGTACAGTCAATACTTCCTGACAGAAGGCCGGACGTATCTGGTGACCAGAAGTTATAAAAGTAGAGAGACACCCCATACTTCCTGACAGAAGGCCGGACGTATTTGATAACGCGGAAGTAAATAGAGTCGAAATAACACTCGATACTTCCTGACAAGATCGGCGGTATCTCCCATCAAAGCGGCCGCAGAGCCAATTAGAAAGATCCACTAAGTAGGTCAACCAATAGGAAAACGGGCACGTTCTATCCCTCGACCAATGGGAAGGAAGACAACTTGTGGTGTTAAATCGAAAAGCAAGAATAGTCAGTGGTGATTCCGCTTCCAACAAGGTGACATCTACTCTCGAGGCCTCTCTCCCTCTGCTCATCCCGCAGCTAAGTACAATCACCACCATGTGATCAGATAATTAACAATCCAAATCGCTCCGCTCTTCTCAAGCTTTCTTTCCTCCAACCCAGTTGCCTTTTATTTTCAAACCCCATCACGTGTCCTGATTATTCCTAACTGTGTGCTTCACTTGCCACTCAACGACTGCGTTTCAACCAATCCTCACCATTCAAATCGAACAACAAGAAATTCCGCAACGATATTGTTGCACCAGGCTGCGGCTTGGCAGACTCTTCAGCCTTGATTCTCTCCTGTGCTGGGTCTTGCATCTTACCAGAGCGTGTTTCAACCATCCTACAAATTTATATAAGGGAATAATGAGATAAGTCTACTTTAAGTAGCCTCCAGAATACTTTATTTATTTTCTCACATCAAAGAGAGCAGTGAAGTCACACGTGTACCTAAATACAAATAATGACAATCTAAATAATCTGTGTTTTAAATAAATATCATAGAATATTTTATATAAAAATAAATAAATATATAATTTAAATTTCAAATATATTAAAAATAATATAAGAAATACGCCATTAATCATGATGTAACACCTCCCCCTCTCCAGAGGTCGTCACGTCCTCGTGAGTTACCTCATCAATTCTCTCAAAATAGGGTTTGAGTCTTGAGACATGGACAATCAATGGGTCTTGGCCAGGATTATCTTTTGGCTCAATTAAGTAATTTACGTTAGACAGCTTCTTTAATATTCTATATGGGCCAAAATATTTTCTCAGTAGTTTCTCACACTTTCCTATTTTCCTAATTGGTGTCCAAACTGCTACTAATTCTCCTGGTTCGTAGCTTCTTTCCATGTGTTTCTTGTCATAGTTCTTTTTCATTCTTTCTTGAGTCTTTATTGTGTTGTTAATAACTAATTTTCTTGTTCTGTTTATTTTGTCTAAGTGATGTTTTATGTATTCATCATAATCATCTTTGTCAATGTCCACCGAGATATTCCTGTCGTCCAAAAGAGACGTGGGTTCTCTTCCAAACATCAGGAAAAAGGGAGAATATCCTGTGGTTTCCTGAATTGTAGTATTGTAAGCGTGAGTGATGAATGGGAGTATTTCGTCCCAATTTTTCTGATCAGTGTTCACATACATACTGAGCATATTGATCAATGTTCTATTTAACCGCTCTGTCAATCCATTAGTCTGGGGATGATAGCTCGTTGTGAAGCAATGTTTAATCTTGCACGTTTTCATCACCTCTTTCATTAAATTACTGGTAAATTGAGAGCCTCTGTCACTAATAAGATATTGTGGGGCTCCGTGCCGAAGAAAAATATCCTCTACTAGAAATTTAGAAACTCTTTCACTGTTGCTTCCGAGACTGCTCTTGTTTCTGCATATCTAGTGTAGTAGTCCGTCAGCACGATTATCCATTTTTTCCTGTTTTTCGTAGATGGTAGTGGACCAACAAAGTCAATTCCAATTCTTTCGAAAGGAAAGTTGGCTGGGGGGATGGGCTGTAGTAGTCCAGAAGGTAATTGGTTAGAGCCTTTCCTACTTTGGCAAAGGTGACACGTCTTAACGAATTCTGAGACATCCTTTAGCATGGATGGCCAAAAGTATTTACTCTTTATTCGGTACATGGTTCTGGCGACGCCCAGATGGCCATTCGACATATGATTGTGATATTCTTTCATAATTTCTCTCTTTTTATTCTCTGGAACCACAAGCAACCACGCCCTGCCTTCAGGGTTCGGGTTTTTCTTAAAGAGGCATCCATCTTCTTCTTTAAAGTTTTGCGCAATTGATCGCCTGCTTCCATTAAGGTTTTTCTTAACACTTTCGATAAATTTATCCTCTTCGTCTGTTATTTGATTTAAAAATAGCCTTTCAAAATCCTCATCCCAATCAGTTTCTGGTAAGGGCCCCCTAGATAAGCCATCGGCGTCCAGATGCTTCTTTCCCGATTTATGTATTATATCGAAGTCATATTCTTGAATTTTCAATGCCCATCTTGCCAATCGACCTGTTGGATCCTTCAAGTTTTTGAGCCAGCATAAGGCGTGATGGTCTGTTACTATTTTAAAGTGTCTTCCATAAAGGTAGGGTCGTAATTTTGACATTGACCAGACAACGGCCAGACATTCTTTTTCAGTGGTTGAATAATTTTGCTCCGCTTTACTTAGGGTACGACTCAAATATGAGATCACCTTCTCTTCACCACCGATGTCTTGGACAAGTGTTGCACCTATGCCGATGTTGGACGCATCAGTATGAACATAAGTTGGTGCATTTGGATTGAAGTGACCTAAAATTGGTGGACTTAATAGTGCTGATTTTAGGGTTTGAAACGCTTCTTCTTGTCTTTCTGTCCAGGTAAATGATACACTTTTTTTTATAAGGTTGGTCAAAGGGTCAGCAATTTTTGAAAAGTCTTTGATAAATTTTCTATAATATGAACACATTCCCAAAAAGGATTGTACTTCTTTGACCTTTTTGGGCCGAGGAAAATTTCTGACAGCTTTGATGTTATGTTCCGCGGGTTTTATACCATGTTTGCTCGTTATATAGCCGAGAATCTCCAATTCTTCAAAAGCAAATCGGCATTTTTTGTCGTTTAACCTTAAATTAGATTCACGAAAACATCTAAAAACAGCTTCAAGTCTTTTGAGGTGCGTTGGAAAATCCGGGCTATATATGATAACATCATCCAGATAACACAAACAAATTTGCCATCTCAGATTTCCAAGCATATTCTCCATATTTCTCTCAAAGGTAGCAGGCGCGTTACAAAGTCCAAAAGGCATCACGTTGAATTCATATAATCCATGCGCTGTAGTGAAAGCTGTTTTCTCTTTGTCTCTTTCTTCGACTTCAACTTGCCAATATCCAGATCTGAGGTCTATTGCTGAGAAGTGTGTAGATCCTTGGAGAGTATCCATAACTTCGTCTATTCTAGGGATCGGATAGACATCTTTTACTGTGACATTATTCAGTTTTCTGTAGTCCACACAAAATCTGTATTTACCATCTCGCTTCTTGACCAATATTACTGGAAAAGACCAGGGGCTAGAAGATGGCCTAATTATGCCTTCTGTAAGCATCTCGTCAATTTGCTCTCTTATAATATCTCGTTCTTTAGCACTTACCCGGTAAGGCTTGTGTTTAATTGGCTTCGCGTCTTCTGTGTCTATCCGATGTTTTGCCAAATTGGTTCTCCCTAATCTCGATGAAAAAAGATCTCCATACCTTTCTAAAACTTGTTTTAACTCCTTCTGTTCCTTTGGTGAAAGATTTTCGTTTATTTGGAATCTAGGTTCTTCGTTCTTTTCTACCTCTCTTTCTCGACTCACATTTATTTTCGCTGGACTACTTCCAAAAGCCAATGTTTGGTTTTTCATTATTTTTAACGGTCGAGGATACGGATTAGTTATCCAGATGTGTGTTTCCCTATTTATAACATTGATCAAGCTTCTTGCTAGACGAAGTCCATTTGTTTGAAACATTTTGCTGCTCTCTTCGATAATATATTCTCCATCCTCTGTTTCTACCAATGCCTTGATCAATTTCATGGAACATTCCGGTACAATGGAATCCTTGGCACTCTTTATTTTCAACCTTTCAAAATTGATTTCGTCATGATTATTCGTCAAATCATATTTTATAGTTTCTTGCTTACAATCTATTTTTGCGTTCATTTTCTTAAGGAAATCTCTCCCAAGAATTAATGTCCGTAAATGCGTTTTCAATATCACAAAGTTGTGTGATAATGTTTCGTCATCAATTTTTATATTTAAAAATATACTTCCTACCATGTCCAATTTTTTTCCATCGGGTCCTGCACAAATTTTTGCGAGTTTACTTATACCATGGCCTGTATCGAGGGCCGTTCTGAGGTCGACCACTGAGAGGTCAGCACCTGTATCAACCAAAGCTTCAAAAGTCCCTATCTTGTCCACATTAATTTTTAATTTGTATTTAGGGTCCAACTTCTTGATTCCGTTTATGGTCGACTTGCTTTGATTGACAGATTCAGGCGCGACGCTTAGTTTAAATCTTCCAACACGGAATATCTATTCCGGGTAGGAATATTTGTCTGTGTGCTATGACATACATCAGCATAAAGCCGAGGTCCTGATTTCTCTGAAGGTTTGGTTTCGGCACAAAGTTAGGATTATAAGGACGTCTAGGGGTAGAGGGCTGGGGAAAGTTGTTTCGATACTGTCTGGGGGTAGGAGAGGAGTCGTTCTTGTAATTATTGGAAACAGGGGCTTGGGGCCTGGAAGTGGTCTGGTAGTTTCGTGCGGCAGTCGGCGGCACGTACCTCGATTGTTGTTGGGGTCTAGAATAGCGTGGACCGTTATATAGGTTTCTGGATTTCTCCACACGTTCCCGATACTTCTTTTCAAAAGAATCCATTTTCTTGCACACGACAAGAAGGTCATCGGTCGTTTTAGGAGGGTTCAGGTAGAGCGCGAATGAGTACTCTTTTTTCAGTCCTCCAATAACATGTTCAATTTTTGTTTCTTCTTCCATTGCGGGGGTCAACCTTGTTGCACAACACTAGAATGTCTTCCGCGAACCTGATTGCTGGTTCATTCCAGTGTGGCATTCTGTTGAGCTTCATTCTAAGTTCTTCTTTATTCGCGTCCAAAGAAAAATCCTGAATGAGGCGGATTTTAATATTTTCCCAGCTCGTGAAACTAGCTTTGTGTAAATTCAACCAGGTTTTAGCGCTTCCCGTCATGTTCATGGCGGCATAACGAGAGATAATGTAGTCTGCCCAATGGTACAAGAAGCCAATTTCTTCAAGAGATTCAATCCATGGGCGAGGGTCTTCCGTTCCATCATACTTGGGGATGTCGATGTTGGGATTCAGGACAACTGGGTCGAAACTAGCATCTCTACCAATTGTTGCACCAGGCTGCGGCTTGGCAGACTCTTCAGCCTTGATTCTCTCCTGTGCTGGGTCTTGCATCTTACCAGAGCGTGTTTCAACCATCCTACAAATTTATATAAGGGAATAATGAGATAAGTCTACTTTAAGTAGCCTCCAGAATACTTTATTTATTTTCTCACATCAAAGAGAGCAGTGAAGTCACACGTGTACCTAAATACAAATAATGACAATCTAAATAATCTGTGTTTTAAATAAATATCATAGAATATTTTATATAAAAATAAATAAATATATAATTTAAATTTCAAATATATTAAAAATAATATAAGAAATACGCCATTAATCATGATGTAACAATATTGTCACAGAACGGATAAGTCGACAGGATTCTACAACAGTGTAATACATCAAATATTGCAGTGTAATAACTTTGGATTATATTACACAGAGTCGACAGGATAAAGATAATGGAGCTTAATCAGGATCAAGATGGAAATCAGCCCAGACACCAGCAAATCAAACGGCAATGACAAACTCAGCGGAAAAGAAGCGGGCAAGAAGAGAGGCGACCAGGCGCCTTCTAGCGGCCATCATATGGCAGATGACCGTGGCCCTCCGACGTGTCAACGCCCCGCAAAGTGAGACGGAATTCCGGAGCGCCATTCCCCGGGGAGGACGACGGACACAACCCCCACCAACCCCAGGCGAGTGTCACCAAGGCCGGACACCGACCACCGAGGAGTCATCCACCGCCATGCCGTACACAGTCCCCGAAACCAATCCGCGCGATCCGGGACAGCACAAACGATCCCAAAACGATATTCCAGTACCGGACTTCACTTCAATTTCGCGGACGTTGCGAGCAGTCCCGAGCCAAGCCAACCACCCCAAACCAAGACGTCCCAGAGGAGACCTGTGAACTGAGGTAGGCACCCACCCTATGGCGTCAAGAAATTGACATTGGACTTCTACCTAACCTACCTACCCCTTTAATCATGTATCTAACCTTGTACTCAATGAATGCACGCACGGGCTAGGCCAAACCTGTCCGAAAGGACTTGCATTGCAACCAAATTTGTCACACAGGACAACCCTTGCCTGCATTCATTGACCCCACTACCATGTTTATCACTCAACCCAATTACCAGTACTATATGCCCTCAAATACAAGCCACAACGGCTTCAACCCTCACCATGCCCAAAAAAGTGCCCGTACACCGACACAGCTCACCCACTTACCACACAAAATCCACACATGACCATACGTCGCCACGCCATAATCACACAAATGTACCTCACAACATACACGCACGCCAAAAGACGACAACAACCAACAAACGCAACACGCGCGCCAACAGACAACAACAACAAACAAGCGCATGCACAACCGTTAAGAATAATACAATCATCCCGTCTACACAAAACATAGAAAAAATTCACGCCACCAAACAACCACACAATCGAAAAACATTGCGATCTTTCCTAAAAGCTGTGAACGCCTATAAAGAGTTCATTCCGGACCACGCCCGCTTGCGGACGCCACTTGTCAACCTTCTAAAAAAGGGTGTCGTGTGGGTCTGGAGTGACGAATGCCAGAAAGCGTTCACTAACCTGAAAGAAAGCCTTACCACACATCCCACATTATACCTTTACCAAGAAGGTCTGCCATGCCAGGTGTACTGTAACACCTCAACATTCGACATTACAGGCATTCTTAAACAAGTCTACCCTGATGGGAAGACATACCCAGTTCAACATTTCAGCCGCTCTCTGCGTGGTCACGAGCGAAATTATTCAGACTTGGAACTACAATGCCTAGCCATTGTGGAAAGTGTGGATAACTTCCGCGCCTGTCTAATGGGCAGAAAGTTTACAATACTTTCTGACCATCCTGCATTGCAGTGGTTGAAAGAGATCAAAGCCCCGTCAGGCAGATTGTTTCGATGGAGGTTAAGACTGTCAAGATACGAATATGAGGTCCGTAGCCTAAATGGAGTACAACAATATGAAACGGGCGTTGTAACTCGTATCCCATTTTGTGGCTTTCTAGATGCGCCACTCATAAAGAGCCAACAGTCTTCTCCACCGGGAAAATCTCGCGTGACTATGGATCACAATAAACTGCGCACCGTCTCCCGAAAAGGAGTACTTAAAACTATAGTCCCAAGTTCACTTACAACCAGACTTCTTAAGTCCGTACACACACAACACCACCACCCAAACATCTCCAAGATGACGAGACTCATCTCGTCACAATATTATTGGCAGAACATGACACAAGACATCGCAAAACAGGTAAAAACCTGCCCCACCTGCCGATTCGCTAGAAGAATCGATGAATACAACCAACCTTCACGTAAAAATACCGACACAGGCCCCAAAGCAAAACAGAATTCGTACATAAAGCACAGCGTACACACAACACAAACAATGCCAAAATTACACCACCCGCGTCAGAGAAACAATCACACAGCTCAACCTAAATCAATTACCACCGACATATCGCTAATAAAACCATTAACGATCAAACAGGAGAACTGCGAACCTACCAATCATTTAAATTCTACAATTAATAAGGTTCAGGCAAATATTTCAGAGTCCCCATTTACAAAAATCTGGAGGAACATGGGGCAATACCCTATTTTTCATCTGATTTTCATCCTTTGTTTGTTAGTTCTACCATACAAATGTATCCCAATTTTATTCCTTAATTATTTATTTATCTATACCATGTCCGCTCATAAAATTTTCGAACTACAAGAGGCAGTTTTTAATTTTGGACAAGCAATTTTTCATTGTGGACAAACATTTATAAAACTTCTCATAATTTTAGGAACCATCTTCGCAGAAAATCTAAATAAACTCCGAAGAGATAGAAGTAACTGAAAGATAACCAACCAATGTCGGAGAAGTCACACTCCAAAAACAAGATCTGAGCCGCACCAAAAAATAAATAAGCGGAAGGAAGAGTGAATTTTGAGACACCGCGACAGGAAGTGTAGTCCGCGGCGATAAATTCGGCCTATGCAAACAAAGCGGAGCGCCTCGTCCGATCTCCAATTTCATTCCCTCTCTTTTGCCCGACACACCCCACTTCCGTATCTCTAATTACAATGAGAAGGTCCCCTATTGAGGTCAACTGGGAACTTCTCTATGCCACCGATTTTGAATTCCAGTTCGAGTCTACATATCGATTTTTACCATCCAATTCCACATCCACAAGACAACACATAGAACTCGCTCACACATTTCTTACACAACAGACTTCTAACATTTTTTCACAACACACACAAAGACAAAAAATTACACATAAAGGTTATATAGATTTCCATGTCTCCTGTACACATAGCATAAACGCACTTGAGGGGTAGAATCACGTTTTCACCTAAGTGTCGCTACAGATGAGACAAAAAATTTATAGGGCATGTAGATACAAAAGGGTTCAAACCAATACACCTTATTTTTCATATTAATCATTTTCATTATTTTCTCTCAATTAAAATTTAAATATTTAATCAATTTATCAATTTATTCAACTTATTATCACTTTTAATCATTAATTATCATTTTTTTTTACCAATTAGTTTATATTATCATTTTTATTTATCAATTATCATTCTATTTACCACTTAACTTATATTGCCATAACTTCAATTATCAACGAAAACTCATTGATTTTCGGTTAAACTAAAAACATTAAATCATCCTTTATTGTTGAAACCTTTTTAGTTTTCATTTTTCTTTTTTACCAAGCACTCAACTTTGATTTCGCTCAACCACTTTTTATTTTTATTTGATTTCAAAATACCTTATGAAATTTTATTTTTATTTTTGATTTCTCAAAAGACCTAATAGAATTCCCTCGATTTTTTCCAATTTCGAGTAGAATATGGTTAGGCATTTTTCCTTTTTTTTTCACCATGCATCAAGCATTCACTTTGATTTCTTCCAACTTTTTATTTTACTTTGATTTCTTCCAACTTTTTATTTTTATTTTTGATTTCTCAAAAGCCCTAATAAAATTCCCTCGATTTCCATTCCCAATTTCGAGCTAGAATATGGTTAGGCATTTTTCCTTTTTTTTTCTCACCATGCAACCAAGCATTCACTTTGATTTCGTCCAACTTTTTATTTTTATATTATTTTTGATTTCTCAAAAGCCCTAATAGAACTCCCTCGTTATTATCTCCAATTTCGAGTAGAAATTAGTTAGGCGCATTTTCCTTTCTTTTTAATCCACTATGTACCCTAGCATTCATTTTGATTTCTTACAATTAAAAAAATTTTTTGATTTCTATTAATTATACTCAACCTATATCATCAACACCATTCTATTTTACTTCTTATATCGCCACCAATGCTTGTATATAAACTCTCAATACCCACAACTAATTTTCCCACAAAATTATTTTTCACTTCACAGAATTCTCTCAGGCTAACCCCTTCTTGAATTCTTCACATGTAGGGGGCGCATCTGTCATAATTTGTATATAATTGTATGCACCCCCGACCCACTATGCAGGTACAATGTATGATTTTCAAAGATTTAATAAAGAACAAGGTAACTGGAGGAAAGAAGTAGCAACCAAACATAGGAAATAGGTTTAAAGCGGGCACAATTATAAATAACTTGTACAGTCAATACTTCCTGACAGAAGGCCGGACGTATCTGGTGACCAGAAGTTATAAAAGTAGAGAGACACCCCATACTTCCTGACAGAAGGCCGGACGTATTTGATAACGCGGAAGTAAATAGAGTCGAAATAACACTCGATACTTCCTGACAAGATCGGCGGTATCTCCCATCAAAGCGGCCGCAGAGCCAATTAGAAAGATCCACTAAGTAGGTCAACCAATAGGAAAACGGGCACGTTCTATCCCTCGACCAATGGGAAGGAAGACAACTTGTGGTGTTAAATCGAAAAGCAAGAATAGTCAGTGGTGATTCCGCTTCCAACAAGGTGACATCTACTCTCGAGGCCTCTCTCCCTCTGCTCATCCCGCAGCTAAGTACAATCACCACCATGTGATCAGATAATTAACAATCCAAATCGCTCCGCTCTTCTCAAGCTTTCTTTCCTCCAACCCAGTTGCCTTTTATTTTCAAACCCCATCACGTGTCCTGATTATTCCTAACTGTGTGCTTCACTTGCCACTCAACGACTGCGTTTCAACCAATCCTCACCATTCAAATCGAACAACAAGAAATTCCGCAACGATATTGTCACATACTAATAGTTGATTTTTAAATATTCCAGAATTGGCTAAATACCTTTTCTTTATCAACAACAACAACAAAAAGCCTTTATTTAGGGTCACTGACCCTATACAGGATTCACCAGAGGTATGCATAAGAACAAAGCAGTGAGACAAAGGAAACAACGATATAGACAGAAGAAAAAGAAAAGAAAAAGAAAAGAAAAACAAGAAAGAGGGAAGCAAGAAAAACAACACAAAAAGAGTAGCAGTAAGAAAGTGAGGAATGAGTGTCACCCTTTTCTTTATCAAGAAATAGTATTTGGCCAATTCTGGAATATTTAAAAATCAACTATTAGTATATATTTATTCTGACAGATGGCGTAAGCCATCAGCATTTTTTTTATTTGCACGATCAAGAGATGCCTTTATTTTTAAAAACAAATTTTTAAAGTACAAATAAAAAAAATGGTTGGTATTATTTAAAAAATAATAATTAATAAATTCCGATAATCGAATCCACAAGTTCATTCTTAAACCACTGAATTAAAAAAAACATGATGCGCTGATTGGTAGATTGAGGTCACGTGAAGGCAGAGAACCAATCAGCTAGTCAATAAAATTAAGATGTTAGTATCGATTAAACACTCCTAAAGCTTTGTTAAGACATCTAGTCCTATACGCATTGGATTAGCTTCGAAGTCACAAAAAGCACCGAAGAAAAGAAAAGTTTAATTATTATCCCTAGTACAGGCCATGATAATCATTATAGGTAGTTTTTTTTTTTTTTGCTTATTCCTAGTACACGTGGTACAGGCCATGATAATCATGGTGGGTAGTTAGCGACTGCTTTTACTGTAAGTGCACCACATATCTACACATGTGAAAAGCAGCTCGACTTTGCACTTACAAATGTGTCAGAGCCCCGTTTGGTTACTTGCACTCACTGGTGGGGTTGGACTTTTGCAAGAATCGGGGGCAATTGGAGCTTTTTTTTTAACAGAAAAAAGTGTCCAATGCGGGAATCGAACCCGGGTCGTAGTGGTCGAAAACCAAACAGTTTAACCAGCCTTCCACCGACCCCCTTTTGCTGTAAGTGCACCGCATGTCTACACATTTAGAAAGCAGTTCGTCTTTTGCATTTACAAGTATGCCAGAACCCCGGTTTGGTTACTTGCACTCACTAGTGGGGTTGGACTTTAGCAAGGATTGGAGGCCATTTAAAAAAATAATTTAAAAAAAAAGTGTCCATTGCGGGATTCGATCCCGAGTCGTAGATGTCCAAAATCACCAATTTATACCACTCATCAAACTACCCCGTTTAATTATTTGCATATCTTCTTCTTCCTTATCTCCACTCAATCATATTAGGGTCTGGGTGAAGTAGAATGCGTCTGCCTTTGTCATTAAGACTGGGAGCACTACTCAGTGGCAGGCTGACTTAGCTCCAAAAGAAATGGTCGCCTCTGACATGAGGAACAGGCGCCATGTGCAGCTGCTCCTAACATGGAGTACAAACACTGCTCATACTGTATCCCTGGAGCCCTTACAGGGTACTATCAGCCGAGCCAGCTGAGTCCAGGTTTTTTAGTGAGCTTGTTACTGCTCCCCCTCCTTCTTTTTCATCCGGGCTTGGGACCGGCAAAGGCAGAGTTATTTGCATATATAAAACAATCAATCACTGAATGGAAATATTGGGAAGTTCTGGCTCATCAATGGTAACTTCTCCATCAGTTTTTCCAGCTGGTTGTTTATCATTTGTACCTAATAACGTGTAAATAAATGCTTACAGTTTCTACATATAGGTGGTCAATGGTATACATTAAATCCACCAATCAGCGTTGAGAGTTAGTTCCGCCGTGTTGACAAGCTATTGCCAGTACTGTCACCAGACCGGAAGTCCATGACAACCTGACACGATTTAAAAAGGCCCCTATACAGGAGGACCAAACACAAATTGTAATCCATTTAGCGTTACCCAGGGTGCACCACGTGGAGGCGGATTACACTATAGCCCGAAAGAGGAAGAGGTCGCCTTGACGCCCCCTCCGCGAGGAGGACTCAGATTGATTTGCATAGTGAGAGGTTAAAATATGCAAATTGTCGCGCTACTCTCGCCATCTATTGTTGAAACTTGTTACTATTTATTGTTGCAGATGGCATTTTACAAGGATTTACAAACATTTTAGCTTTCTGCGCATATGCAAAATTTATTTCTATTTACATATTGCGTATTTAAAAAATATATATCCAGGTAGGTTTTTCCCCCAAAAGTTCACAAACATATTATGATTTATTTTGCAAGTGTTTACGAACTTTTGAGACAACCTTGTGTATAGAAATAGCTATATTAGAATAACATTTAAATATATATAATATAAACATTGATACTTGTTTGCTTTTAATTCTTAGACACCAGGATGTGATTCTATATAAGACGAAATAAATTATATAATTTATATAAAGTAGGGACATCTAAACAACAAGATGACAAGTCACTACGTGTAGTTTTGAAATTATTCAATGAGAATAAATCACGCTCTCCCGTGCTCACTCTCAGTTGTAATTTCACCTGTTGAAGAGCCAAAGTTCGAAAGCTCGCGGTGTTTTTGTAATAAAGAAACGTATTGCGAAAGGTTTATATATATATTTATTAATTAAATGGCATATTTTGGATTTAAAATAAAACAAACATTTTATTTAATATAAAATGCCAATATTTCAATAGGCTATACGCCTAACTTCATCAGGGCGTTTCTTGTTTTTAAACTGCTTCGGATGATCACGCGATGCCTTCACGCGACGATATATAAAATATTTACAACTCTGGGGCTAAAATTTAAAATATATAAAAGATGTGTTTTGTTAAAAAAAGATAGTTGTGATATTTCTGCACCGATACCCACTCGAACTAGATAAACGATCCGTCTAACAACTGGGTTTTACCTAAGTTCATTTGTACCCTTAT
>CP092880.1:73336256-73389938 GCA_030710605.1 Cordylochernes scorpioides
TATGCTATCCATCTGTTTCAAGATAAACTCCTAAACCACGGCATCAATTCTTATCAAGCTAAACATGTGAACCTATTCAAACCTTGGGAAGGTTTATGACTTTTTTTTTGCTTGTTTGAATTCTCCCTTTTTTCGTCACAATTTCCAAAAAAACTAGAGCAAAAAAAAAGAGAAAAAAAAAACACAATTAATATGTTAAATCAGTTTTTTCATCTTCTCTATATCTCTAGCCATATTTTCAAGAAAATACTGTAGAAAGGCAACATAGTATCGAAGGCAATATTTCCCAGTGTGAATGATACAACACACATGCTTTTGGATATATGCAAATTATTAGAATAGCAACCCCAATATGCAAAACAGATAGGAGTAAAGCCACCTACAGCTTGTACAAGGTGGGATCAATAAATAAGGTGAATTATAATTTATTTAAAAAAATAAGAACGATATTAAAAATTAGGATTTGATTTATTCAAAATAATCACCTTGGCTTTCTATACATCGTCTCCATCGTTCTGGCAACTTGTAAATATCCTCTTTATAGGCACTCTTAGGAAGTGTGTGAAAAAAATCTTGCACCACTTTCTGGACATCTTCATCCGAGTCAAATCGCTTTCCCTTTAACTCCTTCTTTAGTAGTCCAAAAAGGAAATAGTCAGAGGGGGCTAGGTCTGGACTATATGCAGGATGTGTTCTAAAACTTCAAAACCTAATTTAATGATTGTATATACAGTTTTACATGATGTATGCGGCCTTGCATTATCATAAAGGAAGAGAACACCTTTACTAAGCTTCCCTCTTCTTTTGTTTCTTATAGAGGGCTTTAGCTTATTTACAAGAATGTAATAATAAAGGTCGCTGTTCATACGTTGCCTTGAGGATAAAAAATCAAGACAGATTGGTCCATCAACATCCCAAAAAATTGTTAACAAAACTTTACCGGCCGAACGTTGAGACCTGATTTTTTTGGTCTTGGAGAGTCGCCTCGTTTCCATTCCATAGATGCACGTTTTGTCCAAGGATCATAATGATAACACCAACTCTCATCTCCAGTTACAATTTGGTCAAGGAAATGATCACCTTCCTCTTCATACCACTTTAACAGAGCCTTTGAAACCCGAATACGGTTAAGTTTTTGGTCCAGATTAAGGAAATGTGGAATCCATCTCCAGCATATTTTTCTAAATTGCAATTGTTCTTTAATAATGGTGTGCACAGTTCCATAGCTTATATTCAAATTGTCGGCTATGGTAAAAATGGATATTTTTCTATCCTCCAAAATTAAGTTTTCAACCGCATTTATCGTGCTTGGCGTCGCTGTAACACTTGGTCGTCCAGGTCGTTCAATATCGGTACATGTAATTCGTCCATTTTTGAACTCGTTAACCCATTTATAAATGTTTTTTTTTTTTTTGAGACAAACAAGACTCACCATAGATATTTTTCATTCTTTGGTATATTCGAGATGTTTGAATACCTTCTGCATTCAAGAAACGAATAACTGCACGTTGTTCAAGCGTGGTGCAATCCTTCAAGGGAGCTTCCATTTTAGTTTATTTATAAGTCTCGCGCCGCGCGTGGGAAAAAAGAACAGAACACCTTAGTCTCCCGATGTTATATTTTAATATTCTGTGGTTTAAATTATCTTTGCTTTTTTAATTTTTAAGAAATAAGATAATTCACCTTATTTATTGATCCCCCCTTGTATAAATGGGTAGATTGTAAAGCGGATTTCTTTAATAGAAATTGAATTTATAAATTTTTGGCTTCTTGTGAAAAGGTATTGGTATTCTTCATGCAAAAAAGGACCCCCAATTCACGGTATAATTGTCACATACCAGGACTGTGGTTTATCCTACCCTGGTATTGCTGTTTGGATCGGTAGACAATTGACAATTAAAATAATTTTATTGACATCTTGTCAATACATGCAAAGTGCACAGTCTGCACCATTTAAAAATATATAATATGGGTTATAAACACTATGTACAATGAATATGGCGCCTCTAGCAGCGCTGCAGAGTTTGGTGGAGAATCGCCAGGATCGGTAGAGATCCCATGATCCTCATTAGAATATGGAATCAATGGATCCAGGAGGATCATACAAGGATCTCAACGTCGCTCGATCACTACTACACGAGAGGACAGACATCTTGTTTCTATAGCCATTAGCCCAGGGGTCGGTAAACTGCGAGCCACATTCAGCTCTTTGGATGTGAAGCTCTTTATATAGTTCCATATGTAAATATTATTTATGGGAGTACTATTTATTTTTGGTAAGAAAGTATTTTGTGGCTCTTTAAAAACTTTGAAATTTTGTAAATTGTAATTTATGATTCTTCCGACTCAAAAGTTTGCTGATCGCTGGTCTCTACAGATCGTACAGCCAGTTCCATCACGTACTGCGGAACTTAACTCAGGAAGTGTCAGTAAGGACAATACGCGCGACAACGGTCAATGGGTGGCGCTTAGTTTTTTCAAGAAGCGACTCTTACCTTTTAATAAAAAAATCACGGAGTAGGTTACAAAGGTCTCTTCATAATAATCCTCGATAGATTATGTACATCCTAGGAGTAATTTGGCCACCCAGACCTTTCGGACCATAAGCCGAACCTTTTTCTCTAGCCACCTTGCCAAAGGGATGATGCATTCTCCATGCACCGAGGGGCCTTGGTCCCTCGCGCCCGCCTTTATGGTCTAGCTCCATGGGGTTGACCAATCAATCCACAGACGTCTACGAGAGTTCATGGCAAGGTTGCTGTCCTAGCCCTCCCGTTTGGACTCGGTTTAACCCGTCCTACGCTCCAATAGGACTCCCCCCCCCTTTGGTCCTCGTACCCTTAGTTTCCAGTACTCCCTGAATCTGCCGATGAATCAGGAACCTGATAGATTATGTACAGTAGAACAAACTCTCTAAAAAAAGAGTCGGTGGACTAGTGGGTAACACCCTCGATTCCCGACAGTCATAAACCGGGATTGAATCCCGCGTTAACATTTTGTTTAATATGTAAATAACCTTCATACATATTATTCACTGTTGTAAATATCATAAACTAGATTGCTCCTTTTTGAGCGGTACCTAATAAAGTGATTTTGGAACATTTTTAATAAAATAAATCATGGAGTAGGCTACAAAGGTCTTTTAATAATCTTGGATAGATTATACAGTTTAGAACAAACTATATCTGTAAAAGATCAAATTGTAAAATCAAAATGTCATTTTGTGAGTTTCTCCTCTCAACCAAAGAGCCGCTAATTTGTTAAAATGTTCATTTTTGGTGATGAAAACTGTCCTTTGAGGTTAATTCTGGCTAGAGTATCTTCTACGGAGGTTCTCCACTGTGTTACCGGCAGAGAAACTTTCATTGTTATATCTCTAAGAAAAGCATTTTACCTATTTCTTGTTACATGAATAGATAGCACCACCTGAACACCAGATGTGGCAGTGTTATATCACAGGTAAAGTGCTGAAGTTAAAATGGGAAAGCAACACACACACTTACATATCTCCCATCATTTACGTCAATATGTAGATAAACATAAGGACATGAGAATACCTATACAGTAGACTCTCCTATAACGCGAGTTTTTACAACGCGATAAAAAAAATTGCGACAAATTTATTTATACAACGCGAATTTTCGTATAACGCGTTATAAAATAAAATGCGGAAATTTCCATATTGACAACTGTACAATACATTTAATTTTTATGCACACGCGTTTAGGTATTAAATTAGAATTTACATGTAAATATTTTGCAAATATAAAAAATTACGAAACTTGCTCCCCAGGCATGATGAATAAAGTTGGAAAAAAAAGAAAAATTGAAAAGGAGATATACTGTATCATATAAAAATGTATTGTATAAAATGATGTATATAAGAAAAATAATTATATACTAAAACAAAACTAAATATTATATTATTTTATATGCAAATGTATATAAAAAATTACGTAGTGAATAAACTTTAATTCCTATAACGCGATTTCATACAACACGGAACACATTAATCGCGTTATAGGAGAGTTTACTGTATAAATATTGTAACAAAGTATTTATTGAAAAATAGTACAAATGTGATATTGTACTGGGATAAGTTGCATAAATTATTTTTTTAAAAAAGGCATCTCCTTATCGTGCAACTGAAAGTTTCTGATGGTTTGCGCCATCTATCGGAATAAATGTAAACTATTCTCGTTGATTTTTAATTATTCCAGAATTGGCCAAATACCCATTCTTGATTAATCAGAAACTTTCAGTTGCACTATAAAAAGATGCCTTTTTTCTAAAGTATTTATTATTTTTTAACAGAGTATCATTTTTGATGTTTATATTTTACTACTCTGTAAACTTCCCTCATTCCTTATATTTTGTTTATCATTCATAGTTTGTTCTTGCCTTAAATACATTGCTGTGTTATCCTGAAGTTTGTCTTCCCTAATTTTCCACTTGGCAATATTAAAACTATGTTTGCTCAATGAAATAAATCGAATATACATCCAGGGATATGTTTCTTTATCAGAGTTTTTATTAATACAAGTTTTCGGGCTTCTCAGCCCTTCGACGGAGGGAATACCCACTCCAGTAAACCCTTATTTAGGTTTATTTAGTTATAATGTTACTACCGACTGAGATAGAGTTAATAAAACTGATAAAGAAACTTATTCACACACACAGCCTTTATTAAGACGTTAGTCTTATACAGATTCTCCGTACAAGGTGCAATAACAGGAAAAGAGCAGCACAGGAAACCAGTAGTTCCGCAACTATATACAATTATTAGTAATAAGGAAAAGTAAGATTTAATATGAAAGGTCGACGCCATCCCCTCAAGTTTTTAATTCCATAAGCGCGGAGCAGAAATAGGGACTAAGTTATTTAGTTCGCCATAAATATAGCATCCAGACACAAAAAGGAGGTTTATTCCAGCACAGCCATCCCTATCACCAGCTCAGCAATCTCATCGTCGACCAACACGATGGCCCCTCGATGTTTCGTCATCATTCTGAGGTGTAAGAACAATAGCTTCCAAGTTCTCTTTTCTCCCTCTTTACTCCTACTGCCTTGTAAAAATTATATAGGGCCTGAGCAACTAGTCTACTTGTTTGGGCACTGGTTAACATCGTTTGGATTGACCTAAGTTGGCTGGTGTCTACCGTTGAAAAGAATGTCCTTCTCTCCTCGCTAATATATCTTGGCATTCATAGATATAATGAGATAGTTCAGTTTCCATATTTTCTTTGCAGAGATCACAAATCCTATCACCCTCCCTGAAAATTTTTGTATGGTTTTCCTTGAAAAACGAATATAGTATTCTCTGTTGTGCGATATAGCGGTTTACTGGGAATGGAAAATTGCTAAGTAAATAGTTTTCAATTCGGAATGATAAATCAATTAAGAAGGATTAGAAGATGAGTTTCTTTTATTGTAAGAATGCTACGAGCTTTCGGACAAAAGTCCTTCAACGGGCATAACTTAGTATAGTTATATTTATGCCCGTTGAAGGACTTTTGTCCGAAAGCTCGTAGCATTCTTACAATAAAAGAAACTCATCTTCTAATCCTTCTTAATTGATTTACCTTACTAGAAGAGTCTTTACCTTTAATTCGGAATGAACTGTGTAAATACTTATAGTGAGGGTAGAATTTAGAATTCTCTATTTTTGCCTGGTCACTTTGAATAGATTGTTCTATTGCAATTTTAGTTATTAATGGGATTTCTTGCCGGATAATCCTTGCATCGTTGTAGTTAATTAACCAAGAAAATTCTGTTGAGTTGAGTATGTTGGCCAAACTTTCCGCATAAAGAAACTTATTCCTGGATAGATTTTCGGTTTTGATTCAACCTATAACCTATATACATGCTCTGATTCCAAAAATCACTTTATTAGGTACAGCTCAATAATAGTAACCTAGTTTTGTAACAATGAATAATAAGTGAGCAATAGTTACCCAGAAATTATTTGAAAAAAAGGTAAAAATAAAAATCAGGTAAAAAGTTTCTTTTAATTTAAATTTGTAAGTTTTCGAGCAAATATACTGTTCTTCAACGGGCTGATATTCTATGTACAAACTCTAAATAATATATATACAGAATAATTGAAATTTGATGATGAAAATTGATGCACGCCCACACATGCTAATAACAAAAGTTTTCAATTATTCTGTATAAATATTATTTAGAGATTGTACATAGAATATCAGCCCGTTGAAGAACAGTATATTTGCTCGAAAGCTTGCAAATTTAAATTAAAAAGAAACTTTTTACCTGATATTGATTTTTACTTTTTCAAATGAATAATATATGAAGGTTATTCACATATTAAACAAAATGTTAACGTGGGATACAATCCCGGTTCATGGCTGTCGGGAATCGAGGGTGTTACCTACTCACTCGTCCGTTTATATACATACTATGCTATGCACATATGTTATCTAATAATTAGATAGAATCTTAACGGTGTTTATTCGTTTTTATGTTCTCCTGTAGAAGGGCAGAAATGTCCGAAAGCTCGAGATTGCCTTTTAATAAAATAAAACTCATCTCCACAGAAACCTGTTGCATTATTTAACTTCACGAATAAGTTTTGAACTTTTATTGAAAAGAACTACAATGGGTTGCTCAAAAGGACAATAAACGTTTATAAAAAGGTTGAGATGAAGTCTTCTCAACTTGAATTAATCACATACACAAAGCTTTATTAAGACCAGCGGTCTTATACAGATTCACCACAGGAAGAAATAATAGATGGAGCTCCTATAACTTGAATTAATCACACACACAAAGCTTTATTAAGACCACCAGTCTTATACAGATTCACCACAGGAAGAAATAATAGATGGAGCTCCTATAACTTGAATTAATCACACACACAAAGCTTTATTAAGACCAGCGGTCTTATACAGATTCACCACAGGAAGAAATAATAGATGGAGCTCCTATAACTTGAATTAATCACAACGCAAAGCTTTATTAAGACCAGTAGTCTTATACAGATTCACCACAGGAAGAAATAATAGATGGAGTTCCTATAACTTGAATTAATCACAACGCAAAGCTTTATTAAGACCAGTAGTCTTATACAGATTCACCACAGGAAGAAATAATAGATGGAGCTCCTATAACTTGAATTAATCAAAATCCAATATGCAATTATGGTACATTCTCTATGTTATTTTATATTATGATGTATTAGCTTATATCCATAGTTAATCTAAAATACCCATTCCAAGAGTCGAGTATCAGTATCACTATAAAAGGAAGATCGAAAAATGCAATATAACAGCGGTATGGTAGATTAAACTGGCGAAACCGCTGGGAGGGTTCACTACTGATTAGCTAGGCCCTCTCATTAATTTTTCTATTGCAGTTAAGGGAATTAGAAATTGTTTAATTTTCAAAAGAATCATACGGGTCTATAATAGTTTCAAATTTTCATGTTATTTTATGTTAATATTGTAGCGTAGAAATCAAGTCTTAGAATATCTGAAGAAGAGAAAGTATTTATTGATGACGTCACTAGTCGACAATTATCAACAAACCTCAACCCAAGTTCCAGATAACTTTATTAGGTGCCACCGGTCAAAAAGAGCAACCTAGATCATCATATTTACTGTGGGGGGTGTACAGGGTTTGTTCATTTACAATTTATATTGATGTCGTTGGGTCCTTGGGGGTATTGTTCTTGAGAAGGTTTTGTCTGGCTTGTTTGATATTCAAGGTGGGTTTATTTTTACTTTTTTTTCCACTTTTCGTCATTCTGCTTAATTGATGGAAACCTCAACCCAACTATCTACAGCTAAAGAATATTGAACAAGCAAGCTAGGTAACCTTTATGATGTGTGTGTGATTTCACAAATACAAAGTAATAATCTGTTTCAAATATGCTCATTGAATAATTAAATTAAATAATAAAATTATTTCTTCGCCACAATATCCTAGTTTTGATATTCAGGTTTTTCAGAAAAAAGTTTAGTATCACTTTACTGCCTTTTTAAAATGGAGAAAAGTGCGAGGTCATGATAACACCGCTACATAAAAAAGTGGTTTAATTTCATATTACTTCTTCCTTCACCAATAAAATATTTGATTTTTTTTTAAACTACATTCCTTTTCTATGAAACTGCTTTATGAACGAAATAAAAAACAGAAATGATGTTAGCTAACCATATCTTATGTCCCCACTATATATATATATATGAAAAACAATAGAAAAAATAAAAGATAAGTGGGTCAGGTGTTGATATTAAAAATAAAAAAGGCATCTCCTGACCACGAGCACATATGCTTTTTAGATGGTAGAGCGCCATCTAGTGGAGCAAAAATAAACTAAACGTTTATTTAGCTTGCTCCGTGATATTTGGCCAACCCAATTTCTTGATAAATCAAGAAAAGCCATCCACGAAATTGGGTTGGCCAAATATCACGGAGCAAGTTAAACAAACGTTTAGTTTATTTTTGCTCCACTAGATGGCGCTCTGCCATCTAAAAAGCACATGTGCTCGTGATCAGGAGATGTCTTCTTTATTTTTAATATGTACATATATATGTTTTATTTTTTCTATTGTTTCTTCATATATATGTGTGTGAAAAATAATAATTCACATGTTTAGCGTATTTACGCAAGTTTGACCTTAATTTGGCTTGGTTTCTCAAGAAGCCTATGGGACCAAAACACTTTTTTGGTCGCAGTGGTACAGCCTGCTCCACGCTGACGAGAGCCAACAGCCCGAAATGCGTTCGTAGTTGGCTTTTCGTGATTTATCAAGAAATTAGGTTGGCCAAATATCAGGGAACAGGTTAAATCAATGTTTAGTTGAATTCTGTTCCAATAGATGGCGCTCTTCCATCTAGTGCAATCAGTGCGGTAGACGCTTGTTTTATTTTAAAAGAATCATACGCTTCCAAAAAAAAAAAATAGTTTAAATTTCTGATAGAGAGAGAGATAGACAATTTGACAATTAAGTTTATTGAACTCATTCAAAAGTCAAAAGCAAAATAAAAATCTGAACAAAAAAAAATAACGTTTTGCCAAATGTTTTAATTATTGTTCGCTCCTGACGAGGACAAGAGATTTTTGTACATAAAAAGTCGGTGGAGGTAACACCCTCGATTCCCGACAGCCATGAACCGGGATTGAATCCTGCGTTAACATTTTGTTTAATATGTGAATAACCCCTTCACATATTATTATTCATTGTTATAAATATCATAAACTATGTTGCTCTTGTTGAGTGGTACCTAATAAAGTGATTTTGGATCGAAAAATATTTTTGTCGAAACGTCGAGATAATAAAAAGATTTACTGGCCGAAGTGTCTTTAATTTGAAGATCTATGAATGCCGGCCAGGCAACCTCTATCTTTACAATAAATAATTTATATATATATTTACATCAGACGAATCCCACTGAGGGGACGTCTGGAATATATTCGCTGTCACAAGCGGCCTTGAAGTCGGACAGTCACCCGCTTAGATCTTTTCCCCGACATGCTTTATTTCAATGTCGACAAATTTACTCAGAAGAGAGCCCTATGATAAAGTGGGCAGCATAAAGGAAACTTCTCCCTTTGACAGCTAGACAAAATCGTGCTCGCAATAACTTCCCTAAATAATCTATTACATATGGGGTCTGGGTATGTGTCAGGGTACAGGCTATCAAATAGCTTCTCCACATGTTTCTTTGTGGTCTGAGGAGGCTGGTTTGGGACTTGGGGATTGGAAGGTTGGTACAGCCTTGGCAGGGACTGCTGTTGTTGCAGTGATAGTTGAGGAGGGCTCTGGTAGTAACGGCAACGGGCTCGACGCCGATGCAGAAGGCTCGGTGGCTGGAGTCCCGGGGGGAGGGGCGGAACAGTTCGCCGCGGTTGAAGACACGGCAGAACTGGAAGATCTCAAAGGGATATGCGGGCGAGGTAGGCGCTGCGTATTTTGCGAGGACGTGGGCTGGGAGGATGTATATTGAAGCGGTGCAGCAAAGAAAATGGAGAGAAGAAGTGGGCAAGCCAAGAGAAGAAGGTATGCAGGGGCCCCTCCACAAGGAAGTGTGGATTGACAAATTCCAGAGAAGGGGACGGCAGACAGGGAGTCCAGCTGGTGTCGTCGTGAAGCAGGCAGCCGAGTTAGCGGCCGGCCTGCCGGGGGGTTTGTGCACCGAGAAGACATGGCAGTCTGGGGGGAGAAGTCTGTCTGGTGACAACGGGACCTGCAGCAAGGAGAACGGCGGTGACGACAGACGCGGCAAGTTGGCGACGGGAAGTGGGCTCCGGGACCGTGTGGATCTACAAGTGGAGGACGGAGCAAAGAAGGCAAGTTCATCTACTATGTCTAGTTAGTTATATCCTTTTTAAAGCTCTGAGAATAAATCCATAGTACTAAGCTGTATCTAAAACGAACCCACATTGTTTTCTCAGAAACCTTGCACACAAACATCGACGGCTGAGAAGCGTCGTAACAATATGTTGACACCAGTCCATTCTGGTTGTCCTGAAGATGGGCAGGACGATTCTGGTGGGTTACCAAGGGGCAGGTGGCTCTCCGATGTCCCTGGCGGTGATAATCTATACACCTTACCCCGTAGGTGATATAGGCGGGTGTAGACTCCCCTTTGGAAATGATCACCAGCTTGGCAGGGAGCTGGTAGAGTTTGCGTCCTTCATTCAGAAGGACGAAGCCTCCCTGTTGCCGGTGGTCCAGGTGTGGCCTTTACAGGACACCACTTCATAGGCCAGGGAGACAACTCGGCAGTAAGGTCGCAGGGCCTCGATGATGTCCTCCTCCCTCACTGCAGGTTCCCGAGGATGATCTTCTCCGCCTTCCTTCTGTACGGGAATGCCCTGAGGAAGGTGTTGTTGATGGTGAGTCCATTCTCCACCAGGCGCTCCGCCTTCTCAATGCTGGCCACCATAACATGGCCGGACATCAGCTGGTAGATGGATCCCTTTCCCAGCAACTCCTCCAAGGCCTTCATATAGTGCACGGGATGGAAGTCCGTGCACCATTCGACATAGCAGCATTGTTCGACCAATGCTGCTGCTGATCTAGCTTTGTTTAACGTTTGCTGGTGCTCCTGACGAAATACACGGAATCTCTTGTGGCCCTTCGTGCCTGTCCAGTTGATTTTGGACTGCAAGCGTCCAACCTCGCAATTTTGACCCGCTGACTTTTAGAGTCAGACCTTTTTCTTTTATTGTTATTTACAGATTGTAAAGATTCGGTTGTATTTCCATTTCCTTAACCTGCTCCGCCTAATATTTTTTCTTTTTTCTTCGGCCTGATTTTACATATCCGCCGATGTTTACGGACAAATTCGCATATCCGTCTTTTCCATTTGAATACTTACGATTATTCGTAGAATGGATTTTCGTCAATAACTCGACTTCCATTTTAGATAATCCTATGGAACTATCCCCATCGTATTGTTCGCCTTTCTAACTCTCCTCTAATACCGCAAACATGGTTGAGATCTCCCGCTTTCAACTCCGAAAAGCTCCGAGAGAGAACTAAGAGACTGTACAAGAGTGACTTAACACTCGAAAGTTTCAGAGTCTAATAAACAAATTATTATATACATTTTTGAAAAGAACCCCAGACACTTATTAACTGACTGACCGCTGACCTTAGAGAACTAAATCAACTTCCCATAACAAATATGCAACAGCTGGTCGACACTAAGGACATACACCAAAGATTCCACAAATTCTGCAGAATGTACGTAACTGAATAAGTGACTACTAATGTAATCAATTTGCATACTGATATGTAAATATGTATATATCCCTTTAAACTACTTTTTCTTTCATTCAAATGTATATATTTTACACGCAAATATCCGATTTGTGGATATAGCGTGTATTCTGTAATTGTTAAATAAATAAATGGTTCATTTTTTATATTTCCCCTTGTGTCATTACATAATTCCATGGAGACTATTTACATATATCTTGTTTAGGATTAGTTGTGGTTCATTATTTGTCGCAATATAACGCAGTTGCTGCCTTTGCAGATGTTGTTGACATCGAAGGAAGAAAATCCTCGTCGAATGATTTTATCGTTTGATATATAGGTATTGGAATGAGTTTGAGACTAATGGACAAAACTCAAGGAAGTTGTACCTTTTACCATGTATATCGGGACAATAACTCTGAAATATATTACAGTGACCTTTATTGAAGATACACGATATAGCCAAGTGTGTATACACTCATGGACATAACTTGAGGAACTTGTACCTTTTAGCATGTATATCGGGACAATAACTCTGAAAGATATTACAGTGACCTTTATTGAAGACACACGAGATAACCAAGTGTGTATACACTAATGGACAAAACTCAAGGAAGTTGTACCTTTTACCATATATATCGGGACAATAACTCTGAAAGATATTACAGTGACCTTTGTTGAAGACACACGAGATAACCAAGTGTGTATACACTCATGGACAAAACTCAAGGAAGTTGTACCTTTTAGCATGTATATCGGGACAATAACTCTGAAATATATTACAGTGACCTTTGTTGAAGACACACGAGATAACCAAGTGTGTATACACTCATGGACAAAACTCAAGGAAGTTGTACCTTTTAGCATGTATATCGGGACAATAACTCTGAAAGATATTACAATGACCTTTATTGAAGACACACGAGATAACCAAGTGTGTATACACTCATGGACAAAACTCAAGGAAGTTGTACCTTTTAGCATGTATATCGGGACAATAACTCTGAAAGATATTACAGTGACCTTTATTGAAGACACACGAGATAACCAAGTGTGTATACACTCATGGACAAAACTCAAGGAAGTTGTACCTTTTACCATATATATCGGGACAATAACTCTGAAAGATATTACAGTGACCTTTATTGAAGACACACGAGATAACCAAGTGTGTATACACTCATGGACAAAACTCAAGGAAATTGTACCTTTTAGCATGTATATCGGGACAATAACTCTGAAAGATATTACAGTGACCTTTATTGAAGACACACGAGATAACCAAGTGTGTATACACTTAATGATTTTTCAAATATTTTTAATCATAAAAACCTTCGTGACTTTTATTTCGAAAATTGTAATTTCATGAGCCTAACAAATGGAAGAATTGAATAAAAGCTAAATATTTAGACAAATTAAAAAGAGAAATAGTACATTGGCACGTTTAGAATAGTTAATAAAATGGTTCATAGATGGCAGCACTAATTCACACTCCAGCCCTTGTTTATTTATTTTTAAAATATGGTTTATATTTAAACCCCCCACTATACTTAAATATATCGCGTAAATAAATTAGAATAGACAAATTTCAGAATGACACGGCAATTTTTTTGGGTTCAAAACAAATTTAAACTTATAATGAAATACCAGATGAAGCAAGTTTACAGGGTAGCAAAATACCAATATTAAAATCAATAATTTGTTAATAAAATTATAAATATTTTGCTACAATATATATCAATAAATAATTTATATATAGGTTTTACAATTTAAAGACAACATTTTATAATTTATTAATTACATTTTATACTTTAATAATTACATTTTATACATTAATAACAGCATTTTCATTTTAAGTGATATTTTTCGATTTTATATGAATCTTTGAAATAAATAGGCTTTCTTTTTCAAATTTTTAATTGAAACACGTTTATTTTAAATGAAATTTGTTTATCTTATTACTATATTTTGTTAAGATCATTTTTAATTTTAAAAAGCATAATTTTAATTTCAATAAGCACATTTTCATTTTAATAAGGACATATTTTTATTTTTTGGGCGTATATTAAAGGTTTTGAACTATTTAAGCAGCACATTTAAAAGTTTAATAACGACATTTTATGAGGTTTAATATCAGAGTTTTTAAGTTTCTTGTTGTTGATAGCGAATATTTTAAGATTTTAAAACCAAATTTTGATTTCTAACAACGGCATCTCAAAGTATGATATCAACGTTTAGCTGCTTAAAAACTACATTTAATGTAAAAACAACTTTTTGTGCTTTATGACATTGATTAACAATATTTTGAAGTTTAAATATAAAATTTTCGATTTGAATTTAAATTTTATTATCAATACCTTCCTATTTAATAACTTTTATGTTTATTTTTCAATAAAAACTATTTTAAACTTAACATTTTGATAGGATATTGAGTTGTAATTATTTGTGGTAAATGTGTGTGAAATGGTAAAAAAAAAATTAAAATGGATATTTTAAAAAAATTTTTTTTAAATGCGAAATTTTAAATATGAAATTTAAATAAAAATCAAAAATGTGTTATTCAACTCAAATTGTTGGTATATAATCATAATAATATTTATTTTTATGTGCTGAAATATTAGCATTTTACAGTAAATGCAATTCAGAAGCATTTAAACTTCAAATATCTTTCAATAAAAACAATTTTATAGAACAAAGACAAGCTTGTAAGTAGCAATTTTTTTTTAGTCTCAAAAATTTGATGAGTTCATTGTTTTTATTGAAAGACAGAGAGAGAGAGAGAGAGAGGTCACTAAAGAACCTTCAAAAAAGGTCACTGTGTACCAAATATCTGAATCTAAATACAAAATATATATATGTCGTAAACCCGGGTAAGACAACAAGTGAGTTGGAAGCAGTCGGGGTTGAGTGGCAAGGCGTGCAGAGTGGGAAGTCCGCACGGGACAGTAAGGACAAAGTTTGGGATCAAAAGACGCTCTCCTAGTACGTCTCACGTAGCACCAGGACCAGGGGGAAGTTGAGGATTAACAGAGGAAAGCTTGGCGTCCTGCATTAAGCCGCGGAGGCAGGAAGGAGCCAAAACGGCGGCCACGAGGGCCGCCGTGAGATGACAACCTAGCTCGACTGAGCAGGCCCTGTCCAAAAATATCCACTGTAACCTAACTAACTGTCAACATCCGGACCAACGCCCCTTCTTTGTCCCTCTCTGGATCCCCCGGGTGTCCAGTGGCAAGCTGGTGTCACTTTGAGACGACTAGAAAAGACGTCATACTTTATTACTTACATATCACATTGTTTAAATTACGACATGTATATGTCATAATTTGTACATAGCTAGATGCAAACCCGACCCAATGTGTATAATGTATGCTTTGAATTTCAATAAAGGACAAGGCTTAACAAATCTGGAGAGAAAGAAGGCCTAGAGAAAGATGATCATTAGTAGGATTTTATTATCCCGGAACTCGTAAAATTAGAGTTCAAGAACCTGGCACTTCCTGGTCAGGTCAGAACACGTCCAAATACAAAGAGTTAAAACGGACCAATTACAGAGCAGCTCATTTAGCTTCGAGCCTATAGGGAACTTCCACGTCACGCAGGTCAACCAATGAGAAGGAAGAAGAGTTTTCGTTTTAAAAGGAGAACACAGAATTGTCTGTTAGCGCTCGGACAGCACCTAGAGTAGGAACTTGGATCCCACCGAGTTAAAACCAGCGAGTTAGCATCCGGAACTTTAGTCATTCTCATCGCCTCAACCTATCAGATAAGTCAAATGTTCCGTCATGTAATTGAATAGCCAATAGCCAATCCGCTCAACCTTCTCAAGCCCTTCTCTCCTCCGATTAGTTGCCTTATTTCAATCCCAATCAAGTGTGTATTCTGGTTTATTTCCCCTGTATGCTTCACTTCCCTCAAAAACGACTGCGCTCAAAACAATCAAATAAATTATCAACTCACATTAAAAGAATTCGTAACGATATTGCGATATATATATATGATGAACCCTGTACATAACTATCCATTGTACATTTATGAAATAGTATAAAACGATAACACGCCATCTATATATAGAAAATGAAAACATTAAATCACGAATGTTTCTTTTTACACATAAAACAAACTTTCTGCTGCCCTTACTGCGATGATAAAATATTGGGAGGGCTTGGCTCATCAGTGGTTGGTGTGAAGAAATGTCGGGTAATCGTTTCACAAAACACTGATGCGAAATTCGGTAGAAGAATTCGCAGTGATGATTCTTTTGTGGGCTGTTGCAAGGATTTAAATCAGATCACTAAATAGCAGAAAGGAGAGGGTAAAAGTCCCCTTCAAACTAACTTTATTCCAAACATCTTAAGAGGACAGAGGAAAACACCCAACTGGGTCAGCGTCAGGGATGCTCCCCTCCCTCTTTATTTGCCGGCTGGCGCAGCTGGGGCTTGTTTGTTTACAGTCACCCGAGCCGTCGCTGTCCGACGCCCTGGAGTGGACTCCATTATTCCACAGTTGGCGAAACCGCTGGGAGTGTTCACCACTGATGAACCAAGCCCTCCCAATATTTTTTTCATCGCAGTAAGGATAGTATGTAAAGTTTGTTTCATGTGTAAAAGAAACATTCGCTTGTTAATGTTTTCATTTCTTATTTATGAAATAGGTTGCTCTTGCTGAGCGGCACCTAATAAAGTTATTTAAATTAAAGAATTATGAATTCCGGCCCTCTATCTTTACGATAATAAAGTTGAACTGAACACGAAATTGAAGCTCTCCTGTACTGATGAAGGCCATCGGTGACCGAAACGAATCTGAAAGTTTTTAAAGATTGTCTCGAGAGTAAAGTTTTTTTTTAGTCTTTTTTTTTAGTCTTTTTTGACGGGAGGAGGATCTTTTTTTTCTTCTTCTTTTTTTATATCAATATCCTCGCTTCAAAATTTACATTGATGTCTCAGAAATGCATACGTCCGTGTATAATTTCATTAGAAATCGAACTAAAAAAAACTGAACAGGAAAAAAAAAGGAGTAACCACAATAACAGCAAATAATAAAACATCAGATGTCATATCTATGTATATTACTTTAATACGCGATAAATATAATATAAAATTTACATATATGTCATAATTTGTACATAACTGGATGCAAACCCGACCCAATATGTATGCAATGTATGTTTTAAAAGATTTAATAAAAACAAGGCTTAAAGAAATCTGGGAGAGAAGGCCTACAAGAGGAAACAATCATTAGCAGGGTTTATTATCCCGGAACTCATAAAACTGAGTTCAAGAACCTAGCACTTCCTGGTCAGGTTAGGACAAGTCCAAAGGACAAAGAATTAGCAAAGACCAATCAGAGAGCAGCTCATTAGCCAAGAACCTATAGCGAGATTACACGTCACGAACGGTCAGCCAATGAAAAACCAAAAGAGTTTTCTTCTTAAATCGGGAACGCAGAATTGTTAGTTGGAAGCTCGGCACCATCGCAACAAGTTGGGAGCTCGGCACCATCGCAACAAGTTAGGAGCTCGGCACCATCGCAACAAGTTAGCCCCGGGACAGCCTCGAGTTAGGACCTTGAGCCATAGGAATCAGCTTGGAGCAAAATCCCATATCCCCAATCCGCAGATAAGTTCATTCTCAATCATGCAATAGAAAGTCGATAGTCAACTTCGCTCAATTCCTCAACTCCTTCTCTTCCTAGATTACTCGCCTTTTTCAACCCAACCAACCCTGTGTTTTCTCGTTATTTTCCCCTGTATGCAGAACTTTCCACTCAAACGACTGCGCTCAAATCAATCAAATCAATCATCAACCAACATCAAAAGATTTTGCACCCGTGTTCCCACACGATTTAGTCGACAGGATTCAAAGAGTAATATTCACCCCATCACATATATATATTTGGTATAATAATAAGGTGGGAAGAGAAATAATCACACCACAAGTTGGTAGAGAACCCTAGGCAACCAGAGAGAGAGGTAGAGAGCCGGGCCCGGCAAAGCCGGGCAGCCGTTCGTGTCGCACACAATCCCCAGCTGTCTTAAAAGTCCCAAGGTGTTAACGGACGGGCCCCATTTGCCGCCCCTTGGAATGTCGCTGCTGTCTCAAGTGACCGGACTTTACTCTGGGCTGGCTCTAGGTTTGTTTTATTATTCCTGGAAGAGTATATATTATGACATATACTTGTAAAGAATAACAGCTTTATTTATTTATTTACATAAAGTGACAAATGCCAGAGAGAATGTATACAGAGTTATATTTGAGTCGCTAAAATTAAGTCGAGCTCTTTTTCTGCATCATATTTGTTATTAAAATCAACACCATAGGTTGTATATGACGTATTTAAACATATATACACTGCGTGACATTGAAAATGGAACACCAAGAAATAGTGGCCAGAAAATTATGCAAATTTCAGGGTAGACGCGCCTAACCGAGTTATGCAAATGATGTAAAATGCGCAGCTCTCGTGCGCACATGGAGTAAGATATAAGGGAAGGAACTTGCAGAAAGGACAGTATTCGTGTCGTTATTTCTTCAAGGAAAATCATTGTAGAAATTTTGTTCTTGTGTCAAAAGACACGTGTAATAACAGAGAATGCCAGGTCATCGTAAACGGAGGCAGTTCAAGAAGACAGACGCTTTTACGAGGGGCATGGTGATCGGACTGAAAAGGGCAGGTTGGTCCATACGTCAAATCGCAGCTGATACACACCTTGGTGCGTCCACGGTGCACCGACTGTGGAGAAGATGGTTGGAACAAGGAAATGTGGCAATTTATAGGAATGTCGGTGCAACCAGAGTGACGTCAGCACGTGTGGATCGGCGTATCCTTCGACAAGCAGTGGCGGCCCCACAAGCCACTTGTACCGCCATCCTGCAACATGTGCAAGACACCCTAGATCATTCCATCTCGACCAGAACCATTTACCGTCGATTGGTTGCTAATGGCTTGCACTCATGCCGTCCGCTAAGAAGACTGCCATTGACCCCACCGAATAGGCGCCAACGTTTGGAATGGTGCCGGGCTAGATCGACGTGGATGACGGAATGGCACAGGGTCGTGTTCTCAGATGAGTCGCGTTTCTGCTTGTCCAGTGATAGTCGCCGTGTACGCGTGTGGCGTCGACGTGGAGAAAGGTCCAATCCGGCAGCAATTGTGGAACGCCCCACCGTGCGACAATGTGGAATCATGGTTTGGGGCGCAATCGCGTATGATTCCAGGTCACCTTTAATTCGTATTCAGGGCACTATGACGGCCCAACGATACGTTGATGATGTGCTGCGACCGGTGACACTCCCCTACCTTCAGGGGGTACCCAATGCCCTTTATCAGCAGGATAACGCCCGACCGCACACTGCTCGCATTAGCCAACAAGCTCTGCAAGATGTACAGATGCTTCCCTGGCCACCGTACTCTCCTGATCTCTCACCAATCGAGCACGTCTGGGACATCATTGGACGCCGTTTGCATGCCTTGCCACAGCCGCGTTCAGAAGACGAACTGTGGCAAATGGTTGAGAGGGAATGGAGAGCCATCCCTCAGGACGCCATCCGTACTCTGATTGACTCTCTACCTAGACGTGTTGCTGCGTGCATCGCCGTCCGCGGTGGTCCTACTTGCTACTAAGCCGACGCCGTTCTCGCTCTGTATTATGACTATCATTTTGAAATAAAGATCACTTATTGTTCGTCCCTGTCTCTCTCTGTCTGCCGAGTTTCATCACTTTCTGGCCACTATTTCTTGGTGTTCCATTTTCAATGTCACGCAGTGTATTTAAAACAAAATTATCCTGACCGCTCGCTTGAGCGTTTTAGATGGGAGAGCGTCATTTATTAGAGCAAAATCAACTGAACGTTGATTTATACTTGTTCCATGATATATTGCCAACCCATTTTCTTGATAAATCAATAAAAGCCAACCACGTACGCGTTTCGGGCTGTTGGCCCTGATCGGTGTGGTGTAGGCTATACCTCTACGTTCCAGTTTAACATAACTTTATTAGGTGCCACTCAGCAAGAGTACCCTAGTTTATAAATGTACAATCAATAGTTATGTACAGGGGTTCATCATATATATATATTAAATAATATTTACACACTGTGTGTGTAATATGTAAATACGGCCTGTACCATCAGTTGCATATTTCTATCAGTGGTGCTAGAGAATCGTATGGATATTTTATTTTTATTTAACAATAGCAGAGTACACGCTATATCCACAAATCGGATATTTGCGTATTAAATATATACATTTAAATGTAAATCAAAAAAGAAAAAGTAGTTTAAAGAGATATATACATATTTACATGTCAGTATGCAAATTGTTACATTAGTAGTCACTTATTTAGTTAAGTACATTCTGCAGAATTTGTTGAATCTTTGGTGTATGTCCTTAGTGTAGACCAGATGTTGCATATTTGTTATGGGAAGTTGATTTAGTTCCCTAAGGTCAGCGGGCAGTCAGTTAATAAATGTCTGGGGTTCTGTTCTTCGCCTCCACACGAGCATCCAGGTGATTCAGCTTTGCCAATTTTAAACAGGTATGAGTTGAAGTCACCATGTCCAGTGAAGAATTATGTGAATAATGTTTCGATAACTCAACGACCAAAGATTTGTCCAAGAGGCTTCCTGAGAAATCAAGAAACATATATGTTAATACCAAATTTACATAAATACGCTAATTATGTAAATAATGTGAGAAAGAAATGGACAAAGGTCAAGTGTTGATATTTAAAAAAAAGGTAACCTGACCTTTCACATGATTATTTTATATGGAAAATATTTGTGTATGAAAAAACAATAGAAAAAAAATAAAAAGGTCAGGTGTTGATATTGAAAATAAAAAAGGCATATCCTGACCAGGAGCACATGTGCTTTTCAGAAGGCAGAGCGCCATCTGGTGGAACAGAAATCAACTTAATTTCTGTTGATTTCTGCTCCACCAGATGGCGCTCTGCCTTCTGAAAAGCACATGTGCTCCTGGTCAGGATATGCCTTTTTTATTTTGAATATTTGTGTATGCGAGTGAAAAAAAAAGTAAAAAAGTGTAATTGTAGTGGGATCAGTTTGATTAATTAATTTTAAAAAAACATCTCCTGATGGTGCAACTGAAATTTGCTGATGGTTTTTGCCATCTGTCGGAATATATATCAACACTAATCGTTGATCCATAAAGAGCTCAGCTTGTTTTCGTTTAACAATACTAGAATCGGCGCTCACGGAATTTTTGTATGTCCTTTATTCTATTAATAAGCGTCATTTTTTTAATGTTCTGCTAAAATCAATAAAGCTTCCAGGGCTAAGTTTCTTGTGCAAACCTTTTATTTTCAAGCTTTCGGACTTTTCAGTCCTTCAACAGGAGTATCACATTAACATATTAATGAAAAATACTATTTTTATATACAAATTATTATTTACATATTTTAAATACTTATGATATATTGAGAGAAATATATTACATTATTTGTATGTGAAAAACAACTTTAAAATATATATATATAGACTACTAGCCGAATGACCTGGGCAACGCCCGTGTTTTACCGGATTGAATGTTTTTATTCAAATACTATTTGTTACAATTATAAATTGGCGCCTTAAATAAATGCATATGTTAGTTAATAACTATAGCCTATGTGCTTTATCTGTCTATGTACTGTTGGCTTCCGTAGGCGTCTCTTACTGGGAAAAAGAAAGAGAGGATTCCATTTGGTTATTAACTAATATATGCATTTATTTAAGGAGCGACCCGCTCCAACACAATAGTTACAGAAATGGGGGGGGGGGGCAAAGGTGGCGTGATCGTAGCTGACCAATAGGAGGGCGCCATTCCAAAAAAAAAAAAGCAAACCGTGACAGAGGCCACGCATGACGCTCGTAACTGTATATAGAATACGTGCGTGGTGGGTGATACGTGCTGGTTGAACGATATCTCGAGACTTCAAATTGAGTTTAATAAATTCGTGAACTATTGTAGTATATATAGAAGTTTGCCTACATCTGTGAGATTTGCATAAGAAACTTAACCCTGAGAGCTTCATTTATTTTATTATATTAATCAGGGAAGAATGTTCTGCTATATTTAATGATGTTTATGGCGATGTTGTTTGATAGCGTTGAAAGAATTCCCATCTTACAAAGTGCGCCATGTACTGTTTACCTGTTACATATTTACACTCATGGACAAAACTTAAGGAAGTTGTACCTTTTAGCATGTATATCGGGACAATAACTCTGAAAGATATTACAGTAACCTTTATTGAAGACACACGAGATAACCAAGTGTGAACAAAATTGCTTCTGTCTCCTTCAAAAAAAAAAAAAATATATATATAGACGACCGGTGACATCAAACACTTTCCACTTTCTCAAATTTTGTCCATGAGTGAGTGAAGATGAGAGAAATTCAAAGTTTTTTTTTTTTTTTATTAGGGAGAGGAGGATGTATCGCGCAGGTATTACGGCGCAGAACGGAAGTCCAAAAGCGTTACATCCTGTCCTCCTTTAAGACCTGAAGTAACGTGTCCCAAGAGTTCGTTGACATTCACGGAGTCCTGCAATTGTCTCGTAAATGGACACTGGTCAAACCTGTCTATATGGAACTCATTCATCTTTCTCTCTCTCTCCCTCTTAGTTTTTTACCACCAGGCACACATGTAGACATATGGCTTAACTCTGCCAGACTTCTAAACATAAACAACCATTAGATAGTAAAAAGACATATATTGGATTGAGAATAAAATATTTATTTTGCCAATATTTCGGCTGGCTGAATGCCAAACCTTTATCAAGGTATTACATTTTTGTATAAACAAATTCAGCGCCGCATAGTGTTATAATATCACAGTTGAAATAATTTAAAATACAAAGTAGGTGGGGGAAATAATGTATTAAAAATTATTATAAAATATCACAATCAGAATAAGTTAAATATCTTAAAGTATTAAAGGAAAATATAATGATGAGGTCTATCCTATATTTTAAAATATTTTAAAATATTTTTGTACTTATTACAAATATTTTAAAATATAAGATAGATCTCATTATTTTTTTCCTGTAATACTTTAAGATATTTAACTTATTCTGATTGTAATTTTATAATAATTTTTCATGCACAAATTTCCCCCACCTACTTTGTATTTTAATTGATTTCAACTGTGATATTATAACACTATGCGGCGCTGAGTTTGTTTATACAAAAATGTAATGCCTCGATAAAGGTTGGCGTTCAGCCAGCCGAAATATTGGCAAATAAATATTTTATTCAATCCAATATATGTATTTTTTACTATCTAATGATTTAAGTATGGATTGCTCTATTTTCAGAACAAATAAACAAACATGTTATACAGTACCACTACCATAAGTGTAGACTTGCCTCGGGTGTGTGTGTGTGTGTGTGTGTGTGTGTGTGTGTGTGTGTGTCGGCATTCTTTTTTATATAACACAGATTATCCAATAAATATAAGAATATAAAATGAAAGGATTTAAAAGCACGAATGTTTCTTTTAAACATAATACAAACTTATACTGCCCTTACTGCGATGAAAAAATAAGCCAAGCCCTCCCAATACATATACATATAAATTGAAAATGAAGTTAAAAGGAAAAGAAAATTTGACAACGTTAATATGATACAAGCTGAATCGAAGGCAACCTGGAGGAACCTCTCAAAAAGTGATTTTATCTCCTGCTTCGACAATTGGAAAAAAAGATAGAACAGGTGTATTGAGGCAGGAGGGGCATATTTTGAAATATATTAAATTAGTTTTTTTTATTTGTTTTATTTTTTCAAAGATACAGAGCAGTCCTGGAAATTAATGAACGCACCTTGTATTTTCATCGCAGTAAGGACAGTAGAAGTTTGTATTTTGTATAAAAGAAACATTCGTGCTTTTAAATTCTTTCATTTTATATGTATAGATGGCGCGTTATTGCTTTGTGTTAATTTGTGTTAAATATAAGAATGTATATACAAAACCACAGTCATTTCCAACTAGGTAACAATGTTTATTTCCCTTGAATTCACTTGTAAATTTCAATATTTATTGAAACAAAATATTAAGTTTGAGTCAAAAAAGCGATCCATTAAATATGTTTATATAATAAAAAAAGGACGTACGCGTGGATCTGTAAAGAAAAAAATATATATCTACTTATATAATTGCCTTATTCTGAAGCTCACGGATAGAATGCGCGCCCATTGGCTGCCGGCGAACACGTGTCCTCCCTGCCCCCCTCTAGACAACCCTGTTATCAGCTGTGTGATACATACACCTGTCTAAAGCGGCCATTCTAGACAACCCTGTTATCAGCTGTGTGATACATACACCTGTCTATAGCGGCCACTCTAGACAACCCTGTTATCAGCTGTGTGATACATCCACCTGTCTATACAGACCACCCTGTTTATAGCGGCCACTCTAGACACCCCTGTTATCAGCTGTGTGTTACATTCACCTGTCTATACAGACCACCCTGTCTACAGCGACCACCCAAGACAACGTTTTAAAAACATATCCGCACTCGGGTAACACCCGGGCGTTGCCCGGGCCATTCGTCTAGTATATTTATAAACAGAATAAATGTTTTTCAAATTATAGATACTTCGGCCAGTAAATCTTTTTTATTGATTCGACGTTTCGACAAAAATATTTTGTCCTCGTCAGGAGCGAACAAAATTTAAAACATTTGGCAAATTATTCTGAACAATTTTTAACGGTTTGCCAAATGTTTAAATTTTTGTTCGCTCCTGACGAGGACAAAATTTTTTTTATTATTAAAACATCTTGAAAAGCGTTAAAATTATTATGAATAATTTTTAACGCTTTGCTAAATGTTTAAATTTTTGTTCGCTCCTGACGAGCACAAAATATTTTTGTCGAAACGTCGAGATAATAAAAAATATATTTACTGGCCGAAGTATCTTTAATTTGAATAACTATGAATGCCGGCCAGGCAGCCTCTATCTTTACGAGAATAAATGTTATATATTGGATCCAAAGCTGACGTGTTATAGGCTCCTGAGGAAAGGTTTACGACCACACATGTTATCAGCAATGAAAGAGTTAGAGAGAATATGGTGATACTAACCAAAGTATCATTTATAATACAATATAATGCGACTTGTGATTGTAAAACGACATTTAAAGATTATCCCGCATGAGTTTCTTGTCAGTGAAAAATCAAAATGTATTTTAAGGAGAAATAACGACTATTTCCAACTTTATGGATGAGATATGAAAGGATGAATTGTGAAGAGTAATGATAAACGGAAAAATAAAAGTGTCCAGGGATTGGAAGTGTATGATATTTGAGCCCAGAATGAAAGAGTTAATGGTATACTTCAAGCTTGTTCGTACTTACGCCTACCTTAGTTCCAAACCGAGTGTTGATGTTGTTTTTATTTTTTGTTTTTGGTAAACTTCAGCCTTAATATCCTCATAACAACCTAAGTAGGAAACCTACACATTATGTATATTGCCTTCCGAATCTCCCAAATAACTATTTAAGACTCAAAATTATTTAATACAACTTAATTACATATTTACCTTCTCCCTCGTAATAATGCTATATAGTTAAATAATAAGCATGATGAGGAGGCTTGGCTCGAAAGCTCGCTTTTTGAATTTGGATAAAATTTGCATAAGTTTCTTATGTAACACAATACCTATATATACTTATTATTTACATATTTACACACAATATATATAATACACTCACGGACAAAACTTTTAGCATGTATATATCGGGATTCAGACAATAACTCTGAAATATTTTTGATACACAGTGACCTTTATTGAATACATACGAGATAACCAAGTGTGAACAAAATTGTTTCTGTCTCCTTAAAAAAAAAAAGAACATATATCTTACACTTCGGCGTTTATTTGGATATTGTGCGAGAAGGTCTCCTAAGCCCGAAAGCTTGAGTTAATAAAAACTGACAAAGAAACTTATACACGGATGGATCTCCGATTTATTCAACAGGCTAAAGATGCCAAGAGATGAGCATGAGGCAACAAGAACGGACAAGTTGTCCCAGTTGTTCCAGAAGTTGCACGCGAGGCAGAAACAAGCTACAAAGGCGCCGCAGGTGGTAGAAAACAGCTGTTTCCTTTAGCGACCGCCTCCATCGCTTCCTCCTCCACACCAGTTTTGTCCAATCAACTTCCGTTTCTATGCCAACACAGTACGGTCAGAGATTGACATGTTTAGGTTGAAGCATGTTGAGACCATTCTTGTACCATAGAGATTTTGTGGTTCAAGACTTCTCTTGCTCTCTGATCTTTATTATTTACTAGCGCGCCATCTGTTATCAAAATTCGAAACTATTTTAGACGCGTAAGATTCTTTTTGAAATTAAACAATATCTACTGCCCTTACCGCAAAGGAAAAATTATTCGGAGGGCCTGGCTCATCAGTGGTGAACCCTCCCAGCGGTTTCGCCAGTTTAATTTACCATACCGCTGTTATATTGCATTTTTCGATCTTCCTTTTATTTTTTCCCATTAATTTTTTCCATTGCAGTAAGGGCAGTAGAAATTGTTTAATTTCAAAAAGAATATTACGCGTCTAAAATAGTTTCGAATTTCTCTAATCTTTAATTTTTCAAATGGAAAAGTGATTATTAAAAGAAATACTTGTACCGCAGTATAATTATGTTGCCCCAATCACTCCAATTATAATACACCCATGGACAAAGTTTAAGAAATTAGTTTCACTCTGGGATGTGCTGTGTCTTTAACCGGCCGTTGGTAGTGTCTTGTCAATGGAGCAGATCAGATCGGTCCATGCACCCTGATCACAATACTGGCCAACTGAGGTGGTGGTGGTGTCTTGTCCATGGAGCAGATCAGATTGGTCTGTGCACCCTGATCACAATACCAGCCAACTGAGGTGGTGGTGGTGTCTTGTCCATAGAGCAGATCAGATTGGTCTGTGCACCCTGATCACAATACCAGCCAACTAAGGTGGTGGTGGTGTCTTGTCCATGGAGCAGATCAGATCGGTCCGTGCACCCTGATCATAATACCAGCCAACTGAGGTGGTGGTGGTGTCTTGTCCATGGAGTAGATCAGATCGATCCGTGCACCCTGATCACAATACCGGCCAACTGAGGTGGTGGTGGTGTCTTGTCCATAGAGCAGATCAGATTGGTCTGTGCACCCTGATCACAATACCGGCCAACTGAAGTGCTTTGTTCGTATGGATGTCCTCATCTGGATTGATGTCTGCCATATAGAGGGCTGCAAGGATGGCCGGGTATATGTGGTCTGGAGTGAGTTGGGTGTTGTGACAGTTATTGCAGTTCCTGTAGGACCGTTTGGTGACCCGACCGAAAGGAAGAATGAGATAGCGTGTTGGAACATTTCGAAAATTAGGATTGATTTCTTTTGGTTGTTGTTGTAATCGTAGAATAGTCACAATAAATTGACTTTTATATATATAGATGCACTTCATTCCCGATTTAAGACAGAGTCGTGATGTACAGATACTTCTCAGTCTTAAATCCGATCGTTTTAATCATTATTATTACGTATAATCTTCAATTTAAGAAGGCCTACCAAATTCCACGATCACCCGCTAGGCTCTAATAGGATGGGGTACCAATGGCCTTTTGGGATTGTTTTTGTGGAAGAGCAAAGTTCAAATCAAATATTCTCATTAAAAACAAAATAGGCATATTCTGACCGCACTCACATGAGCTTTTAAGATGGCAAAGCGCCATCTAGTGGAACAGAAATCAACTAAACATTGATTTAAGTTGTTCCTTGATATTTGGCCAATCCATTTTCTTGATAAATAAAGAAAACCAACCACAATATATTAAGAAAAAAAAAAGGCATCTCCTTATCGTGCAACTGAAAATTGCTGATGGCTTTCGCCATCTATCGGAATAAATACAAACTATTCGTTTATTTTTAATTATTCCAGAATTGTCAAATACGATGAGGGCCAACAGCCCGAAACGCGTACGTGGTTAGCTTTTCTTGATTAATCAAGAATGGGTATTTGGCCAATTCTGGAATTTTTTTAATTCAAGAATTCACTTTCTTTACATTGTATATAATTCATTAAGATTAAAATAGTATTTTTTTCTTTCAAAAATGTTATATTATTGCGCGCACGCTATTTTATTCATTACTAAAAGTTAATCATGAAGCACTCAGGGAAAAAAAAAAAGAATACATATCTATATGTTTTGAAAATAGAGCAATCCATAGATAAATCTTTAATTAAAAAGGCATATATTGAATCAAAATATCATTTAATTTAACAACATTTCAGTTGGATGAACGCCAATCTTTATCAAGTATTATAACATTTTAAAATGTTATAACACCTTGATAAAGATTGGCGTTCAGCCAACTGAAATATTGGTAAAATAAATTATATTTTGATCCAATATATGTCTTTTTAATTAAAGATTAAATATCTATATGTGAAAACTTAAAAGAAAAAAAAAAAGGTCAGGTGTTGGTATTAAATCAAAAAAGGTATATTCCGAATATGTCCACGTTGTCAGGATATGCCTTTTTTTAATTTTAAATCATATGTATGTATATGTGAAAAAATAGTACAAATGTAACATTGTACTGGGATAAGGTGCATAAATTAAGGAGGGTGCATAAATTGCACGATAAGGAGATGCCTTTTTCTTAATTTATGCACCTTATCCCAGTACAATATTACATTTGTACTATTTTTTCACATTGTGTAGCGTCCTCACGCAATTCTGGCCTTAACTACCCGTTTCATGATTTTTCAGGATGCCTTAATGACCATTTTTTTGGTCGTTCAGGTACAGCTTGCACCACGCTGATGAGGGCCAACAGCCCGAAACGCGTCCGTGGTTAGCTTTTCTTGATTAATCAAGAATGGGTATTTGGCCAATTCTGGAATAATTAAAAATCAACGAGAATAGTTTATATTTATTCATATAGATGGCGCAAGCCATCAGCAACTTTCAGTTGCACGATAAGTAGATGTCTTTTTCTTAATGTATGTATATATATATCTCTCTCAGGAAGCCTCTGGGACCAAAATTTTGATAGATGGCGCTGTGACATCTAAAATACTCATGTACGCGGTCAGGATATGCCAATTTTATTTTTAATATCAACACCTGACGATTTTTATATTTTTTCTTGTTTTTTTACATATATATATAATATAATCTAAAATGCAAATATTTTATTTTTTAAAACATATCATTTATTTTCATTCATTGACTGTTCTACATTTTTGACCATAGATTTAGAAGATATAACTTTTTTTTTTTTTGAATATATGTTGTAAATATGTATAGTTGACCTACCTATTTTTTTAAAATCACGAATATAGAGTTCATTTTATAAATTCTATATTACTGTGAAAAATAATTTTATGTGTAATTTACTTCAAGTAATTCAAAATAAAATCTACTTGATGGGTAAATAATTATCTTTTCTTTTTTCACGACTGCACCTCCAATTCTACCTTTTTCAACAACAAAACAAAATATTCATAACATGTCTGTTATTAAGCGACCCAATATTGCGGTTCCTCTGGGTTAAGGGAAAAGGTGTGGCGAGTAACAAAAAGAAAATGCAATTAATTTTAAAAATTGGAACTTGGCGCGTGTATACAGTATTTACACTTCTCTAAAGTGAAAAACAACATTGAACTATAGAAATCGCACATCACAACGTCGATAAAAATGTCCCTTCTGACCGAAAGTTGCCACTCCATATGAATATATAATAAAATCCTAAATAATTGCAATTAGATATTCAATGAATGAAAGGAAGAAAAAATTGCAACGAGTTTATTTATTCTAAATGTTGGCGAGCTTTCAGGCGTTAGCCTATCTTCAGGCCGATTTCTCAAAAAAATATATTTTTTGCGAAATCGGCCTGAAGATAGGCTAACGCCTGAAAGCTCGCCAACATTTAGAATAAAGAAACTCGTTGCAATTTTTTCTTCCTTTCATTCATTGAATATGAATATATGCAAATAAGATAGCGCCAAGCTGTAGTCTACAACGATAAAGGAACAAGACATCCAGGAGAAATGGCAAAAAATATTTTTAATGAAAAAAAAATATATTATTAATTTTTTAAATTCCTATAAAAGATTTTATACAAAATATGTCTGTAGAAGAGACATAGCTCGAAAGCTTACATTGAATATAGCGCGCGATATATATGCTTTAAAATAAAAGAATATCGCTTTAAGTAATCTCATTTAACAATGCCTTATTGAACTTTTGTATAGCAATGAAGAAAGATAGGGGTTCGTTTATTTTATTTCTCCGCTAGATGGCGTCTATCATCATTGACTTCACCATCAAAAGATATTGATTGAAAATTTACGATGAGTTTAATTTTGAATAGGTCTATCTCTCATCAATGAAAATCCCTTTCAACTGTAGCCACAGCGTAAAAATCAGCAGGAGATACACTATTTTATGTAAATAGGAAAAGAGCGAAACGAATGGCGTCATATGCAAATCAAACGAAAGTATCACGTCACTATGTGATTAGATAAAATGTGGCTATCTACACTTTGTGTCGGGTCACGTTGGAACAAGTCTCACTCAACTAGTCACCTTAACGTCTCATGCGATGATTAATTTCTTTGTTTTTTTCTCCTGGCTTTTAATTGGTTAGTTCATTTATCACGTGATCAAGGTTGGGTCAGACGTATTGTCTATCTGACGGTGGACTCCCAACTCCTGGACTGTTCAAGGACTTTAGTCCAGCGCTTCTCTTTTCAGCCAGAAAGTTGAAGACGAACAAATAAGAAACTTTACTAAAGCTTACAAAAAAATTATAAGACTCCGCAAATCTTTTTATTTGCATCAAAGGAAGCTTTCGGGGCAGGCTCTTTTTCAGCTAAGTAAAACATATACAACAACAAAAAGCCTTTATTGAGGACCTCTCGTCCTATAAAGGATTCGACAGTTTACAGAGTAATTGAAGAGAAGAGAACTAAGAATACAGAGAGAAACCTATAAGTAGTAGGTATAGTATAGTATTTTCTACACTGTGACTATATACAACAGCAGCAACAAGCCTTTTACTGGAATCAAAGTCCCATACAGGATTCGTCATTCTAATCCTGACATAGATTATTTGCATATAATTATTTACATCAATTAGATTATTTATATAGCTTCCCCTTCTCTTCAGCAGTCTTCCAAAATTTGAACAACGCTCCAGCTCTGTTTCTCACCACCTCATTCAACAGGAGCTCCAAAGAGAATCCCCCAAGGCCTATTTCACTGAGGAGCACTTCTCGTTCGTCTTTCAGCCCCATACATGAGAGCAAATGGTGATGTAGCCCAGTCTCCATTCTTGACGGTCAATAGATGGCGTCTAGTTTTGACGTCTATTTTGACGGGAGAGGCGACCTTTGTCTCTTTATAAACAAGATTATGGAGAAAGATTATATAGCATTTTAAAAGAGGAATTTATGTAAATACAGGACATTAGATTTTAAGAATTTACATAAAATTTGAATAAACTTTGAAGCGTATTAGCCCTTTGCTAACGGAACATTCAAAAATGGTTTTAAAAAAACCTAAAAATGTGGCTAAAATTTAACCATTCTCACGCCGTTAAAATTTATCATTACAGAATTATGATCAAAGGTCAGATTTCCTAGAATACACCTATCCCCCGATTTACACGGTAGATACGTTCCTGAGAAAAACGTGTAAATCGGGGGATAGTTGTACACAGAAATAAAAATAAAATGCATTGACAGGTTAAAATATGTAGTCAGCACATAAAGCTCGGGATCCCTCGTGAGATGTGTACACAGCGCATGTGTTCAATCACAGTAGCATTTAGTATAGTACGATAAAAACAAAAACTTATTTGGAAAACCGTGTAAAAGCGAAAACGTGTAAAACAAGTACCGTGTAAATCGAGGAATAGGTGTACTTAATAAAATTATAAAACTTTTAATATATTAATTGGATTCCTAAAATAACAAAGCTAAAATAAATGTATTTAAAAAAAATACAAAAAGCGAAATTGTACTGAGATCAATTGGATAAATTAAGAAAAAAAGACATTTTTCCTGATCGTACAACTAGAAGTTGTGCTGATGGCTTGCACCATCTATCGGAATAAATATATAATAATCGTTGATTTTTTAAATATTCCATAATTGGCTAAATACCTTTTCTTTATCAACAACAACAAAAAGCCTTTATTTAGGATCACTGACCCTATACAGGATTCACCAGAGGTATGCATAAGAACAAAGCAGTGAGACAAAGGAAACAACGATATAGACAGAAGAAAAAGAAAAAAAAAAGAAAAGAAAAACAAGAAAGAGGGAAGCAAGAAAAACAACACAAAAAGAGTAGCAGTAAGAAAGTGAGGAATGAGTGTCACCCTTTTCTTTATCAAGAAATAGTATTTGGCCAATTCTGGAATATTTAAAAATCAACTATTAGTATATATTAATTCCGACAGATGGCGCAAGCCATCAGTATTTTTTAGTTGCAAGATCAGGAGATGCCTTTATTCTTAAAAACAAATTTTTAAAGTACAAATTAAAAAATGGTTGGTATTATTTTAAAAATAATAATAAATAAATTCCGTTAATCGAATCCACAACTTCATTCTTAAACCACTGAATTAAAAAAACATGATGCGCTGATTGGTAGATTGAGGTCACGTGAGGGCAGAGAACCAATCAGCTAGCCAATAAAATTAAGATGTTAGTATCGATTAAACACTCATAAAGCTTTGTTAAGACATCTAGTCCTATACACATTGGATTAGCTTCGAAGTCACAAAAAACACCGAAGAAGATAAAAGTTTAATTATTATCCCTAGTATAGGCCATGATAATCATTATAGGTAGTAGGCGATGACTGCTTTTACTGTAAGTGCACCGTATGTCTACACATTTAGAAAGCAGTTCGTCTTTTGCACTTACAAGTATGCCAGAGCCCCGTTTGGTTACTTACACTCACTAGTGGGGTTGGACTTCAGCAAAGATTAGAGGCCATTAAAAAAAAAAGTGTCCATTGCGGGATTCGATCTCGAGTCGTAGATGTCATACAACTATTCCGTTTAATTATTTACATATTTCTTCTTCCTTATCTCCACTCAATCATATTAGGGTACTGGGTGAGGTAGAATGTGTCTGCCTTTGTCATTAAGACTGGGAGCACTACTCAGTAGCAGGCCGACTTAGCTCCAAAAGAAATGGTCGCCTCTGACATGAGGAACAGACATCATGTGCAGCCGCTCCTAACATGGAGTACAAACGCTGCTCATTCTGTATCCCTGGAGCCCTTACAGGGTACTATCAGCCGAGTCAGTTGAGCCCAGGTTTTTAGTGAGCTTGTTACTGCTCCCCCTCCTCCTTTTTCATCCGGGCTTGGGACCGGCAAAGGCGGAGTTATTTGCATATATAAGACAATCAATCACTGGATGGAAATATTGGGAAGTCCTGGCTCATCAATGGTAACTTCTCCATCAGTTTCTCCAGCTGGTTGTATATCATTTGTACCTAATAACGTGTAAATAAATGCTTACAGTTTCTGCATATAGGTGGTCAATGGTAAATCATCAAATCCACCAATCAGCTTTAAGAGTTGAATACCACATTATTGCCAAGCTTATTGTCAAGTACTACAACCAGACTGGAGTCCATGACGATCTGACGTGATGTAAAAAGGCCCCTATACAGGAGGACTAAACACAAATTGTAATCCATTTAGCGTTACCCAGGGTGCACCACGTGGAGGCGGATTACACTACACCCCGAAAGAGGAAGAGGTCGCCTTGACGCCCCCTCCGCGAGGGGGACTAAACAGGACAAAACAAAGGGCCGACACGACAACGCGGTGTCCGTCAAATAAAGCCGCATGTGTCCCAAAGCGGCAGAATTTGGTGGACGACGTTGAAGGCGGCCTAAGTTCTGAGCCTGGAGTCAACCCAACGTGGAGCGGGCGTCAGCGACCAGATCCCCTTCCGGGACAACCTACTAGGGTCGTATCAATTATTCCGCCTTCTACAAGCTTTCAGGTAAGCTTTTTAAGGCACATAAAAAGACACAGGACAACATCTAGACGACACAAGTGCAAACAGCCCGCCGAATCTGGTACAGCGCGCCGCCTGCGAAGGAACCAAGGACGCACCAAGCACACCTAGAGCCCGAAGCCCCAAGGCGGCAAAAATAGTGACCACGAGGATCGAAACTTCATCTAAACCTACTAGGGTCGGTTCGGCTTATATAGCCGGCACTGGACGGGGGTGGGAGTGAACGGGTAGTTTGGGGGACAACACGGTTATAACACTCTTTGAGGTGGGTTTACACTTCCTGGGGTTAATCGAGTTATCCGTGATGCTCAGATTGATTTGCATAGTGAGAGGTTAAAATATGTAAATTGTCGCGCTACTCTCGCCATCTATTGTTGAAACTTGTTACTATTTATTGTTGCAGATGGCATTTTACAAGGATTTACAAACATTTTAGCTTTCTGCGCATATGCAAATTTTATTTCTATTTACATATTGCGTATTTAAAATATATATATCCAGGTAGGTTTTTCCCAAAAGTACACAAACATATTATGATTTATTATGCAAGTGTTTACGAACTTTTGAGACAACCTTGTATTTAGAAATAGCTATATTAGAATAACATTTGAATATATATTTTATAAACATTGATACTTGTTTGCTTTTAATTCTTAGACACCAGGATGTGATTCTATACAAGACGAAATAAAAAGTATTTTGTTTTAGATTTGCATATATTTAAATTGGGGACTTCTAAGCAACAAGATGACAAACCACTACGCGTAGTTTTGAAATTATTCAATGAGAATAAATCTTGCCCCAGTGCTCACTCTCAGTTGTAATTTCACCTGTTGAAGATCCATAACTCCATAGCTCGCGGTGTTTTTGTAATAAAGAAACGTATTGCGAAAGGTTTATATATATTTTTATTAATTAAATGGCATATTTTGGATTTAAAATAAAACAAACATTTTATTTAATATAAAATGCCAATATTTCAATAGGCTGTACGCCTAACTTCATCAGGGCGTTTCTTGTTTTTAAACTGCTTCGGATGATCACGCGATGCCTTCACGCGACGATATATAAAATATTTACAATTCTGGGGCTAAATTTTTTTTATATAAAGGATGTGTTTTTTATTGAAAAAAAAGATAGTTGTGATATTTTTGCACCGACACCTACTCGAACTAGATAAACGACCCGTCTAACAACTGAGTTTTACCTAAGTTCATTTGGACCCTTATTTATTTCAATACACAAAATGCGATATCCCGGCTAGGGATAATTGCGTTGATTTACATTTTTTTAAACAGAAACATTTATAAACATATTATACAAGACAAAGTAATCAAAAATAAAAAGAGAAACAATAATATATATTAGGAACCTGAACCTTTCAGGTTAGAAAGATAATCATATATATCGTTTTGAATATAGAGCAATCCATATTTAATTCATTAGATAATAAAAAGGCATATATTGGATTTAATAAAATATTTATTTTGCCAATATTTCGGCTGGCTGAACGCCAACCTTTATCGAGGCATTACATTTTTGTATACACAAAATCAGCGCCGCATTCTGATTGTAATTTTTGAATATTTTTTCATGCACAATTCCCCCCACCTCTACTCTGTATTTTAAATGATTTCAACTGTGATATTATAACACTATGCGGCGCTGAGTTTGTGTATACAAAGATGTAATGCCTTGATAAAGGTTGGCGTTCAGCCAGCCGAAATATTGGCAAAAATAAATATTTTATTAAATCCAATATATGCCTTTTTGGAATATAAAAAGAGAGATTAAGAGGAACGTGGTAATTTTCTTAAATCTATATATTGTACACTTTTAAATATTTTTATTACTGGCATGCAAATCTCAAATCTTTTTAATCTTTTATTTCTTGTTTAATATTTTTTATGCTAAACTGTCGCTTATAAATATAGCATCTCCTTCACATTCATGTCAATACCTGATGAAGGACGGCTGACGTCCGAAAGCTCGTATATACTGCTTAATAAAGAAACTTACCACGTTCCTCTTAATCTCTCTTTTTATATGCCTTTTTATTATCTAATCATAAATATAATTACAAAAATATGTAAATATAGAATAATGAACTTGTTTATATTGGGGGGTCGATGGAAAGGTGGTCAAACAGTTGGTTTTCGACCACTACGACCCGGGATCAAATCCTGCATTGGACACTCTTTCGGATTAAAAAAAAGTGTTTCAATGGTCCCCTATTCTTACAAAAAGTCCAACCCTACCAGCGAGTGCAAGTAACCAAACGGGGCTTTGGAGCATTTGTAAGTGCAAAAGTCTAACTGCTTTTCACATGTGTAGACATGTGGTGCACTTACAGTAAAAGCAGTCGCCAACTTCTACTCACCATGATTATCATGGCCTGTTCCACGTGTACTAGGGATTAAAAAAAAAGCTTGTTATTATTTTTCAAATTTTTATTTTTAGCTGTTTAAAAAAATAATAAATCAAAAATATAAATATATATTATAATAAAATATTTATATAATTTATATAGTGCTCGATTTAATATAATAAAGCCTTCTATTTTTTTATTTCTTTTCTAAATAATTTATAGGAGAACATTTTTAATAAAACTTTTATTTTGGTTTACACTTTAATAGATCGCGTTGAGGTTTTAGGTATAAGTTTGGGCTATCTTGATAGAATTTATATATATACACTCATGGACAAAACTTATGAAAGTTGTACCTTTTAGCATGTATATCTGGATTCAGACAATAACTCTGAAAGATATTACAGTAACCTTTATTGAAGACACACGAGATAACTAAGTGTGAACAAAATTGCTTGTCTTATTAAAAAAAAAAGAGAGACGACTGGCAACATCAAAGACTTTCCACTTCCTTTAGTTTTGTACATGAGTGTACTTATTTGTTTATCTGGTTACCTGTGGATGTTTTCTGTAATAACTGATGTGGCTATTTTTATACATCTACTAGCGGACGTACCCGGCTTCGCCCAAGGTTTAACCCGAGTAAAGGTTTGTCTAGCGAACATTTGTTAAAACAATTCTCTAAAAACTTATAAAAATATATATATATTTTTTGATAATTTGAAACTCGTAAATTTGAATCTCTCGATAAAGTGAACATTTTTTCCCGGTCCCTGTGTGCCGTGTCATCCTGAATTTTGTCTTTCCTAATTTTCTACATTAGAAAATCATAGTTTTATCTAGTGAACATTTTTTCCCGTGTCACAGTGTTACTTTTGATAAATAATATTTAAGATAACAAACTTAGTGATAAGAAAACCTGTTATCATCGTCACAATGGGGGCGCTGCTTGCGAGTTAAATCTACAAATCTGCAAATAACTCTAAGGATATTCAAGATATTCATGAAATTATTTTTCAAAAACCTTCCCGGTGATATACCTAATAATATCCCAAAATTTCACGGCGATTGGATGTATGGTTTTTGAATCTATAGAGTACATACAAACAGACAGACATTCAATTATATATATATAGACTAGCGGATGTGCCCGGCTTCGCCCGGGTTTTACCCGAGTAAAGGTTTGTATAACGAACATTTGTTAAAACAATTCTCTATAAACATATAAAAAAAGAAAGATATATTTTGATGATTTGAAACTCGTAAATTTGAATCTCTCGATAAAGTGATCATTTTTTCCCGGTCCCTTGTGCCGTGTCATCCTGAATTTTGTATTTCCTAATTTTCTATATTACAAAATAATCGTTTTATAAAGTGAACATATTTTCCCGGTCCCTTGAAAAATACTCGATAAGTTGAATAAAATCATGGTCGTGAATCTCTCGATAAGGTGATAATTTTTTTCCCGGTCCCTGTGTGCCGTGTCATCCCGAATTTTGTATTTCCTCGATAAAGTGAACATTTTTTACCGTTCCCTGTGAGCCGTGTCATCCTGAATTTTGTCTTTCCTAATTCTATACATTACAAAATCATCGACACGGGATATCATTTAATGTTGTCTAAAGGGGGTTAAGAGAGCAGTCTCTTTCAAATGAAAAATGCTTTAATTAAGCAGATGTTTAAAGTATAATATATGAGAGAGGCAATCTTACAGGTTGTCGACGCTGTAAAATCCCCAGAGAGAGTGTTTTTGTAGCATCATGCTGTGACTCACACAATGACCCAAGGTCATCAGGAGCAGCAAACTAAGCCTATCTCAGTCTCAATGGTATCGCTGCTTGCGAGTTAAATATACAAATCTGCAAATAACTCTAAGGATATTCAAGATATTCAAGAAATTTTTTTTCGTAAACCTTTCCGGGGATACACCTCATAATATCCCAAAATTTCACGCCGATTGGATGTATGGTTTTTGAATCCATAGAGGACACACACACACACACACAGACAGACAGACAGACAGACAGACATTCATTTTTATATATATAGATTATTTAAACACAGCATCATCTATTGGTGAAAATTGGAATTTATCAGCAGCAGTGTCATATTATGTCTGTGTCTCCTTTAAGATGAGGAGCTCTATGTTCGAAGCAAAAAATATATATCACAATAATTTCTACAACTAAATTCTATCTCAATAGTTTTGAAAGTTTTAACACATTTTATTCAACATTTCTCTTAAGATAAGAAAGTTTCCATTCTTAAAATATCTCCCAACATTGACATCATATTTAAATTGGTCAATTTAGTAGCTAACTTGAGGGAAAGAAGAGATAGTGTAGACAAATTTTTGCATATATATAATACATATTGTTACATCATGATTAATGGCGTATTTCTTATATTATTTTTAATATATTTGAAATTTAAATTATATATTTATTTATTTTTATATAAAATATTCTATGATATTTATTTAAAACACAGATTATTTAGATTGTCATAATTTGTATTTAGGTACACGTGTGACTTCACTGCTCTCTTTGATGTGAGAAAATAAATAAAGGATTCTGGTGGCTACTTAAAGAAGACTTATCTCGTTATTCCCTTTTATAAATTTGTAGGATGGTTGAAACACGCTCTGGTAAGATGCAAGACCCAGCACAGGAGAGAATCCAGGCTGAAGAGTCTGCCAAGCCGCAACCTGGTGCAACAATTGGTAGAGATGCTAGTTCCGACCCAGTTGTCCTGAATCCCAACATCGACATCCCCAAGTATGATGGAACGGAAGACCCTCGCCCATGGATTGAATCTCTTGAAGAAATTGGCTTCTTGTACCATTGGGCAGACTACATTATCTCTCGTTATGCCGCCATGAACATGACGGGAAGCGCTAAAACCTGGTTGAATTTACACAAAGCTAGTTTCACGAGCTGGGAAAATATTAAAATCCGCCTCATTCAGGATTTTTCTTTGGACGCGAATAAAGAAGAACTTAGAATGAAGCTCAACAGAATGCAACACTGGAATGAACCAGCAAACAGGTTCGCGGAAGACATTCTAGTGTTGTGCAACAAGGTTGACCCCGCAATGGAAGAAGAAACAAAAATTGAACATGTTATTGGAGGACTGAAAAAAGAGTACTCATTCGCGCTCTACCTGAACCCTCCTAAAACGACCGATGACCTTCTTGTCGTGTGCAAGAAAATGGATTCTTTTGAAAAGAAGTATCGGGAACGTGTGGAGAAATCCAGAAACCTATATAACGGTCCACGCTATTCTAGACCCCAACAACAATCGAGGTACGTGCCGCCGACTGCCGCACGAAACTACCAGACCACTTCCAGGCCCCAAGCCCCTGTTTCCAATAATTACAAGAACGACTCCCCTCCTACCCCCAGACAGTATCGAAACAACTTTCCCCAGCCCTCTACCCCTAGACGTCCTTATAATCCTAACTTTGTGCCGAAACCAAACCTTCAGAGAAACACTTACAATAAAAGCCAAGAAGTGAGCAAAAATAGGACGGAAGATGGAAGACCAATCTGCTTTAAATGTAACAAGCCAGGGCACGTGGCCCGTTATTGTAGGGTCAAGTTTATAAGAATCCTAGAAGAGGATCCAGCAGATACCCAAGAGAAGGTCGAAGAAAAATGCCAAATGAATGAAATATCAGAGAAATCAGGACCTCGGCTTTATGCTGATGTATGTCATAGCACACAGACAAATATTCCTACCCGGAATAGATATTCCGTGTTGGAAGATTTAAACTAAGCGTCGCGCCTGAATCTGTCAATCAAAGCAAGTCGACCATAAACGGAATCAAGAAGTTGGACCCTAAATATAAATTAAAAATTAATGTGGACAAGATAGGGACTTTTGAAGCTTTGGTTGATACAGGTGCTGACCTCTCAGTGGTCGACCTCAGAACGGCCCTCGATACAGGCCATGGTATAAGTAAACTCGCAAAAATTTGTGCAGGACCCGATGGAAAAAAATTGGACATGGTAGGAAGTATATTTTTAAATATAAAAATTGATGACGAAACATTATCACACAACTTTGTGATATTGAAAACGCATTTACGGACATTAATTCTTGGGAGAGATTTCCTTAAGAAAATGAACGCAAAAATAGATTGTAAGCAAGAAACTATAAAATATGATTTGACGAATAATCATGACGAAATCAATTTTGAAATGTTGAAAATAAAGAGTGCCAAGGATTCCATTGTACCGGAATGTTCCATGAAATTGATCAAGGCATTGGTAGAAACAGAGGATGGAGAATATATTATCGAGGAGAGCAGCAAAATGTTTCAAACAAATGGACTTCGTCTAGCAAGAAGCTTGATCAATGTTATAAATAGGGAAACACACATCTGGATAACTAATCCGTATCCTCGACCGTTAAAAATAATGAAAAACCAAACATTGGCTTTTGGAAGTAGTCCAGCGAAAATAAATGTGAGTCTATACACGCAATTTGTTATATTAAATTGGCGAAACCGCTAGAAGGGTTCACCACTGATGAGCTAAGCCTTCCCAGTTTTTTTTTTTTTTTTGTTAAAATCGTAATAAGGACAGTAGAAAATTTGTTTTATTTATAAAAGAAGCATTCGTGCATAAAGGTTTTATTTCTTATACAAATTATTGTAATGCATTAGTACGCCATCTATTGTGAAAATTCGAAACTATTATAAACATGAATGATTCTTTTAAAAATTAAACAATTTCTACTGCCCTTACTGCAATGGAAAAAGTAATGGGAGGGCCTGGCTCATCAGTGGTGAACCCTCCTAATATACCTTAGTGGTTATTATATAGCAGATAGGGGCAACATCTATCCTTTCTGGATTGTAAAAAAAAAACGATAAAGTTATTTACAAAAAGCAATATATAATACTAAATAATAATAAATAAATATAATAATAAATTATATATATGTACAACAGACCTTAAAAGTATGAATAATTATTTTTAAAAACTTTAAAATATATTATTATTGTTATACATATATCGTGTGAGAGATTTTTGAAAAGCAATAAAAAAAAATCATAATAATTTTTCATGAATTATATATTTAAAAAAAAAACTAATAAAATAAAAATTATATCTATTTATTATAGTATATAAAATATGTTTCATTTAAATTCGAAAATCTGAATAAGTTATGTTTTAAAAAAGTAAATATAAAATGTGATATTTTATATTTATATATAGAGAGAAAATATATTTTTAATTGATAGATAAGCGGTGAATTATTGAAGATACGAAAATATTTTTTAAAAATACATAACCTAAAATAATAATATTAATAAAATAAAGAAACGCATTGCTACAGTTTATATTCTTATTTTATTCTTTATAGCAATTTTATTTTCTAATACATAACCTAAGTTTACATAGGGGAGGAGGGGATAGCTGCGTGTATTGTTTATCTGGTTAGGAATTCGTGGCAGCAGACGAACACGTTCAAACGGGCCCCATTTTGACACCGCGCGGACATTTTTTAACCGCTGCCATCTTGTGGTTTATCAAACAGACAGACAAGCACGTAGCAAACACCCTTTATACATCATCAAGTTGTTTCTTGTAACAGGTTTGTACACCTTTTATCTTTAAAACCTTACTTTATAATTCAAATAAATTTCGTATATTTCGAAAAAATAAATTTTTAATTTGGGTGAATTAATTTTTAAAAACTATGAAAATATAAGCGTAATTTGTAAATATATTGGGGATATATCACATATTTTCTCACTTATTATAATATATATAATAATATTTTTAATTAAAGCGCTTATTTTATATTTCATATTATAATTCATAAATATTCGACTGGCAACTCGAAAATTCTGCTATTCGAATTATCGTGGAAATTTATATGATTCTACATTTATTCTTCTAAAATAGATGAGCGGATTTTATGTGTTTAAATATACACGTGTATATATAAATTTAAATTAAAAAGGTATTTCCTGACCGCTTACCTAAGCATTTATTTTTCACATATAAAGAAATATTCAATATAATATTGAAATTATATCGTTATTGCTTTGTTCGTTTTTTTTTTTTTTTCAAGTTATCCAAGTTTGTTTTAATAATTATCTGATAGTTGTGAAATTATTATTGAGATTTATTAATGAAATTGGTAAGTGTTTTTAATGTTTTTATTTTTTTATATTAATCTCTCATAATACATTTATATATATATATTATAAATATAATATTATCTACTATATATAATCCAAAATATATTTCAAAATTCTATATATAATTAAATATTTACACACCATTCACTTTCAAATATGGTTCTTTGCTTTAAAAATTTACAAAACTTTGTGAAGTACATTTTAGGGAGATTTTAAAACAATATTTGTGACTAGCAATAGCTGTGTTCATACCGAAATTTCAATAGATTTTTAAAAAATCTTTACTTTTTCCACACTTGTGATTAATACTTTGATTATTGTCAAACAGAATGACACTTCTAGGCCAGAAGTTAATAGTTTTCATCAAAGTTTAGATATCATTGTAACATAGAAAATTAGGAAAGACAAACTTCAGGATGACACGGCAATTTATTTAAGCCACAAACACAAATAGATAAAATACAAAAGAAGTAATGAGGAAAGTTTACGCAGAGTAAATAAAATATATAAACATCAAAAATAATCTGTTAATAAAATTGTTGTGTTTTAACTTTAAAAGCACACAAAAATATAATAAACTTGAATTTGTTTATTCAAGTCTCAAAAAAACAAAGCTTTGCATATAGAACAAATAATAATGAAGAAGAAGAAAAAAAAAACATTTTAGGAAAAGCAAAAACAAAACAAAAGTACTGGTCAAAAAGAAACATTTAAAATCGCAGATTAATATCTTCAACAAAAATAATAAATACTTTGCTACATAGCTGCTTCTCTATTGAAGCTGTGACCCCCCTTGCAAATATTGTAGATACTGACATGGATCTGACATGCTTCTGCTAAGAATTCCCTCGGAGTCTTGGAACTTTGTCCCTAGTAGCTTTACGTCTTTCTCTTGCAGCATGGAGAACGGCTTTGTCATCATATCGCCAATAGGAACATTGTACAATATCATTCACCTTTGTCAGTTTTGAAAATGAAATAAACAAGGTAAAAACAATTTTTTCGAAATAAAGTTAACGTTTTTACACCTCATGATAGCATTCCCATTTTGAAAACAACTTGAATTATAATGAAAACATTTTAAAGATATATAATAAATTGAGATAAAAGGCAAGATTCTCTTATATTCAATATGTTGTGTATATCGGTGGTGAACTCTCCCAGCGGTTTCGCCAGTTTATTCAACCATACCTCTCTATTATGGTATTGGGCTGTTCTACTTATATATCCTTCAGTTTAGAGGAATTCTTGGTGAAGACACAGATACTGTAGACATCATATTTGAGTATAGTAAGAATACAACAACAACAAAAAGGCTTTTATTAGGGCCCATTATCCTGTATGGATTCTCCATACAACAACAAAATAATACAGTAATTTTTTTTTCCCTTTCCCCATGTGCACGTGAGCCTTTGTTTGAAAAGAGATTTATTTACACATCTGTTCTAAAACTTTCCTCACTACCTCATTTGTGTATGAATCTATTTACAATTGATCTGTAGAAATTATAGAGTTCTATTGCTATATTTTTCTTTTATGAAATAGTTCTCAGCGTCTTCAGTGGGTTGCTAAATCTCCAGAAGGTGTTAGTAAGAATACAACAAATCGTGGTGCTTATCTCCTTAGTACGGAGTAATATTAGGTGTGTTTCCTGTTGATGGGAGCATCGAGACACCAAGGTAGGATGTTAACATTTAGCTGGGTTTACTTAGTAGGACAGCAGTCTTCATGTCTAGCTAGGGTACCTGGAGTATAAGACATACTGTCCTGTCTGACATACAGAGTAATTAGGTATGTTTCCTGTTGAAGGGAACATCACACCAAGGTAGGATGTTAACATTTAGCTGGGTTTACTTAGTAGGACAGCAGTCTTCATGTCTAGCTAGGGTACCTGGAGTATAAGACATACTGTACTGTCTGACATACAGAGTAATTGGGTGTATTTCCTGTTGAAGGGAACATCAAGACACCAAGGTAGGAAGTTAACATTTAGCTGGGTTTACTTAGTAGGACAGCAGTCTTCATGTCTAGCTAGGGTACCTGGAGTATAAGACATACTGTCCTCTCTGACATACAGAGTAATTGGGTATGTTTCCTGGTTGATGGGAACATTGAGACACCAAGGTAGGAAGTTAACATTTAGCTGGGTTTACTTAGTAGGACAGCAGTCTTCATGTCTAGCTAGGGTACCTGGAGTATAAGACATACTGTCCTGTCTGACATACAGAGTAATTGGGTATGTTTCCTGGTTGATGGGAACATTGAGACACCAAGGTAGGAAGTTAACATTTAGCTGGGTTTACTTAGTAGGACAGCAGTCTTCATGTCTAGCTAGGGTACCTGGAGTATAAGACATACTGTCCTGTCTGACATACAGAGTAATTGGGTATGTTTCCTGTTGAAGGGAACATCACACCAAGGTAGGAAGTTAACATTTAGCTGGGTTTACTTAGTAGAACAGCAGTCTTCATGTCTAGCTAGGGTACCTGGAGTATAAGACATACTGTCCTGTCTGACATACAGAGTAATTGGGTGTGTTTCCTGTTGATGGGAACATCAAGACACCAAGGTAGGATGTTAACATTTATCTGGGTTTACTTAGTAGAACAGCAGTCTTCATGTCTAGCTAGGGTACCTGGAGTATAAGACATACTGTCCTGTCTGACATACAGAGTAATTGGGTGTGTTTCCTGTTGATGGGAACATCGAGACACCAAGGTAGGATGTTAACATTCAGCTGGGTTTACTTAGTAGGACAGCATGTCTAGCTAGGGTACCTGGAGTATAAGACATACTGTCCTGTCCGACATACAGAGTAATTGTTTCCTGTTGATGGGAACATCGAGACACCAAGGTAGGATGTTGACATTTATCTGGGTTTACTTAGTAGGACAGCAGTCTTCATGTCTAGCTAGGGTACCTGGAGTATAAGACATACTGTCCTGTCTGACATACAGAGTAATTGGGTATGTTTCCTGTTGATGGGAACATCGAGACACCAAGGTAGGATGTTAACATTTAGCTGGGTTTACTTAGTAGGACAGCAGTCTTCATGTCTAGCTAGGGTACCTGGAGTATAAGACATACTGTCCTGTCTGACATACAGAGTAATTGGGTGTGTTTCCTGTTGATGGGAGCATCAAGACACCAAGGTAGGATGTTAACATTTAGCTGGGTTTACTTAGTAGGACAGCAGTCTTCATCTCTAGCTAGGGTACCTGGAGTATAAGACATACTGTCCTGTTCTGTTAAGGACCACCTCCCCGCCACGCTAAGGCAGTTAATAGGACTTGGGGGAAGATACACAAAAATACTCTACTATAGTTACTGAAAGATGTTATTTTAAAAAATACTTCGATGGCCTGGCTCATCAGTGGTGGACCCTAATTAGTAGTATCACCAGTTACTAGACTACTACAACTCGCTATAAATGGTGTATGTTCTGTTCCTATAGTATAAAATAGGTTTTCAATGCAACGTATACGAGAAGAGATTAAACTGCCGCTGGGAGGGTTCACCACTGATAAGCTAGGCTCTCCCTCTTCCAATCTGGGTTCATTGTCGTATAGGGTCTGTAGAAATAGATTTTAATTGCTTATATATATGTTACGATATATTTGTAAAAATAGAATTGATTTTTAGAAAGGATTCTTACACAGTGCAGTTCGTTTGGTAAAAAATTGAAAATATTTATTATTAAGTAGTTTATTTTATAACTCTTTAAGTAAAATACACAAAAAATATGTCACGGTTAATATAGAATTTTTATTAAGTTAATTCGGAATTATTGTAAATTATTGAATAAAGGAAACACCTATTTACGATATTGTTTTTTTTTTAAGAACGAACTCTCTTGTGATGTAACCCGGATTCCTGGAACAAAGAACTAACGAAAGACATCAATTTAAAAGAAGACAGTGGAGGTGTGAAAAAAATGATCAAAAGGTTTTTGATTAACAATGACGATCAAATATTGTGGCGAAGAAATAATTTATTATTTAATTATCCAATGAAAATAATTGGAAACAGATTTATTATTTGCTAAATCATCATATATGTTCCTTAGCGCTTGCTTGCTCGATATTCTCTAGCTGTAGATAGTTTGTTGTTGATAATTGTCGACTGGTCGCCGTGACGTCATCAATAAATACTTTCACACCTTCAGACATTCTAAGACTTGATTTCTACGCTACAATGTAATATATATTTTCAAAAATAAAAGTAGCGTTAAAAATTATTTCTGATTATGATGCTCTTTTTTGATTGGGATAGGGTGAAAGTACAGGCCATTCCATATGTCAGCTCCTCTGCAATGTATTGGTTTGCTATTCTTTTTCTCTTTTTGTTCTGAGATGGGGATGGGCATTCTCTCAGATCCTGTAGAACGATGGAATGTCCCCCCGAATGACGCAGCACTCGTCCCACTAATGGCTTTGTGCCGCTGAATTTCCGGATGACAACCGACACAAAGTTTCTTCCATAAACTATCAATAAGCATAAAACTTCGATGCTATAAAAACGCACGAGATTCATTTTAATTAAAATGTTAATATAATGAACGTCAAATGGCGGCATATACCTCTTGTGTACCTTTGACAAAATCTCCGTATAAATATATTCCTATAATATTTTCGTGTTTCTCTCGTTCAAATTCAGAGTATGTTGCGCATCATTATATGGTCTATCATCTGTATAAAATACATTTCTATTAGAATACCTTGATGGAGGAGATGTATAAAAGGAACATCGAAGTTCATGGAAAATTTCGGGAGAAGAAGCTACGATGCCATCAAAAGACTAGCACCCATAGAAAAGAAGCTCTGAGAGGAAAGAAATACTGCCATCTACCTATGGCTGGTTGAGGAGAAATAGATAGACCCTACGATACCATCAAAAGACATAGAAAGGAAGCTCTGAGAGGACAGGAATATTGCCAGCCACCAACCTATGGCTTGTTGAGGAGATATAGATAGACCCTACGATACCATCAAAAGACATAGAAAGGAAGCTCTGAGAGGACAGGAATACTGCCAGCTACCTATGGCTGGTTGAGGAGAAATAGATAGACCCTACGATACCATCAAAAGACATAGAAAGGAAGCTCTGAGAGGACAGGAATATTGCCAGCCACCAACCTATGGCTTGTTGAGGAGATATAGATAGACCCTACGATACCATCAAAAGACATAGAAAGGAAGCTCTGAGAGGACAGGAATACTGCCAGCTACCTATGGCTGGTTGAGGAGAAATAGATAGACCCTACGATACCATCAAAAGACATAGAAAGGAAGCTCTGAGAGGACAGGAATATTGCCAGCCACCAACCTATGGCTTGTTGAGGAGATATAGATAGACCCTACGATACCATCAAAAGACATAGAAAGGAAGCTCTGAGAGGACAGGAATACTGCCAGCCACCAACCTATGGCTGGTTGAGGAGAAATAGATAGACCCTACGATACCATCAAAAGACATAGAAAGGAAGCTCTGAGAGGACAGGAATATTGCCAGCCACCAACCTATGGCTTGTTGAGGAGATATAGATAGACCCTACGATACCATCAAAAGACATAGAAAGGAAGCTCTGAGAGGACAGGAATACTGCCAGCCACCAACCTATGGCTGGTTGAGGAGAAATAGATAGACCCTACGATACCATCAAAAGACATAGAAAGGAAGCTCTGATAGGACAGGAATATTGCCAGCCACCAACCTATGGCTGGTTGAGGAGATATAGATAGACCCTACGATACCATCAAAAGACATAGAAAGGAAGCTCTGAGAGGACAGGAATACTGCCAGCCACCAACCTATGGCTGGTTGAGGAGATATAGATAGACCCTACGATACCATCAAAAGACATAGAAAGGAAGCTCTGAGAGGACAGGAATATTGCCAGCCACCAACCTATGGCTGGTTGAGGAGATATAGATAGACCCTACGATACCATCAAAAGACATAGAAAGGAAGCTCTGAGAGGACAGGAATACTGCCAGCCACCAACCTATGGCTTGTTGAGGAGATATAGATAGACCCTACGATACCATCAAAAGACATAGAAAGGAAGCTCTGAGAGGACAGGAATACTGCCAGCCACCAACCTATGGCTGGTTGAGGAGAAATAGAGCAATTATAATACATACCACCATCTATATATTGATGGGAAATATTGTTCAAAGCAGCGCGATATTACTACAATAGAACCAGTCTTAGTCGAGGATTTATTAGCTCACATGTAAAACTGGTAAAAAAAAAATACATCTCCAAACTCTTTCTCCCGTTATTCCGTAATTCTTTTATTCTACGCTTTTTGAGCTTACGAGAAAATTTCGCTTTTATTTTTTTCATAAATATGCACAACCTAAGATAAACATACATGTATAACTCTTAAAAGAGCCGAGACAAAATGGTTGATAACACCAGACGTTGCTTCAATCCTAAAAAGTTGCGGCAATAAAGTGGGATCACGGGGAATACTAACTAATCTGGCTGACTAGTAAAGAACAGCTAAGCTGAGCGGAACCTGATCTCCATATAGCCCCATTCTGGGTTGACCATAGATGTAGAATTGGAGTGGGTCAGTCCAAGCCACGACATCAACTTAAGAAAAGTTATCATCTTAAAGCTTTCTGTTATTTGTTGTTGTGATGTTCCACATTCCCACACTATGATGAAACATCAGACAACTTTCCATAAGATGATGAGGTCTCAGCAGTTTGGTGATTGTTCTTAGAGTGTCTCATAGTTCCAGTTTGGTGTCTTGGATACAAACAAGGAGATGTTGGGTACTATCAGTTTTACATTAAGTACATGTTGGTGTTGTCTGTTAACTTGAGACTTTTATCTGTAAGTCTTGTTGACTGTTCCTCTCTATTTAACGTTTTGTAATTGCTACTGATTATTTCGTTAAAGGTAAACTATTTCCTCGACAGTTAGGTTTAAAATGCGTATCGCCTTCTAATATAATTGTTGTTTGTCCTTCACACCCCAAGTTCTATGTTCCACTGGACGAACGGTGTATATAATGAAACTCTTGGTTCCATGGAATAACTCGGTGATTACACCTAAGAAACTCTCACATTTATTTATTAGGACAGTGTACTGTCTGTAACCCACTACTGTACACACTACCGTGAAACTATCTATGGCGCCGTAACATTTACAACAGTCTGTGATACTGATGTAAACTACCTCTTCAAATATATATAATTCTATACAATTTATTATTTCATGTGTGTAATCACAGAGTCCCAAGATTTACTTTGCCTTCCCAATCCTCCCAAGCGATCGGTCAAATACAGTTAAACCTGTCCATAGCGCCCCCTTTAAATAGCGCCTTCCTCTCTATAGCGCCCGATTTTTAACATTAAAATGTAATCATTTTACATTAAAAGTGACCTCTCAATAGCACCCTATTTTGGTGAGTCCCAAGAAGGGGGCGCTATAGACAGGTTTAACTGTATATCTACTTATATAATTGCCTTATTCTGTCTGTGTGAAGTTGTCTTCACTGTGTGAAGTTCACGGATAGATTTTGGTCAGAATGGATAAAATAAAAAAAGTGTCAAGGGATGGGAATCGAACCCACGACCTTCCGCTTACCGGGCAGATGCCATGACCACTAGGCCACATGACCACAATTTATAATTGTAACAAATAGTATTTGAATCAAAACATTCAATCGGGTAAAACACGGGCGTTGCCCGGGTCATTCGGCTAGTTTTATATAAAATCAAAAGAGGAATCAAGCTATTCATTTTATTTAATAAAATCAATAAAACATCTACATGGACAAGTTTCTTGCACAATTTCATTTCTCTAGCTTACGGACTAACATCCCCTTCAACAGGAGCAACTAGTACCTTCCAGCCTGCAAGCTCGAGTAATTGTACAAGAAACTTAGCCCTGGCTGCTTTTTGATTCTATATAATTATAAATCAGAGGATGCACGTTTATTTATATTGTTTTCAATTCTCCTACATTTCCATATAACAGTAGAGTCTCCCATGAAAGACAACAGCCTAAAAACATGGCTAACTTGGTCTTTCATGGATATGGTTTCTATACCGGATACATAGGGCTAAGGGGCTGTTTCAACCGAAACACTCTCTTATAAGAGACCTGTAACGTCATATTTTGCTGCAAGGATTTTAATCGCTATTAAATTTTAAAACAAGTCGTTTATTTTCTATAAGTTATTTAGACGCAAACAGTGTTATATTTATAGAATCAAAACACAAAGCGCGGGTCTTGTAGCGGTTAATTTTCGTTTTTTAATGATGTTGATGATTAACATTTTGAATATTTATAAACTAGCCGAATGACCCGGGCAACGCCCGTGTTTTACCCGATTGAATGTTTTGATTCAAATACTATTTGTTACAATTATAAATTGTGGTCATGTGGCCTAGTGTTCATGGCATCTGCCCGGTAAGCGGAAGGTCGTGGTTTCGATTCCCATCCCTTGACACTTTTTTTATTTTATCCATTCTGACCAAAATCTATCCGTGAACTTCACACAGACAGAATAAGGCAATTATATAAGTAGATACTTAATATTTCAAATAAACATATATTTTTAGCAGCTGTTATAATTCCACTTATTGTATATATTTTACATTCAAATAATATTCACAAAGCTATATAACAAAGTATTTTAATTAATTATATAAAAAAACATGAATTTACCTATTAACACAAGTTTAAAGTTTATTTTTCTAGGGTTCGCTACAGAACACCTCCAGGAGACAAAAAAAAACGACTTTTATTTTTCCGTTTATCATTACTCTTCACAATTCATCTTTTCATACCTCATCACTAAGGTTATGGAATGATTGGTATTTCTCCTTGAAATAAATTTTGATTTTTCATTCAAAAAGAAACACATGCGGGATAATTTTCAAATGTCGTTTTATAAAACGATATGTCAATCGAAATAATGGCAAAAAGTTTCTTTATTTAATAAAAATTGCGTTATTTCACAATCGAACTTAAGTTTAGCCACGTATTTAGGTCTATCAAATGCTGAGGTATGGAATAGAACTAAGCAAATGTACCGTAGGTAGACAAAGTCCTAGTGAATCACTGGAGGGTCCTGATCCAACATGACGCGGTGTTATCCTCGATGGGGACTCCAGGAAATGGTCCCCCCCCACCTCTGGAATGTTGGTATGGGGGGAGGGGTGGTCTATTTGAACCGCCTTCGCCGAAATAACTTTTAGAGACGAGGGGATGAGAATGGATGCTGCAATAAAACTCTCGGCATATCATTGTCCCCGAGATTTTAGGCTTCTTATGCGACACAACTTCTTTCTTATTAAATACGTAGTTTTAAAAAAAAAACTCATTTTTGTGTAAATCTCTGAGAATTTTAAAAAAATATTTCTATAAAGGGACTAGCTCCTTCTTCTTCTTCTTTCTTATCTCCACTCAATCACACTAAGGTATCAAGCTTGTAAAGCTTGAGATTTCATGATTGGGTAAAGGGACTAGCTGAATGTGGACACTCCTACTGCCAGCCTATGAATTGCTCCTGTTGTTGTTTCTGATGTTTTTTTATGAAATGTAATTCTTAAAAAATGTGTGGGCAAAATGACCCTAAACATTTTATGGATTTATGATACACTGACATGGACAAAACTTAAAGAAGTTTTACTTTGTATTCTATATCTAATATATTTTTATTATATCATTGTATTAAAAAGGAGATAATGTTCAAATTTACATGTATGGGAAATCCACCGTTATATAAGCCAATAAGAAGTGGTTTGTGATAAAAAAAGAAACTTTCTTAAGTTTTGTCCATGAATGTGTACACAGATGAATGTATTTAACAACGAACGCTCTTCCTTCATTACATCACAAATACAAGTTTTTATTAGCATATATAACTACACAGACAAACTTTCGATCGATCTAAGAGAAGTAAAACATATTTATCACAGATTACAACACAGGACCTGTAAGAATACCCCATTCCATGAACCCAGCCTGCTGCCTTGAGACATGTCCTCTCCTGTCGGGAGAATTTATCCTCAGTTCCCCAACATTGAGGGGTGTGGGGTGGCCTAAAAAATTATAAAGAATTGTTTTAAGAAATAAATAAGCACTATGTTCATTTTTTTAATCCATAAATGATGTTCTAATTAACTTATTTCAAATATCATCATATCTTATAGCGCTCTCTATCGCTGTTAAGTGATACAAATTGTTAATGATACTTTTCACATACAATTAAAAACTATTTATTCAGACCCTATACTGCAATGATATAAAATTTGAAAAAGGGAAGGGTATGGCTCATCAGTGGAAAACCTTCCCGGCGGTTTCGCCAGTTTAATCTCTATTTGTTACTATCGTATTTGACAGAATCGTTAAAATGTATGTACATTTCGACAGTCCTAGAAGCTTCTGGCCATAGTTTCCTTAAACACGTCCTATCCTATATTCCTTAACAAATGCAGACTATGTAAGAAAAGCTGCCTAATAATTCAATAGAAGAACAACCTGTAGAAACCGCTGGGAGGGTTCACCACTGACGAGCCATGCCCTCCCATTTTCAATGTTTATCATTGCAGCATAAGGTGTGTCTGTAGAAAAAGCTTTTAAATTATGAAATAGTGGAGTTAAAATTGTTCTATTTCACTGGTCGAATGACCCGGGTAATGCCAGGGTTTTTCCACCGAGTACTTTTTCACACTAGTATATACAGTAGAACTTGGCTAATTCGAACTTCTTTAATTCGAAAACCTCTTTAATTCGAATATTTATCTTGGTCCCTAGAATTTCCTATAAATAGAATTTACGTTTTTAATTCGAATTTTTGGATAATTCGAATTTTTTTATGGTCCCTTGGGGTTCGAATTATCCAAGTTCGACTGTATATATATAGAATAGTTTGTTTCCCCCATAATCAAATTCCAAAGAAGCTAATTGAATTTTTAATCGAAAAAGTTATCATTATAATCATAACTATTATATCAGAGATAGAAGGGGTTTCACCCCATTTAAACAGACGACTCTAGACCGATTTTTTTTTAACTTTACTTTTGAATTATAGATATAGGAATTATATACGATCGAATCTGGAATGACAGCTAACCCTAAGCCTTATTGAAGTTTTACCTCAATGATGATGATGATTTTAATCACAGATGTGCTAAGATTGTTGTATCAAAATTGTAAACTATTATATTTCCAATTTTGATAACAAATGGCGCGCTAATGCATCATAATATGATTGTTGTACAACAGGATTTGTCTATAGTTCGACCCCACAAGTGAGTAAATGTAACCAAACGGAGCTCTCTGGTACACTGGAAGATGTTGATAAGGGGTCGGTGGAAGGATGGTCTAAACCGTTGTATTTCGACCGCTACGACCCGGGTTC